>AWOL01S0000865.1:3035-80896 GCA_000715115.1 Nicotiana otophora
CGAGTATCTCACCCGGAATCACCTTACAATCCTTGCACAACCCTCTGTCACACCTCCTGAGGAGGAGATAGTCAATCTGGGTCTTCGCCACCGCATTTTGAAAAGTAACCAAATGCCCTTCCCTCTTCCGAAAGCTAGAGTTTGCAATCACCAACCCAAAAGCCTTAGCGAAGTCCAACAACGATGTACCTCCTCCGTTCCTCTCCCCAAAACCGAATCCTCCATGCACCTCGCCATAACCACCTGCGGTCGACCCAATATGCCCATTGAAATCCCCTCCTATGAACAGCTTCTCAGCAGGCGGAACCTGGCGCACAATCTCATCTAACCCTTCCCAGAAACGTAGTTTAACCTCCTCATCTAGGCCCGCATGCGGCGCATAGGCGCTAACGATGTTAACGGTGCACTTTCCAACCACCAACTTAATAATCATCAATCTATCATTCACTCGTCTAACCTCAACTACAGACTCCCTAAGTTCCCTATCCACCAGGATGCCCACTCCATTCTTACCTTTCTGGACTCCTGAGTACCAAAGTTTATACCCGTCCACGTCCCTCGCCTTCGACCCTACCCACCTTGTCTCCTGGACACACGCTATATTGACCCTCCTCTTCTGCAGGATCTTCACCAACTCTATAGATTTACCCGTTAATGTACCTACGTTCCACGACCCAATTCTCAGTCTACAGACCCCCTTGTTCCCTTTACCTCCATTGCCTCCCTACCAACCCCCTAAATCTCGCCCCACCCCCCGTTCCCCCCGAGGACATGACCTCACTCGACCATCCCAGACCACAGCCACTATACGTATGGCAGAGTAAGGGGAATCACTATCACACAAGGCAACAGACCAAACGAGAAGAATACCAGTTGCAACAACAGACACACTAATACGGTAAATAAAGTAGTACGAGGTAAGATGCCAGCAATTTAACTCACACAACAAAGGGAAACTGAAAAACGGGAGGTACCAACTCCCGCGTGCAAAATAGTAAATTCAAAGCAAGAACAATAGAACCTGAAGTCCCCACGAGTGCCGAGAAAGGTGTTGTCCACAACAGCTATGTTGGAAGTTGCCGCCCGCTTTGCCCAAGGCTTGCCGGAACCCCAATAACTCAAAGAGAGACGTATTTAACAAAATTAAAAGAGAGATCGGGATTAGTCGCGTTCTCTGTTTATTTATATAACAGAGGAGTAGCTGCAAAACCCTAGGCCAAGGAGAAAATGGAGAATCGAAGCAAAGTAAAGTGAAGAAAGCAAAAGCCGAAGCCCAAATCTGCTCTGCTCTTTTGCCCAAATCTCTCAAAATCAAGAGATAAGCTTAGCGGAACCAAATAAAGCTAAGAACAAAACCAAGAACTGAAGCTCAGCTAATAACAGCAGAAAGCATAAGGAAACAGCTTCAAAAATCTTAGCTAAACCAACCAAGTGACAACAACAGATTTAGCAACTTCTTTCAACTTTGAAGAAAACCAGAAGTTAAAACTCCAATCCAACAGAGAAGACAACTCGACAAAAGAAACTCGCTGGAATTTTCACTAGGTCCTTAGAGCATCATATATTTGGAACTCCTTTATATAAAATAGGACGAGTGAACTACTAAATTGGCAAAAAAGAAAAGAAAAAGAAGATAAGTATCTAAAACGTACTATATAGGAACATCAAAATAGAACATACAAAGTTAGTAAACCCGATGAAGCAATCTCAACATTGTCGATGAGACCATGGCAATAATAAAAAATTTCAATTTCTCCAGCAATTTAATAAGTTTGGATATCAAGATTCTAGCAGATTTTCAAAAATCTAACCCCAAAACCAATTAGATTAATTTCAATACCACAGTCCAAAATTTTGGTTTTGAAAAATGAAGTAACTAACAGACAAACAATAAAAGTCGCCTGAGTACAAAGGCGTTAGACAATGGAGCAGCGGTCAGAGGGAACATGCGCACAAGGTCGCCGGAAAATTCATCGACAAGATTCCGACCAAACACCAATATTGGAGTTTCAGCTTTCTATTTCGTTTCCCTCCCAGATTCGTAAAATAAAAGGAAAATATGACTTGAATAGTGACTACTTTCTAGATTTTTCTTTAATTGTTTATTTCGTCAAGTCTAACGTTACTTGATTGTCGCTCTGTTCTTAGGAACCTTGATTGACTGCGAAGGGTCAGAGCCAGGACAGACTTCAAGGATTTAATCCCGAACCTGAGAGAACATTTCATAGGAGGTTGAGGAAAGCAAGGGACACAAATAATCTTCAGGCACTTGTTCAATTTCCCGTGAACATGGCAGAAGAGCAACACATGGCTGTTCAGGAAGTGGCGATTGTTGATACCCAATTTTTTCTCATATTTTTCAAATATATATATACTTTCAAAATAGTAAATTTGCATTATCATTTAGTTTATAAACCTATACAAGCATTGTTTCATAATTTGTCATAATTTTTAAAGGCTTTAAATCAATTTCTTTATGCATTTTATTGTATAAATATCCAATAATTATCCTTCAAATTACTTTTATGATGATTTAATCATCCAAACTTATCATTTACGCCAACATGTATGTTTTTAAATATCTTACTTTATTTTTTACAATTAAATTTGTATTTTTAGGCTAATTGCACATTTTTGCCCATATTCATGTATAATTACATTATTTATGTAAAAACTAATTCTTTATATTTTTATAATGTTAAGTAACTATTTTAATCATTTTTAGTGCAGAAATAATATTTTTGTTATTCATTAATTACTTTTATTAATTATATTTGCTAAAATGTTGGGTATATAAAAATTAGCCCCACTTTTAAATCTATTTTATACCAAATAATGGCCCAAAACACCTAATACACTAGCCCAATAACCCCAGCCCAAGACCAATAACCACATTAACCAAGAACCGGTCGAAACCCATCTAAATAAACCCGACCCAACCCCCTTTTAATCGTGGATGTTGATCTCTGAGATCAACGTCCCATATCACACCCTCTCTTTTAATTACCCCAAACACCCAACCTAATCCCCATTTCTCACCACCCGCCGCCCTCATATCCTCACCTCCCTTCTCCCTCCTAAGAACCCTAGCTGTCGCCCCCTAAATCTTCTCCTAATCCCACCTAATATGCGATTCCATGGCTATTACTTACCATACTCGACCCTCTTCTGGTACTGGCTACTCTCCTATAGTGCTTGCCTACATATGGCAAGCAAATCTCATCAAAATCAAACCAAAATCGGTTCAAATCCCTGATTTTTGAATGTTATTCCGTCTATGTTCCTCCTATGCTACTGTGAGTCCAAATATTTGTTTATATTCTGTTGATTCTTACTTACTCTAAAATTAGGGTTTACAAAATCGAACCAAAATTGGTTCAAATATCTGATTTTGAGTATTATTTGTGTCTATATTCGTTCTATGCTATTGTTTTTTGTGTATATTCTGTTGATATTTACTTTCTCTAAAAACTAGGGTTTGCCTGATTTTCTCCTAATTGATTCTAATCGATTCTGCATGCTCTTCTTTCCTTATTTTATGTCTGATTGATTATATTTCCTTGTTTGTTTGTTAAATTTCTTCTATTATATAAACCTCTCCCCCAATTCCCTTCAAGGAAAGGGGAATCACTAAATTTTCCACTAAAAACTAAGGCTTTATTCTGTGTTCATTTATCTTCTTGTTCTCTTTTGGTTCTTGGCCGGCTGAAAGCCAAGGCCACCGGATTTGCTACTTTTCCGACCTCTCTTGGGTGTGAGCACTGCCCTGGATTCTTGAAACCCTCGGGAACTTGACACATTTGAGACTCTGGGTCCTGATTGCTGTTCTTTTCTTGTTTATTGAACAATAACTAGTTAGTTTCTAAACCTTCTCAATGTTTATTCCATTATGTTAGCATGTTCTCTGAAACTGCCTGACTTAATGTATTCCTTTGACTCTCTTTAATTTGTGATTCTGCCTATAATTGCTAGCCTTAATAATGTATGTGTGCCTGACTTAGGCAATTCGGACAATTCGAAGCATGTTTAGCTTAATGTTATTGACAATTTGAGTGTTTTGCCTTGATTATATGGCCCAATCCTTGTTCCTTGCCTGATTCTGAATTCCTAATGATTAACTGATGATATTAGCATGCCCTAACCTATTTAATACCTTTATTCTAAGTGTGTAGTGTGCTCCTATGACTATGTTTGTCACTCAATGTGTTCTAGCCCTATCCAATTCTGTACCTCTAACAACCTGCTGTCCTTTGAACTAGTCTTTCTTGACTGATGCCCTCTATGATCTCTGATTCTGTTTGTATTATACTATTTAATCCCTGAGTTTAGTATAATATGATCCTTTAAGTTTTAAACTGGTTGCATTAGTGATAATTATTGGTTTTACTAGCCTAATGCTCCTTGCCTGTTAACTTGGTAATCCCATAAGTTTCAGGCTCCTTATTCTTATTAATATGTCACCCTGCCCCAATGTGTTAGCTTGCTTCTTGAGTTCATGTTCATTATGTAATCATTTTGTAGTGTTTGCAAATGCTTTTCCAAACCTATTACTTTATTACTACTTTCATTGGTTGTTCCCAGTTATGAGTCTCTAATTCTCGGCCCGCTGAAAGCCAAGGCCCCTCCCTAAATCTTCTCTATCAACCTCCCTGGTGTGAGCACTGCTCGGGGTCCATTTTGAGACCCGTGTGAACTCTGACACACTAGGGTCTAAGATTCTTTGTCCACTTTGTCCTAATTGCTCAAATCTGCCTCCCTTTCTACCTACTGAATAAGCCAATTGGCTTGTGTAAACTACTATTTTCTAGATCTTTTGATCAACCATGGCTACTGGGTTGTGGCTATCTTGTGTAAATTGTTTTTTGGGTTTGATTGACTGTGACTTCTGGTCTGTGGTGAGTCCTGTATAAATACGAAATTGAAGGTCTGACTGGGCTGGGTATACTTTGGGCCTGTCTTAGGCCCACTATAGTTATTTTGTAACTTTGTAATTTATTTCATTCATTAGACATGTAATAATTCTGTAATAACAATTGGGGTGTTAGTAAAATTGGAAAAATGGGTCTATTCTAATGTTTGCATGAAAAGGATAGAAATCCTGCCTATAGGTGTTTAATTCGTTCAACATGTTCTGCTCCTATATGTTTATTAGATAACCTGCCTATAGGACCTGAGTGTTTAATTAATTCAACATGTTCTTCTTCTATGTGGTTTGTTAGATATCATGCCTATAGGAAATAAAATGTCAATGACCATTCTTTCAATTTGCATAACTACAACATATTCATAGGATTATATTAGCTTATGTTCTACTGATCTTCATCTAGAAATCATGCTTATAGTATTTTAATTGGTTAATCTGCTGTTGTTATTATACTGCTCACCTAGAAGACATGCTTATAAGAGCTAAGTATAAACAAATCAGTTTCAATCGCTAATCGTTAGAAATCCTGCCTATAGGGTATTACCACTCGCTTTAAAGTGTTAATGCTAAACTTTCAAACACTGTTTCATTGCTTAGCTCTGCCACTATTAGAAAGTATGCCCATAGGATCAAAATCAGTAATTCTGAGTATTTCCAATAGTTATCACTGCCAACTACTGCGTAAATCACCTAGAGGTCATGTCTATGGGTTTAATCACTTATAATCTGTAATTTCAATAATCAACATGCAATACCAAATTCCCCTAAATGGTATAGTTGTCTATAAGTGTAAAGTGGCGCCTTGCATCTGAAACTGCCTGCACGATTGAATCCCAAGGTCACATAGAAACCATGTCTATAGGGCCGAATGACTTTAATTTGCCTCAATCCTGAAATTGTCTAACGTTTAATGTGAAAATTTATTCGCGTGCATTTGTTGTCTAAGTGTGGAGGCTAACTTAAGCCCTTAATTGATTTTACATGAAGTCCAACTTGTTTTGTATGTAGCCTAGTTTTATCATTTCTGAACAGACTAAGTTAAGTCTAGAAATCATCCAAAATAGAGGTCCAAATGCCTCCTGGGCCATAGGCATGGGACGGGTAGTGCACGCGTAGGGCATGGTTTAGAATCAACTAGTGCGCTTTAGGTAAAAACTTAAACATAGTAATCGAGTAGAAGGAGATGATAGTTTGTGCCCGCTGAATAAAATAAGTAACACCCCACCTCGAGGGAGTTACAAAGTATTATTTATATTGCACGGGGTGATCCTTTAGGCTAAAAAACATAGGACCCCCCATCTTGTCTTTAAACCAATTATCTGTGTTTACTCAAGGACTTTCTAATAATGATTTTTTTTCAAACTTCTTGTTTTTCTCTCTGACTATTTGACTAGTTCATAAAATTCATGTTCGGCCGGGACCCATAGTTGTGGATCTCGAAGAGTACCTAACACCTTCTCTTCGAGGTAATTTGAGCCCTTACCCAATCTTTGGTAACACAAACTAGTTAAACCAGAGTTATTTGCAAATAGGTGCCATAACATACCTCAAACCCATTAGGTGACGACTCTCTCTTTTAACACCTTCCTTTAAAAGAGTTATCACGTGTCGAAACCCGATTTCGCGAGAAAGAGGGGCGCGGCAGCATGACGACTCTGCTTGGGATAGTTTTAGGCTCTTACCATAGCGAACTTGGTCTCTATGAATTAGTCTTCTTTGATGAATGTGTTTCCTTGTTCTTTGTCGTTACATGAATATCCCGATTCCATTTTCCCTTTTTATGGCTACATGCACATCCTTTCCCCTATTTCTCTCTATTTTGAATTTGTATTAATATGCAAATCTTGCTTAATTTGGTTACAATATGTGTTTTCCTTTATTTTCTAGTGATGCTCACTTGCTCCGAATCATTTTTAAATTTGTTACATCATGTCTCTCCCTAACCCTACCCCCTTGCTTGCTTTATTACAATTCTTTCATATTGCGCGAACTAACTTCTCCTTGTTTTTTTTCTTTTTACGTCTTTACGTTTCATTTAATACTGCATTTACCGTCTTCATCATGCAAAATACTTGAAAACATATTATTTTATATTTACATAACTGCATGCTCCACATCATATTCTACTCGTGCGTAATTAATACCTTAGCAGCACTTGATGAGTGTATGCGCTCTTCCTAAATCACCCTTTTAAATTTGAAAAGGCTTATTTGCGGTAAAATTAGTCAATCAGCTATGTAATCAACAGTTTCGTGCCTTCTCCTCTCAAGTTGTCTACTTGAGGGTACCGGTCTAGACTCTTCTAGAAACCTCACTCTAATAGTAACTGTGCATGCATCATGTCTAAACCTAGTATGGGTTAGAACGTTGCCCGCGTAATAACTCTCCAAGGCAAGCCTTGTCCATAGCCCGCCAGGATTTCCTTAAATCCCAATAGGTACAATCATGATATGTGCATTATTTGGAGAAAACGTGCCGATATACTAATCATTAATGTGTAAATAGTCGAATCCGGAGGGTGAAAAGGCTAACTTTATCTTTTTTGCAGAAATGATGCACGAAGTCTCCAGGTTCGGTATGGTTCGAAGTATCCCACCTTTGTTGCTAGATTGGTGGGAAAATCTCTCGCCAAGTGACAAAAACCATGTGAAAAGAGTTCTCGGAAATTTACCTTCTTTGTTAGATATTCAGCCGAACAATGTGTTAATTGAGGCTGGCACCATGTTCTGGGATGAAAAGAGGGTCATCTTCCGTTTTGGTGATATAGAAATGACTCCCCTTCTAGAGGAAATAGGAGGCTTCGTTGGGCTCCCATGGGATAGCCTTGGCTTGTTGGTACCAGAAAACCGTACTTCTCGAGGTTTCCTAAAAATGATGGGTTTCAGGTAAAATGATGAGTTAGTTTGTCTGAAGAAATCTTACATACCATTCGACTTCCTTTACGAGCGTTATGGTCACAGCAAGTCATATCGTCTTTACCATGATGAATTTGCCATCACTTCTTTGGGTTGGACTCACCACCGAGTTTTTGTATTCATTGTCTATTTTCTGGGGATGCTGATATTCCCGATACAAGGATAAAGGATCCACACTTGCCTAGATATGGTCACTAAGACCCTAATGGAAGGAATTGAGGGGCAAACTTACACCGTTCTCCCAATGATCGTGGCTGAGATGTACCGAGCCTTAGACCGTTGCAAAAAAGGGAAATAGACATTTTGAGGGTTGCAAGTTGTTGTTGCAGATATGGTTGTTGGAACACCTTCAGAGAGGACAATACCGTCAAGAATTTCCGCGACGACCATGGAATGACCATATAGCTTATCACCATCCGAAGAGAATGACTTTTATCCCAGACAGGTTTGCACAATCGGGAAACGCTGTGAGCTGGGTACATTTCTTTAGCAAGTTGACTGATGACAAGGTACATTGGATGTTCGAGTGGTTCCCTATCAGTGAAATCATCATCAGGTCGAGAGATGTTCCTCATCTAGTTCTAATCAGATTAAGGGGAATCTATCCTTATGCTACTATCAGAGTCATGAGGCAAGCTGGGAGAAAACAGGTTATACCACGAGTTTCCAAAATGGTTCATTACAAATCAGACTTCCGAGGGAATGCCATTGCATTCATGTTCGAGGCACAACACATGTGGCATCAAAAGATTATTGTGGAGAAAGATACCATCGAGCCAGACAGGTATCATGCCGGCCATGTGTACTTCTACCCATCATGATTGGTCGACGACATAGCAGGAGAGGTCAAGCCAAGGGGGTTGATTTGAGAAATAGTGTCATAGACGACGCTGCTGAAGCACAAGTCAAATACAGGAGGTTGCGTAAAAGGGTCTTTGAATCTGGGGCCAGGCATTTGGAACAACATAAAGTGGACATGAAAGCAATCAATGGAGAGGAATCGCTACTAAATCAACCAGAAAGGTTGGAGTATTTGGAGCAGGGTTTGATGGAACTTGAGGGAAGGATGAGGAAAAGGGTCTCAGATTGTCAGAACGCAGAGGGCAATAAAGGAGGAAATCTAGCAAGGGCGTATCTGCTGTTGGACATGCGCGACCTGGGGAATCTGATTGACGGGGCTAAGAAGGACAAGCTTGGAGAAGGTCCCTCTAGGACTGAGTAGATTAGGAATGATGTTTTCTAGATTCATTTTAGAATTTGATTGTAATAAGGCAAATGCCACTAGTGACCTTTTATAATTATTGTCGTTTTAATAGAGATTTGGTCTATTTATCATATTAATAAAATGATACAGTTATCGGTATTGAGATTTCTCCAAAGCTATATGTCGCTAGGCCTACCTCGGGCACGATGAGGTCCCCAAATTAGGACGTGAATTTATAATTCCTCAATACGTGTTTAAATATCGTAAATATCCTTTTAATACTCCTTACTGGCTTGTTTACCTTTTGTTTTTCCTCTTTTCTTTGTTTATTCTCATCCCCTAAGGTTGGTTCGTGCATAATGGCATCATCAGCATATCATACCAGATCTAGAGGTCCTCCACCTCCTCCTCCTCCAAGTGATCCCAAGAACAAAGGAAAAGTTAAGATGGACGATATGAGTGGTATTAGGAAAGACAACGTTGCGCACGCCGAGAATGTCGAAACTTCAGATGGTCGAAGTATTCCAGCACAGAATGACTTGGTTTTACGGTTAGAGCAAACGATACTGGAGTTATAAGGGGAACTTGAGCAGGTCCGTAACTTGGAAAACCTTTCCCTTACCCTGAATACTCCTGACATCAACCAACAAAACCCCAAAAACCCAACACCTCCTCAAAACACACAAAACCAGCACCCACAAAATCCTCCTGCACCTCATCAATACGCCACGCCTCCCAAAAATCCTAATCCTTCACCAGTACCAACTCCTCCACAGCATCATCATCATCCGACCTAGTATCCACAAATTACCACCTACCACACTCCTCAAAATAAACCACAACCTACTCTTCATCCCCAAAACTCAACCAATGATCACCACTACACCCAAATACCTAGAGTCCACCAAAGTAACCCCATATACGTGGAAACCTTACCCTACATTTCACAACAAACCCCGTATACATCGAAATCCGCCGAGAAGGACCTGCTGATCAAGAACATGGCGGAAGAACTTAAGAAGCTTACAAGTCGAGTCCAAGGTGTTGAAGGTGGTAAAGGCAGCGAAGGTTTAAACTATGAGGATTTACGTATTCAACCGGACATAGAACTGCAGAGAGTTACAAACCTCCTAAGTTCGAAATGTTCGACGGTACAGGTAATCCAAAGGTACATCTAAGGATGTATTGCGACAAGCTCGTAGGGGTTGGTAAAGATGAAAGAATCCGCATGAATCTGTTCATGAGGAGCCTCGCTGGAGACGCCTTATTCTTGTACATCAATCAAAATCCAAAGAATTGGATTAATTGGGTAAGCATGGCGTCAGATTTTATGGATCGGTTCAAATTCAACACAGAGAATGCACAAGACATCTTCTATATCCAGAATCTTAAGCAGAAGCCGACAGAAACTTTCTGCGAGTATGCTACTCGATGGAGATCAGAGGCTGCAAAAGTAAGGCCAGCATTGGAAGAAGAACAAATGAACAAATTCTTTGTCCGGGCCTAGGATCCGCAATATTATGAGAGGTTGATGGTTATTGAAAACCATAAATTTTTCGACATCGTTAAATTGGGAGAAAGAATAGAAGAGGGAATTAAAAGCGGTATGGTAACAAATTTCGAGGCTACGAACAAAGCCTTGCAGTCAGGGGGGATATCTAAAAAGAAGGATGTAGGGGCTGTGATGGTAGCCCAAGGTCCGAAGTATCCTCTCACATACCAAACACCTCCACCCATATATCAGCCTTCACCTCCTAGATATCAACAAACCGCTACCTCCTACCACACTTACAACACTCAGCCAACATATTACCATTCACCACCAGCCTGCCAAAATTACCAAAAACAAAGACCAAATTTCGACCGTAGACCGCCCACACAATACACTCCTATTGCTGAGACCATCAACCAGTTGTATGAGAGATAGAAAGCTGCCGGTTATGTCACTCCCATTCCCGCTGTTGCCATGGAAAATTCCTCTCAGTGGGTCAATCCAAATAAGACATGTGCCTACCATTCGGGCATGAAGGGTCACACTATTGATGAATGTCGCACTCTGAAGGACAAGATCCAGACACTGATTGACACCAAGGTTATATAGGCAAAGGAGGCTGCACCTAATGTCCGCAACAATCCCTTCCCAGATCATACGGGCGAGGGGGTAAATGTGATAGAAACTGATAAAGAATGGGACCCGGAAGGGTCAATTGGGCTTATTCGAGAAGGGGATGATCTCAAAATACCTCCAGTCACTCTCACACTTATTGTGGTACAGATACAGTCACCGATTGAAGTTGAGGTAGCCGCACCGACTCCGTTCGAGGCTGAAGTAACAACGCCCTCAGCCACGCCAACTCCGTTCAAAGTAGAAGTGACCACACCATTTACCGTAAAGGTAACACCCACAACATCCTTTAATTCCAATGCTATGCCCTGGACTATACTGCAGAAGCGAGAAGGAAAGGAAAGGGAAAAATGAAAGAAATTGGTACAACACAAGGTATTACCAGAACTGGTAGGGTTTACACGCCCGAGCATTTGGGGGAAACAAGTAAAGAAGCCGCTTCCAGGAAGCCTATCATTGAAACCGGCCCGGATGATCTTTGGAGAAAGGTGCAAGCAAGGGAGTATTCTATGGTTGATCATTTGAACAAAACCCCTGCTCAGATATCCATTCTATCACTACTGCAGAATTCTGAGGCACATAGGAACGCATTGATGAAAGTGTTGAAGGAGGCTTATGTACCCAACAACATTACCAGTGGAGAGATGGCCAACAGGGCAGGACAAGTATTGGAAAGCCATAGGATCACTTTCCATGAAGATGAACTGCCGCCAGAAGGGTTGAGTCACAACAGGGCACAACATATCATAGTGCAGTGCGAAGACAAATCATTGCTTGGGTCTTGATAGATGGGGGTTAAAGTCTCAACATCTGTCCGTTGACTACTTTGAAGAGATTGGGTAAAGGTTGCATGAAATACGAGCAGGAACTATGAACGTGAAAGCATTCGATAGGTCTCAAAGGGCCACGATCGGAGAAACCAACCTTTGTTTGCAAATGGGCCTAACTTGGTTTGACGTTGAATTCCAAGTGCTCGACATATCCGCCTCATACAATTTGTTGTTGGGACGACCTTGGATATATGCTGCTGGGGATGTGGCCTCCACTCTACATCAGGCTGTAAAGTTTGAATGGAACCATCAAGAAATGACCATTCATGGAGACGTGAGTAACCCTATTTACACCAATCAGACTGTTCCGGTTGTGGAGAATAAAAGGAAGTTGGGTGGAGAGACTTACCATCGCATTGAGCATGTTAACGTGATCGAGAAGGATAAATGGTGGAGTAGCAAAATAGAGAGCATATTGGCATGGACAGGATATGAACCTGGTAAAGGGCTCGGTAAGAATCTCCAGGGTATCACCAAACCAATACAGCTAAAACATCATGACACGACCTTTGGACAGGGATATCAGTACACTTGGCATGAGTATCAGAATTGGTCGCCACCATGGCGTGGTCCTTATTACCCTCTGGAGCAACCGATACCACATTTGAGCAAATCCTTCCATCAGGCGATATGATGTGGGAATCTAAAGAAGATGAAATTCTAGCTGGTTTAAAGAATCTGTTCTTGGAAGATGAAGATATGGACTACAGCGTAGTAGTTGAGGAAGAGGAGGAGGAAGGCCTCGTCATTCAAAAGGTGGAGAAGGGAGCTGTTCTCAGGAACTGGACCGCCATACCATCAAGGGCCCGCCGAGTTCCGGGGTAGCCTGGCTGCTAGAATCACTTACCTTGAAAGCAGGTTTTAGGAGCATTTTAAGACAATTTTCAGTATTTTGTTATTTTGCTTTGAAATAATTGTTTGAATCATTAAAATCACTTTTCTTTGATATTTTGATATTTATCAATGATTTGCTATTTTATTATTTATTATTATCTTTTACACTTTCTACAGCATTATTATTACTTATCCTGATGAACCTACGACTGTGACATGTAATGAGACAATGCAACATAAGGATAGTGAGTCAGAGGAAATAGAAGAAGAAGATATAATACTCGAAGAGATCGTCAGAGAAGTAGAAAATTTTGAAAACAAGCCTAAGTCCAATCTGGACGAAACCGAGATAGTCAATTTGGGAGATTCCGAAACAGTCAAAGAAACTCGCATAAGCATTCACTTGTCACCAAAAGAAGAATACACCCGTTTCTTGAAAGAATATGAGGATATTTTTGCATGCTCTTATGATGATATGACTGATTTGAGCACATCTATAGTGGCTCATAATCTACCTACCAATCCAATGTGTCTTCAAGTAAAGTAGAAGCTAGAAAGTTCAAGCCAGATATGAGTTTGAAAATCAAAGAAGAAGTCGCCAAGCAGATTAGAGCTAAGGTTCTCAGAGTGGTTGAATATCCAACTTGGTTGGCTAACATCGTGCCCGTTCTGAAGAAGGATAGGAAAGTCAGAGTATGCGTCGATTATCGGGACCTAAATAGAGCAAGTCCCAAAGATGATTTCCCATTACCCAACATACACACACTGATCGACAACTGCACCAAGCATGAACTCCAATCCTTTGTGGATTGCTTCGTGGGATATCATCAGATCTGTATGGATGAAGAGAATGCCAAAAAGATAGCTTTTATTACACCGTGGGGGGAGGGGGTGTACTGCTATAAAATAATGCCGTTTGGTCTGAAGAATGTTGTGGCCACTTAAATAAGGTCCATGATAACTATTTTCCACGACATGATACACAAGGAGATAGAGGTATATGTGGATGACGTCATCATCAAATCCAAGAAGAGTACAGATCACATAGCAGACTTGAAAAAATTCTTTGATCGGCTTCGGAGATATAATTTGAAACTTAATCCCGCAAAATGTGCCTTCAGGGTCCCTGTCAAAAAATTGTTAGGATTCATCGTCAGTCGCCAAGGAATTAATCTAGACCCATCAAAGGTCAAGGCTATACAGGATTTGCCATCTCCAAAGAACAAGAAAGACGTGATAAGCTTCTTGGGGCATCTTAATTACATCAGCCGCTTCATAGCACAATCAACTGTGATCTGTGAGATGATTTTCAAAATGTTAAAAAAGGATGCCGCAACCAGTTGGACTGAAGACTGCCAAAAAGCTTTTGACATAATCAAAGAATATTTGTCCACACCGCTAGTTCTGGTCCCGCCAGAACCTAGTAGACCATTGCTACTCTATCTATCCAAATTAGATGGGGCTTTTGGTTGTTTCTTGGGACAACACGATGATACGGGAAGGAGAAAACAAGTCATATACTATCTGAGTAAGAAGTTCACACCCTACGAAGCATGATATTCTTTGTTGGAATGCACCTGATATGCTTTGACCTGGATAGCCCAGAAGCTGAGGCACTACTTCTGTGCCTATACCACATACCTCATATCAAGGATGGATCCTCTGAAGTACATCTTCCAGAAACCCATGCCTACAGGAAGCTGGCAAAATGGCAGATATTGTTGAGCGAATTCGACATTGTCTATGTGACTCAGAAGGCGGTTAAAGGACAAGCATTAGCGGATCATCTTGCAGAAAATCCTGTAGGAGGAGAATATGAACCACTAAAAACGTATTTTCCTGATGAAGAAGTATCATTCGTAGGAGAAGATGTCCCTAAAGCCTACGACGGATGGAGAATGTTTTTCGATGGAGCCGCAAACTTCAAAGGAGTGGGTATTGGAGCCGTTTTGGTGTCAGAAACAAGTCAACATTATCCGGTATCCGCAAAACTCAGATTTCTATGCACCAATAATATGGCAGAATATGAGACTTGCATATTGGGGCTCAATTTAGCCGTTGACATGAATATCCAGGAATTACTGGTAATTGGTGATTAAATCTTCTGGTACATCAGGTGCAGGGAGAATGGGCTACAAAGAATACCAAGATATTACCATATCAATATCATGTGAAAGAGATGATGAAGAGGTTCACGAAGATAGAGTTTAGACATGTCCCGAGAATCCAGAATGAGTTCGCAGACGCATTGTCCACTTTGTCCTCCATAATACAACATCTGGACAAGAATTTCATCGACCCCATTCCGGTAAGGATTCATAATCAGCCAGCTTACTGTGCTAATGTTGAAGAAGAAGCAGACGGGAATCCATGGTTCCATGATATCAAGGAGTACTTGGCAAAAGGAAAGTACCCAGAGCATGCAAAGCATACTAAAAAACGCACGCTCTGAAGATTGTCCAACCATTTCTTCCAAAGTGAAGGAATTCTGTACAGAAGGACTTCAGACCTAGGGTTATTATGGTGTGTTGACGCCAAAGAAGCTTCCAAACTGCTCAAAGAGATACACTCTGGAACTTGCGGACCACACATGAATGGTTTCTTTTTTACCAAGAAGATACTGAGGGCAGGTTATTTTTGGATGACTATAGAAACAGACCGCATCAGGTATATCCAGAATGTCATCAGTGCCAAATACACTCAGATATGATACGGGTGCCACTAAATAAACTCAATGCAACGAGTGCACCTTGGACTTTTGCCACTTGGGGAATAGATGTCATTGGACCAATTGAGCCCGCCGCTTCAAACGGGGAAAAGTTCATTTTAGTGGCCATAGACTACTTCACAAAATGGGTCGAAGCTGCATCCTACAAAGTTGTAACCAAGAAAGTTATCGCAGATTTTGTTAGAGATCGTATTTTTTGCCGATTCGGGGTTCCAGAGTCCATCATCACCGATAACACCGCCAATCTCAATAGTGACCTAATGAAAGCTATGTGCGAGACCTTCAAAATCAAGCACAAGAATTCCACAGCATACATGCCTCAGATGAATGGAGCCATGGAGGCCGCAAACAAGAATATCGAGAAAATACTGAGGAAGATGGTAGACAACCACAAGCAATGGCACGAAAAGTTACCATTTGCCTTATTGGGGTACCGTACCATAGCCCGCACATCAACCGGGGCAACTCTTTATTTACTGGTCTACGGTACCGATGCTGTCATTCCTGCCGAGGTTGAAATTTCTTCTTTAAGAATTATACAAGAAGCTGAACTCAGTAATGCAGAATGGATAAGAGGCCGCTATGAACGATTATCTCTCATTGATAGGAAAAGAATGAATGCAGTGTGTCATGGTAAACTTTATCAGAATAGGATGTCCAAAGCTTTCAACAAAAGGGTCAAACCTAGACAGTTCGCACCGGGGCAGCTGGTACTGAAGCGGATCTTCCCACATCAAGATGAAGCCAAAGGGAAATTTTTGCCCAATTGGAAAGGGCCCTACATGGTTCACATAGTACTAACAGGAGGAGCACTCATACTTGCAGAAATGGATGGAGAGGTTTGGCCAAAGCCTATCAATTCAGACGCAGTCAAAAGATATTATGTTTAGAATGTTCGCATTTCTTCATCTGATGTAATTGAACTACGCACGACCTGATTCTCTATTTAAGAGGGGATACGTAGGCAGCCATGTGGGTTCGGTCACAATTCAATAAAATTTTCATTTTCCCCACAACCAGAAACTGGGGCAGAATTTTGAGGAGGACCCTCAATATTCCGGAGCAAGTCCAGCCAACGTCATCATATGCAAAATAGTGAGAGAATCGCCTAAGTAAACTTGGGAAGAATTTTGAGGAGGACCATTAAATTTCTAAGGAAGTCGCAATGTCTCTAAAGTGTTACAGTCATTGGTTCATCTAATTTCTCCGCTATTGCATACTAAAGTATTTTTAATAACTACATTCATCATATGCACACACGTTTTCGAAAACTTAATTTTTATGAAACAGCCAGATGCTACCCGTGGTAACTCAAGCAGGACTTCGATACAGAGAAAAGCAAAGCAGGCAGGCGGAGGCACGAACTAACCTTCCCCCATAAAACTCACGATTGTTTTTTGGATGCAGGAACAAGAAATATTCTCAAATTCGGGCACACCTCAGAATCACTATATTCATAACGACAAAGTTGCCAAGCGCAAACACATTTCCAGCTAAGAAATACTCTGCTACTACTTATTATATATTCATTTCATGAGACTAAGCATTGTCTCCATCTTGCATGAGGCTAAGCCCCACCTCCTTAATTTCATAAGGCTAAGCATTGCCTTCCCCTGCATGAGACTAAGCATTGTCTCTATTTTGCATGAGGCTAAGCCCTACCTCCTCAATTACATAAGGCTAAGCACTGCCTTTCCCTACTTAAGACTAAGCATTGTCTCTATTTTGCATGAGTCTAAGCCCTGCCTCCTTAATTGCATAAGGCTAAGCACTGCCTTCCCCTGCACGAGACTAAGCATTGTCTCCACCTTTGCATGAGGCTAAGCCCTGCCTCCTCAATTGCATAAGGCTAAGAATTGCCTTCCCCTGCGTGAGACTAAGAATTATCTCCCCCTTGCATGAGGCTAAGCCCTGCCTCCTCAATTGCATAAGGCTAAGCATTGCCTTTTCCTGCACGAGACTAAGCATTGTCTCCCACTTCCATAAGGCTAAGCCATGCCTCCTTTTGCATGAGGCTAAGCCTTGCCTCCTCAATTGTATAAGGCTAAGCACTGTCTTCCCTTGTATGAGACTAAGCATTGTCTCCACCTTTGCATGAGGCTAAGCTCTACCTCCTCAATCGTATAAGGCTACGCATTGCCTTCCCCTGCAAGAGACTATGCATTGTCTCCCGTTTGCATGAGGCTAAGCCCTGCCTCCTCAATTGCATAAGGCTAAGCACCGCCTTCCCCTGCACTAGACTAAGCATTGTCTCCACCTTTGCATGAGGCTAAGCCCTGGCTCCTTAATTTCATAAGGCTAAGCATTTCCTTCCCCTGCATGAGACTAAGCATTGTATCCCGCTTGCATGAAGCTAAGCCCTGCCTCCTCAATTGCATAAGCTTAAGTATTGCCTTCCCCTGCACGATACTAAGCATTGTCTCCCTCTTGCATAACGCTAAGCCCTGCCTCCTTTTGCATGAGACTAAGCCCTGCCCCCTCAATTGCATAAGGCTAAGCACTGCCTTCCCCTGCATGAGACTGAGCATTGTCTCCACCTTTGCATGAGGCTAAGCCTGCCTCCTCAATCGCATAAGGCTAAGCATTGCCTTCCCCTGCATGAGACTAAGCATTGTCTCCCGCTTGCATGAGGCTAAGCCATGCCTCCTCAGTTACATAAGGCTAAGTATTGCCTTCCCCTGCATGAGACTAAGCATTGTCTCCCACTTGCATGAGGCTAAGCCCTACCTCCTTTTGCATGAGACTAAGCATTGTATCCCATCTTGCATAAGGCTAAGCCCTGCTTCCTCCTTGCATGAGACTAAGCATTGTCTCCCACTTGCATGAGGCTAAGCCCTACCTCCTTTTGCATGAGACTAAGCATTGTATCCCATCTTGCATAAGGCTAAGCCCTGCTTCCTCCTTGCATGAGACTAAGCATTGTCTCCCACTTGCATGAGGCTAAGCCCTACCTCCTTTTGCATGAGACTAAGCATTGTATCCCATCTTGCATAAGGCTAAGCCCTGCTTCCTCCTTGCATGAGACTAAGCATTGTCTCCCATTTCGCATGAGGCTAAGAATTGCCTCCCTAGTCGCATAAGGCTAAGCTCTGCCTTTCCTTACGTAATCCCAAATGCTATGCTACTTGAAATCTAGCACTATTCTCCACCTTGGGGCTAAGATCTACCCCCGATATTACACAAGACTAAGCTCTGTCTTGTTTTGCTTCGCATAACCAAACATCATGTCTTTGCATCTCATGGGCCGAAACATCGCCATTCTGTCCAAAGGCATCATAGTCCGAAGGCATCATAGTCCGAAGGCATCATCCTCATAGCCGGAAGACACCATCCCATGGCCTGAGGATCTCTCAATATTGCACATCAGTATTCAAAGGTGTCATAGTTCAGAGGCACCATTTTCATGGCCCGAGAACATCATTTCATGGCCTGCGAATCCCTTATCACGCAATTCATGGCCCAGGACATCATGGTCTAAGAACACCATCCCCAACGTCCAAAGATAGCTTTCATGGTCCAAAGGGAATTTTCATCATCCATATATACTTGTATGCATTGTGTTTTAAGTTTTGTTGGTAATGCAGGAAGTAACTGTTCTCCTAACGGGAGCAATATTCGCTCTGGTTTCCGTTCACAACGTTCACATCCTACAATTATTTCAAACGTAAACAACCACCGTCCGTTACCCATTCCTATCTGATAACCGTTCAAATATCCATAACTATTCCAAGGTACATCCATTCATAACTCCGATGTCGTCCTATCCAGAAGAACCTGTCCATTCCTACAATAACTTCATCGGCT
This sequence comes from Nicotiana otophora, assembly GCA_000715115.1. Taxonomy (NCBI): domain Eukaryota; kingdom Viridiplantae; phylum Streptophyta; class Magnoliopsida; order Solanales; family Solanaceae; genus Nicotiana; species Nicotiana otophora. Next base: position 22,400 of record AWOL01S0000865.1, read on the forward strand.
CAGTTCACCACTGGATCCAGAACTATACATGGCCTGATTCCCGTAAAACCAGGGATATGTAGGTAACTCAGAAACCAGAGTTCAACCTCCATTTTTAAAATTACCCCATTCGATCAAAATCGGTCATCATTTCTTTAGCTGACAACTTTTTCATCATTCCCGGATAAAGAGGGGCAGCTGTTGATACCCAATTTTTCTCTCATATTTTTAAAATATATATATACTTTCCAAATAGTATATTTGCATTATCATTTAGTTTATAAACCTATACAAACATTGTTTCATAATTTTCCATAATTTTTAAAGGCTTTAAATCAATTTCTTTCTGCATTTTATTGTATAAATATCCAATAATTATCCTTTAAATTATTTTATGATGATTTAATCATCCAACCTTATCATTTACACCAACATGTATGTTTTTAAATATTTTACTGCATTTTTTATAATTACATTTGCATTTTTAGGCAAATTGCACATTGTTTGCCCATATTCATGTATAATTATATTATGTATGCAAAAAAAAAAACTCTTTATATTTTTATAATGTTAAGTAATTATTTTTAATCATTTACAGTGCACAAATAATATTATTTTTATTCATTAATTACTTTTATAAATTAGTTTTGCTAAAATGTTGGGTATTTAAAATCTAGCCCTACTTTTAAACCTATTTTCGGACCAAATAATGGCCCAAAACACCTAATACACTAGCCCAATAACCCCAGCCCAAAACCAATAACCCCATTAACCCAAAACCGGTCGCAACCCATCTAAATAAACCCGACCCAACCCCCTTTTAATCGTGGTCATTGATCTCTGAGATCAACAGCCCATATCACACCCTCTCTTTAAATTACCCCAAACACCCAACCCTAATCCACATTTCTCACCGCCCGCCACCCTCATATCTTCACCTCCATTCTCCCTCTTAAGAACCCTACCCGCCACCCCTTAAATCTTCTCCTAATCCCACCTAATATGGGATTCCATGGCTATTACTTACCATACTCGACCCCCTTCTGGTACTGGCTACTCTCTTATAGTGCTTGCCTAAATATGGCAAGCAAATCTCATCAAAATCGAACCAAAATCGGTTCAAATCCCTGATTTTTGAATGTTATTTCGTCTATGTTCATCATATGCTACTGCGAGTCCAAATATTTATTTATATTCTGTTGATTCTTACTTACCCTAAAACTAGGGTTTACAGAATCAAACCAAAATTGGTTCAAATCTCTTATTTTGAGTATTATTTTTGTCTATATTCATCCTATGCTACTGTTTTTGTGTATATTCCGTTGATATTTACTTTCTCTAAAAACTAGGGTTTGCCTGATTTTCTCCTAAATTGATTCTAATCGATTCTGCATGCTCTTCTTTCCTTATTTTATGTATGATTGATTATATTTCCTTGTTTGTTTGTTCATTTTCTTCTATTATATAAACCCTTTCCCCAATTCCCTTCAAGGAGAGGGGAAGCACTAAAGTTTCCACTAAAAACTAAGGTTTATTCTGTGTTCATTTATCTTCTTGTTCTCTTTTGGTTCTTGGCCGGCTGAAAGCCAAGGCCACCGGATTTGCTACTTTTCTGACCTCTCTTGGGTGTGAGCACTGCCCTGGGTTCTTGAAACCCTCGGAAACTTGAAACATTTGTGACTCTGGGTTCTGATTGCTATTCTTTTCTTATTTATTGAACAATAACTGGTTAGTTTCTAAACCTTCGCAATGTTTATTCCATTATGTTAGAATGTTATCTGAAACTGCATGACTTAATATATTCCCTTGACTCTCTTCATGTGTGATTCTGCCTATAATTGCTGGCTTTAATAATGTATTTTACCTAACTTAGGCAATATGGACAATTCGAAGCATATTTAGCTTAATGTTATTGACAATTTGAATGTTTTGCCTTGATTATATGGCCCAATACATGTTCCTTGCCTGATTCTGAATTTCTAATGATTAACCGATGATATTAGTATGCCCTAACATGTTTAAGACCTTTACTCTAAGTGTGTAGTGTGCTCCTATGACTATGTTTGTCACTCAATGTGTTCTAGCCCTATCCAATTCTGTACCTCTAACAACCTGCTGTCCTTTGAACTAGTCTTTCTTGACTGATGCCCTTTATGATCTCTGATTCTGTTTGTATTGTACTATTTAATCCCTGAGTTTAGTATAATCTGATCCTTTAAGTTTTAACCTGGTTGCATTAGTGACAATTATTGGTTTTACTAGCCTAATGCTCCTTACATGTTAACTTGGTAATCCCATAAGTTTCAGGCTCCTTATTTCTTATTAATATGTCACCCTGCCCCAATGTGTTAGCTTGCTTCTTGAGTTCATGTTCATTATGTAATCATTTTGTAGTGTTTGCAAATGCTTTTCCAAACATATTTCTTTATTACTACTTTCATTGGTTGTTCCCTGTTATGAGTCTCTAATTCTTGGTCGGTTGAAAGCCAAGCCCCCCCCCCCCCCAAATCTTCTCTATCAACCTCCCTGGTGTGAGCACTACTCGGGGTCCATTTTGAGACCCTTGTGAACTTTGACACACTTCTTTGGCCATTTTGTCCTAATTGCTCAAAACTGCCCCCCCTTTCTACCTACTGAATAAGCCAACTAGCTTGTGTAAATGACTATTTTGTAGATCTTTTGATCAACCATGGCTACATTGGTTTTTGGCTATCTTGTGTAAATTATTTTCTAGGTTTGATCGACTGCGACTTCTGGGCTGTGGTGAAACCTGTATGGATACGGAATTGAAGGCCTGACTGGGCTGGGTATACTTTGAGCATGTCTTAGGCCCAATATAGTTATTTTGTAGCTCTGTAATTTATTTCATTCATTAGACCTATAATAATTCTGTAATAACAATTGGGGTGTTAGTAAAATTGGGAAAATGGGTCTATTCTAATGTTTGCATGAAAAGGGCATAAATCCTGCCTATAGGTGTTTACTTCGTTCAACATGTACTGCTCTTATGTGTTTATTAGATAACCTGCCTATAGGACCTGAGTGTTTAATTAGTTCAACATGTTCTGCTTCTATGTGTTTTGTTAGATATAATGCATATAGGAAATAAAATGTGAATGACCATTCTTTCAATTTGCATAACTGCAGCATATTCATAAGATTATATTAGCTTATGTTCTACTGATCTTCATCAAGAAATCATACCTATAGGATTTTAATTGGTTAATTTGTTGTTGTTATTATACTGCTCACCTAGAAGACATGCCTATAGGAGCTAATTATAAAAAAATCAGTTTCAATCGCTAATCGTTAGAAATCCTGCCTATAGGGTATTACCACTCGCTTTAATGTGTTAATACTGAACTTTCAAACACTGTTTCATTGCTTAGCTCTGCCACTATTAGAAAGCATGCCCATAGGATCAAACTGGGTAATTCTAAGTATTTCCAATAGTTATTACTGCTAACTACTGCGTAAATCACCTAGAGATCATATCTATGGGTTTAATCACTTATAATCTGTAATTTCAATAATCAGCATGCAATACCAAATGCCCCTAAACAGTATAATTGTCTATAAGTGTAAAGTGGTGCCTTGCATCTGAAACTGCTTGCATGTTTGAATCCCAAGGTCACATAGAAACCATGTCTATAGGGCCTAATGGCTTTAATTTGCTCCTGAAATTGTCTAACGTTTAATGTGAAAATTTATTCGCGTGCATTTGTTGTCTAAGTGTGGAGGCTAACTTGAGCCTTTAATTGCTTTTACATGAAGTCCAACTTGTTTTGTAAGTCGCCTAGTTTAACATGTCTGAGCAGCCTAAGCTAAGTCTAGAAACCATCCAAAATAGAGGTCCAAACGCCTCTTGGGCCATAGGCATAGGACGGGTAGTGCACGCATAGGGCACGATTTAGAATCAACTAGTGCGCTTTAGGTAAAAGTTTAAAGATAGTAATCGGGTAGCAAGAGATGATAGTCTGTGCCTGCTGAATAATACAAGTAATGCCCCACCTCGAGGGAGTTACGAAGTATTATTTATGTTGCACGGGGTGATCCTTTAGGCTAAAAAACATAGGACCCCCCATCTTGTCTTTAAACCAATTATTTGTGTTTACTCAAGGACTTTCTAATAATGATGTTTTTTCAAACTTCTTGTTTTTCTCTCTGACTATTTGACTAATTCATATAATTCAAATTCGGTCGGGACCCACAGTTATGGACCTAGAAGAGTGCCTAATACCTTCTCTTCGAGGTAATTTGAGCCCTTACCCGATCATTGGTGATGCAAACTGGTTAAACCAGAGTTATTTATAAATAGGTGCCCTAACGCACCTCAAACCCGTTAGGTGGCGACTCTCTCTCTTTTAACACCTTCCTTTAAAAGAGTTATCACGTGTTGAAACCCGATTTTGCGAGAAAAAGGGGTGCGACAGCGATGCCCAGCATTGCTAATGTCACCTCCAGCATTGTGAAGCCCAGAATCACGGGCACTTTGAGCTAAAACAGAGCATGATCAAGCTACTTCATGCGAACAGACAATTTACGGGTCTTCCACATGAGGATCCACAACAGCATATCCTGAATTTCTTTGAGACTAGTAATACTTACATCACTAACGGAGTCACTCCTGACTATGTGAGGCTCACACTTTTTCCGTTCTCTCTGTTGAGCGAAGCAAAGAGATGGCTGAAGGCAGAACCAGCTAACTCTATTACATCATGGAATGATCTGGCAAGGTTCTTCCCTTCAGGAAAAACTGCAAAGATCAGAAGTGAGATAGTCGCCTTCAAACAGAAAGCGGGAAAGTCTTTATACTCAGCTTGGGAGAGGTTCAAGGGGATGCTCAGAGACTGTCCTCATCACAATCAGACAAACGAAGTGTTAGCTCACACTTTCATAGAAGGGATACATCCTGAGACAAAGATTGTGGTAGATGCTGTAGCTGGAGGTCAAGTGTTAGAGAAAAGCTTTGATGAGATATATGCGTTATTGAACAAATTCTCCAAAAGCAATCTTGATTGGCAAAGAGAGATGGGCAGACACACAGTGCAAAAATCTACAGGGGTTCTCGAGTTAGATGTCTTCTCTGCATTATCATCGCAGATTTCCACATTGACCAACCAAGTCAATCAGATGACCTTGGTTATTAACAAACAACAAGCCCAGCCAATACAACATGTTCAATTATTTTGTGAAGTATGTGGAGAAGGTCACATGAGCAATCTATGCCCAGCAAATCCAGAGTCTGTATATTTTGTGGGTAATGCAAATCGAGGCCATGCAAATCAGTATGGGGACACTTACAATCCTAACTGGAGGAACCACCCAAACTTCTCTTGGGGTGGAAACCAAGGTGCTCAAAATTAGTATAGTCCACAATCACCTCAACAACAATATAGACCACCTCAGGTTGAACAACATGCAAACTTGACAAGTTACCTTGAAGAAATGATGAAGAAATTGATAGCTGACCAGTAGGCCTAAACAACAGAAATGATGAAGAAAGTAATGGCTGACCAGCAGGCCCAAGCAGCAGCGATGAGAATTTTGGAGCGACAAATGGGACAACTTGCCAGTGCCCAAAATACTCGACTAGCTGGGGCTCTTCCTAGTGATACTAAGCCTAATCCTAAAGCTCAAGTCAATGCAGTTACCTTAGAAAATGGAAGAGCATTAGAAGAAGTTCCAAAGAAAAAAAGTATACTGCTAGTCCTAAAGGAGAATTAGTTCCCAAGCCAGTTGAGGAGAATGAGAAAGAGAACAAGGGATCAGGGCCAGTAATTGTGACAAGGCCAGCACCTCCATTTCCACAAAGACTGCAGAAGAAAAAAGATGATGCTAAGTACAAGAAATTCTTAGATATTTTAATCCAAGTGCGTGTGAATTTGCCTTTGGTGGAAATTTTGTAGGAAGTCCCTAAGTATGCAAGGTATCTTAGATATATTATGGCAAACACGCAAAGACATACAGAGTTTGAAATAGTTGCACTTACTGAAGAGTACAGTGCTAGAGTTTAGAGTAAACTTCCTCCTAAGTTGAAGGATCCCAGGAGTTTCACAATTCCTCTGTCTCTTGGAAAACAAGAAGTTGGTAGAGCCGTGTGTGATTTTGGGGCTAGTATAAATTTGATGCCATCCTATTTGTTCAACCAACTCGGATTGGGAGTGCTTAAACCTACTACAATTACTTTACAATTAGCAGATAGGTCACTAGTTATGCCAGAAGGAATTATGAGGATGTGTTAGTTCGAGTGGGAGAGTTTATTCTTCCTGCTGATTTTATTGTTCTTGATTACGAGGCAGATGAGGAAGTGCCCATTATTTTGGGGCAACCATTCTTAGCTATTGGTGGAGCGATTATTGATGTGAGAAAAGGGAAGTTGAAGATGAGAGTTGACAATGAGGAAGTCACTTTTAATGTATACAAGGCACTTAAGCTCCCTAAGCATTATAAAAACTTGTGCATGATTACTGTGGTCGCATTGAAGGAGATAGAACAAAGTTCTTATGTGAATTGTAGTGATCCAGATGAGACAACTGAGTTAGAGGAGGTGATGTTGCAAGCTGAGTATGTAAGAACGATTGAGAAAAGAGCCAGAGAAGAAAGAGGAGGTCTTCTAAGAGCGTACAAAAAGGCTAGATTTCATGGGAGAAAGAAGAAGGAAAAGCACCCAGCCTGAGCAAAGTAGCAGAGTCGTGCCACGACTATAAATAAGGTGCTTGTTGGGAGGCAACCCAGCCTGTATTTTTTATAGTCTCAAGTTTTGTATTATTTTTGTTTTGCAGAGTAGGGGAAGTCTGAGTACCTGAAGTTGAAGTTGAGGAGCATGTTTGAGCTTAAGTGTGGGGTGTGGGGGCATACCGACCCTTAATATAGAGGATCATGTCCGATCTAGGCCCGATAGGGTCTCAGGGAGTATTTTTCACCCTTGTTTTAATATTTTTCTCTGTGATCATGCATTGAGGACGATGCATAATATAAGTGTGGGGTGGAAAAACTACTTTCTGAAGTGTAATTGTATAAAACTATATTTTTTATTAGTTTTTCTTTTAGAACTCGTAGTAGACATAGTCTAGGTTCTCAAAATAAAAATAATAATTAAAAAAAGAATTTAAAAAAACGAAACAAAAATAGAAAGAAAAACAATTTAGAAAAAGCTAGGACTTTTTCCCGACGATGGATCTGTTGGACAATTGTTTTGAGGGATAAAGTCCGATTAAAAACCCCAAAAAGATTTTTTTTAGGATAGTTATAGGTAGTATCCCTTGATTTTTCTTTGGGCGCTGGTTCTTTTCCAAGGGTGTAGCCCGAACCAGGTACTTTATTTTTTTAGGAGGAAGTTAGGAAGAAACTGAGTTACTCTGAGATACCTAGTGACATGTTTGGTGCTGGCACATTAGGCTATGACATAGATTCTACCTTCCCGTGGATTTGGTTTGAATTGTGATGCCTAAGTAAAGTAAATAGCCTATTTTATGACGACTTTTTCTCAGTTGTTCGACTTGTATGCCAGATAGTGTATTATTGCTTAATTCTCTCAAATATATGTACTTGCTTGACTTAAGAGTTGAACAGAACCATCTTGATTGAGTCATTTTCAATGTGTGTGAGAGGAATTATAATTCTCTGTGCTATCATGTGTAGTCTAGAACTTGCCTCGTGTGTTAATCGAAGCTAAATTGTTAAGTTGTGCTAATCTCAGAGATGACATAGGCGTTTCTTGCTAGAGCATTAATATGCTTGTCACTTGAATATAAAATTTTCAGTTTCTAGCCCCTTTGAGCCTATAGACCTTTCTTTTGGTACCCACATTACAAGTCATACCCCTGTTGTGTTCTTGATTTGAGATTGTTGAACCTTTACCTCCTAAGGCACTTAGTCACTAAAAGAAGTAAGGTGAGAGATTGGGGAGAGCTTTTGAGTGAAACCATAGAAGGGCCCTTTGGTGCACTAAGTTTGAAGTCAAAGTCACTAGCCGATGAAACTTTAATGTGTGGAGTGTGTGTAGAAGAGAAAAGAAAAAAAAGAGAGAAAGAAAACAAATTACAAGGAAAAAATGATGATAGTCAAATAATGTAGAAAAAAAAACACACACCTTCTAATCTTAATAATTTGTGCTAGTGAGGGTATGGAAGTGCTTAATGAAAATAAGGGCAAGGTTGTATATGGTTTGTGGCAAGTGAATTGATTGAGAAGAATATATACTCGAATTGTGAGTGTAGTGTATTAAAGTGCCTAGATGGGTTAATAGCTATTCCTAAATATATCATACCAGCCCCTTAGCCTACATTACAACCTTAAAGTCCTAATTGATCCTAGATTTGGCTAGCTTAGATTAGTAGAGATGTACACTACGGGCAAGCTTATAGTACGACCACAAGATGCATATGAATTCTTTGTGAGAGCATACTTGAATGTGTGGACTAGTCTATATTCACTCTTTTGTTTATTGGTGAGGGCACATGATCTCATGAATGATTGGTAATGTTGTAAACTTCTCTTGTTGGGTAAGTACACGAGTTGAGGGTGCTTAGTGGTTACAAGTCAGCTTTTGAGGTTGGGTGGTTACAATTAGGTTGTTTGAATTGATTGAATTGAAATGTTATACTTAGGCGTGCTTAAAACGGGAAGAATGTGAATCTTATATGTTCAAGCTTGATTATCGGTATTGATCATAATCGATGGTAGAGTGTATGGTTAATAGTTGAGATTTGTACGTAGTTGAGGGTATATTGGATAGTCTTATTACTCGAGGACGAGCAAGATTCTAAGTATGGGGTGTTGATATTCAACCTAAAGTATATATATTTATATGTATATCGCCTCATATTTTACTTGTGTTTGTGGATTGATGTAAAATGTGTTGATTTATATTAATTCGGGATATTTTTATGTGTAGGAATCATCCGGAAGTAATTGGGGGCGAAAAGGTGCGAGATTAGAGCCAAAACGGATGAAAAAAGGAAAGTTGAATTTCCAGCGCCACAGGCAGCGTGGAGAGCCACATGTGCCGCCATAGCAGAATGATCAAGAAGCCCAGCGCCAGGGCCAGCGTGGGGCACTGGGCTGGATGCTGGCAATGGAAGTTTGTCCAACTTTGCCCAGGACAAGGTTATTTCGGCCCTAGGCCTACCCAACACGTATAAAAGCAAGACTAAGCTTAAATTTAGAGGGGGGACGCCACTTTGAAGAGGGAATACACCCGAGAAACATTCGGGAGCGAAGAGATCTCAGTTTTCTTCATCTTTTCTATTAGTATTTTCAATTATCCAACACTTATGAATTTGTTTGATAATATCATGAGTGGCTAAAACCCTAGTTCTGGGGTTGTGATTTAGCCATGAATATTGTTGTTTAACGTTAACTTAACCTTAATTTCAATTCACCAATATATGGTTGTTTATTCAATTCTGTGATTAATTGCTTAATTTGCTGGCAAGCAGTTAGGTTCTATTCACTATCTATACTATGCTTGGGAAAGCCATGTTTAGATTAGAGAAGAATTGAAGAGAGCCCGATCTTAACTCTGAGGGGGCCGGATTTGTGGTTAGGATAAGAATATACCTAGTCGCCGTGCTTAATTAAATATCTTAATCTTAATGCGTTCTTAATAGATTGATTTCATAGGAATATAGGCGTTAATCTATTTTGAATAGGTGAGTAGTACTTCGGGAGAAGGCTACGAGAGTAATTGTTCGATTAATTAGCAACCATGAGTGAATTGTATGAAAGAGAGAGTTAACTAGAACACAATAGGATTGGTGAATCGATCACAACCCTGAAATATTTGTCTCTACTGAATAATAATCATTTTGCTGCTTGATAATTTAGTTACTAGCTAGAATTATTGTTTAGTATAATCACACTTTTGAACTCGGATTGGCTAGATTGAATAACAATCTTGGTGAATTTAGTGGGTAATTAATACAAGTCTCTATGGGTTCGACACTCGACTTATCATTTTATTACTTGTACGGCCACGTATACTTGCGTGTGCGTTTGGGAACAACATCAATCTAATGGAATTGTGGAAAGAAACAATAAAATATTAAAGGAGATGATAAATTCCTTGTTGATAAGTTCTGGTTTACCCCAAAACTTGTGGGGGAAGATATTCTTACAACTAAACGAATAATCAATCGAGTTTTCCATAGCTAAACGCAATCCATTCCATATAAAAAATGGAAAGGAAGGAAGCCCACTTAAATATTTTAAAGTGTAGGGGTGCTTAACTAAAGTGCAAGTTCCTAAACCCAAAAGGGTAAAGATCGGACCGAAAACTATTGTTGCGTTTTCAAAAGATATGCAACCAATAGTAAGGTATATCGTTTTCTTGTTCACAAATTAGAAAACTCTGAAATTCATATTAATACGGTGATTGAATCAGAAAATACTGAATTCTTTGAGAATGTTTATATGTATAAAAAGAAATGTGAGTCTTCTAGCAAAATGTATAAGCGACTTTGGGAAGAAGCCGAGGAAAGTACATTTAATGAAAGAAAATCTAAGACGTGGTAAATGTCAAAATATAACTACTTTCTTTGGGTCAGGTTTTCTAACATTATTATTGGAAAATGAGCCTCAAACATTTAAAAATGCAATGGCTTGCTCGAAAGCACATTGTTGAAAAGAGGTGGTCAATAGTGAGATAGAATCCAATTCTTTCTCTAGAAAATAAATCGTTGGGTTATAAGTGGATTTTCAAAAGGAAAATGAAAGTTGATGGTACTATTGAGAAATATAAGGCAAGATTAGTTATCAAAGAGGTTAGACAATGAGGCGATCTTGATTACTTTTTCACATACTCGCCGGTAGCGAGGATTACATCTATTCGGATGTTAATAGTGTTAGCCGTCGTGTTTGGCCTTGAAATCCATTAGATGGATATGAAGATGTAACGACCCGACCGGTCGTTTCGAGCATTTGTACTTCGCTCGGTATTTTGAGGGCATAAATAGCTTTGTATGATGTATTATGACTTATGTAAATCGTCGATTTTGATTTTCAGGTTATTCGAAATCAATTTGGAAGAATAAACTTCAAAATTGAAGTTTTAAGTTGGAAGAGTTGACCAAGATTGACTTTTGTGTATTTGACCCCGGATAGGAGTTTTGATGGTTTCGTTAGGTCTATATGGTGATTTTGGACTTGGGCGTATGCCCGAATTTGTATTTGTATGTTTCTTGAAGGTTTTAGCGTTAATTGGCGAAAGTTAGCAATTTGGAGTTTTGGAATGTTCATAAGTTTGACCGGAAGTTGATTTTGGTGATATCGGGTTCGGATTCCTGGAGTTGGAGTAGCATCATTATATCATTTGAAACTTGTGTGCAACATCTTAGGTCATTCCGAGTTGATTTGATGTGGTTCGGCACGAGTTTTAGAAGTTGAAAGTTCAAAAGTTTATTAAGTTTGATTTGAGGTACGATTAGTGATTTTTATATTGTTTGATCTAATTTGAAGCTTTGAATAAGCTTGTATCATGTTTTAAGACTTATTTGTATGATTTAATGGGGTCCCGAGGGGCTCGGGTGTGTTTTGGATCATTGGTTGAGAATCTAGTTAAGTTAAGGATTTGGAGTTTGACCATGGTCAATATTGGGTCAAGATGACCGCTTTTAGGTGTTTTGAGTGCGCGAGCATGTTCGTAGCGTGTTTTATGATTGAAACACATATATGGTTTGTGTCCAAGAGGTTCCGAATGAGTTTTGGGTGCTAAAACGAAAATTCTTTCGTTGTAGATTTTCCGGTGTAAAATAATTAAGAAAATGTCATTTTTTATACCTTAAATTTCTAGACTTAATTTCAAAACATCATATCTCTCTCCTTTTAAGGCCAAACTGGGTGATTCAAAAGCCTAACTTGACTGAAACTTCACAAGGAATCAACTGGATTCATCAAAAGTAAGTTTTGGGATCATTTGGAGTACGAAATGAGGCAAAACATCTGGACACAAAATATTTAATATCAAAGGTTTGTTCATTTGGTCATATTTTGAGTTGGGGAGCTCGGATTTGAGAAATGTTAGAGGCGATTTTAACCATATGAATAGGGATAAGTGTTCTCTACTCAATTTTGATTATATTTCATGATTCTATTTTCATTTTTGATAATTGGATTATAAATTATAAAGAGAAAATTGGGGATTTTAGCTTAAAGTTTCATAGAGTGAGTTTTTAAGTTTTGAACATCGATTAAGCGTCGGATTTGAGTGAAACAAGTATGGTTGGACTCAGGATTGAATGGCTTATAGGATTTTATAAGTTTCATCGGGTTCCGAGATGCGAGCCCGGGTTTGACGTTTTGGCTGATTTCAGGATTTTGATTAAAGATTCAACTTTTATCGATTGGGTTTGTTCCCTTTGGAACTATTTGACGTATTTGAGTTGCTTTTGGCTAGTTTCGAGCCGTTCGGAGGTTGATACGCATGGGATGGCATTTTGGAGCATCGTTTGGCTTGCTCGGTATTAGATTTGGCTTGTTCGAGGTAAGTAACACTTCTAAACTTGGAGCTAAGGGTATGAACCCTGATTATATGTGTTATGTGTTTGGTGTCGAAGTGATGCACATACTAGGTGACGGGCGTATGGGCATGCACCGTGTGAATTGTGACTCGGTTATTTTTGTGGTATTGTGTAGTTACCTAGTCTTATTTATATCTATAAAATCTCTATGTGCTAGAGTAATTGAGTTGTGATCCATGTTAAAAACCATATCTAGGCTATATGCGTATCCTATTGGGACCCTTTGAGGTCATTTTTGCGGTTGAGTTATTTGCTTACATTGCAATTGTATACTCAGTCATATGTATTCATTTACATATCATATATCAGTCTTTGTTATCATTTATTGATACATCACATCATCATTTTGGGCTGATCTTTGATGACATTGCGAGCCCGAGAGATTGGAGAGATTGATGACTAAGTGAGGCCGAGGGCTTGATGGTAAGGATGTTTATAGGATCGGGTTGCATGCCGCAATATATTTTATTAATTTATGTGATGATTAGCTTGTTATAGCACTTGGGCTGAAGGAGCCACTCCGGGGTCTGTACATACCCCCAGTGAGCGCAGGTACCTACTGAGTGCGAGTGCCGAGCGCGGATATCGAGTGATTGGGAGGATTGAGTGACTGTGAGGATTGAGTGACTGTGAGGACTGAGTGACTGTGAGGACTTAGTGACTGGGAGGACTGAGTGACTGGGAGGACCGAGTGAATTGATACTCTGAGAGTATGCATATGGTTTTATCACTGAGTTGCATCATATTCGACATGTACACTTGACATATAGACATAGAGATGCATTTCTCCCCATGGTGCACGGTATCATGTCATTCATTACTTCTCATATATATTGACATGTAGGCATAGAGATGTATTTTCCCATGCTATTTGAGAATGAAATATTTACCTGTTGAAAGATTTTGGGAAAAATCACAGTTTTACAAAACGTACTCATATTTTGGTGATTTCATTAAAAGATTTGGGCTTTTCACTGATATACTTGGAAAGTAGGCCTATTTTTCTGGAACTGTGAATGAGCTTAGTTTTTAATCTCTGAGCTACTTCTTTTATTACTTCCATTATGTTGTTATAACCTATTGTTGGCGATTGGTGTTGGACCCCGACCTGTGTTCCAGCTTGTCACTACTTTCAACCTTGTTACTTATTGAGTACATGGGGTCGGTTGTACTCATACTACACTTTTGCACCTTGCATGCACATATTGGATGTTGAAATTGTTAAGATCGACGGGAGCGAGATTTGAAGACGTACCTGTGTTCTGATTGTAACTGCCTCTTATTCATGGTAGCCTTAGATTTATAAAAATCGGTTTATGTACATTTAGAACATATGATGTATTTATTTCGTACTAGCTTGGTAAATTCTAATATTAGAAGCTCATTGTTTGTACTACCAGTCCTTGGAAAAATTCTTGTATAAAGACAATTTTCTTATCATTTCTTTTCTTAATAAATCTCATTTAAATTGAATAGTTGTTAATTGGCTTACCTGACAGGTTGGGTTAGGTGTCATCACGACTAGGTGGATTTTGGGTCGTGACAATTTGGTATCAGAGCTCTAGGTTCATAGGTTCTATGAGTCATGAGCGAGTGTCTAGTAGAGTCTTGTGGATCGGTATGATGACATCCATACCTATCTTCGAGAGGCTACAGGACATTTAGGATAAACTTCCCATCTTTCTTTCCTTATCGTGCAGTATTGATTCAGCTTGAAGCGTAACTCTTTGAATTCCTTCCACGCATTCATATGCGCACATGAGCACTTGGTATCAGTTGTGTATCAACGGCTTGTGATTCCTTGGATGGGGTGTGAGATGTGATTTATGTGTGCTGGTGATGGGTCAGTCTGGAGGACTTGAGGGCAGCTTTTGACTGTAGCTCGAGCACGGTGATTTCGGTTGTGTGAGTACGTGCTTTTGGACTTATAAGTCTGATAGCGTCCATATTAGTGGAATTTGTGGCTCGATTGGTGATTGGATAGCTATATGATGAGTATAATGTGACTACGGTATGTGTTCGGATGGTTCGAAGGTGTCGAGAATAGTTTTCTTGAGATGTAAAAAGGACTAATGGGTGCTAGATTGTTGTCTTGATGTGACGCATAGTCTCAAGTTATGAGTGTGTTGAAAGATTTTTCATGTTGATTAATTGTGGAACGAAGTAGATTTGCATGTCTTGTTGACGAGTTCGGACTCAGGAAGATTAAGTGATTGTGTAGTAGTTTTGGCTGTGAAAGGGTATAAAGAGATGTCAGTTTGAGGCTAAACAGGTAGGTTATAACCTACGAGGTAATCTACGAATGTGTGATTTTTATGATGTTGTGTGGAGGCTTTCCTTTCTACCAGTGGGTTATATCTGTGCGATTTGAGTTTGGATCAGTTGTAATAGTTGACCTAACTGTCACGTGGATATATGCGAGCTTAGCAGACGATTTGAATTATTATATGGTTTGTGTTATATGAGCTTATGAAGGATTTAGTTGAATTTCAGTGTGGAATTATGGCAGTAATAGAGTATGGGTATTGTGAGTTATCGACTGTTTTGTTCTATGGCTTTGAGCCAAGTGTGAGAGTCTGCTATCGACGAGTTGATTGCACAGTTGTGTGTTGTACTGGTTTCGGTTTAGGGTATATTTGTGAATCGGTTATGACTTGCAGATATTAAGATCGAGGATGGCTCAAGTAAAGGAATTTCTGGATACAGGTTATGTCACTTTATAGATATATGGAAATCATGGGATGATTGAGTTGTTATTCGCGAAGGAGGTAGTGCGCGTGGAGTAGGAAATTGCTCAGTTGCTGAAAGGTATGGATTACTTCTTTGGGTGTTGTTGTGCTAATGGGGCACAAGTCATTTGGCCCATTGATCGGTGCAATTGATATTTGAGCGGAGTGGATGACTCTCGAAAAGGTTCGAAGGGATAGAAGATTTATATGTAGCAATTGAGAATTTTGTGGATTGGTATATGGATAGAAGCTGAGATTTACATTGGATGGTGTCAGGACTCGCGGTATTTCTATATCATTATGGATTATACATTTCCAGTATTAGGAAGGTGAAGAAAATGACTTCAGACTCACAGAAGGTCTCTTTAGAGCGGGTGTCTTGGTTGTGGTACTTTTGGGGTGCTTTAGGGGGAATACAACGGCTTATGGGGCTTAGCGCGGTGTAATTTTATTATAGGATCTCGTGGTGTGAGTTTTGGTTAAGGATCATTGTGTTCTAGCAAGGAGGAGTATTAACTTGAAGGCAATTCAGAAGAAACTCGAAGGAAATAGGATAACTTGGCAGTAGGTTCAATCAGTATGGTAATGGTATGCTCGGTCCTTTTGGTTCTTATGATATGGTTTGTCTATACATGTTATTAGTGGAAATACTCTAGGGTTGGGCAACCTGCATGGCTTGGTTGAGTTAGAAAGGTTCAGTTCTGATGGCTGACAAGCGCAAAACACACACTAAAATTGTGCTTGCTAGCCAAAGATAGTATAGTATAATATCGTAGCTACGAAGATTGGAGTTAAATAGTATTATCATAGTTTGTAGCTAGATGTCTATCCAAGATGATCAACAATTTATATTTATATGGTTAATACTAAAATTAATTAAGAATCTAGAGCTAATTAACTAATAGCAATCGAAGCAAGGCCTAAGCAATGGAAGATATCAATGGGAGAAAATGGGGTTTTGATAGGATAGGTGCAAGATAATTGTCTAGGATTTAACTCTAGATAATTCACTTCTAATGTTCAAGTGAGTCTCTCAAATTCACTTAATTATCAATACAATTATTTAGTAGAAACTCCTCTCTCGATTAAGTCCCAACCTCTCAATATGAACCAATTTAAGCACTGTGAAGATATGCAA
This sequence comes from Nicotiana otophora, assembly GCA_000715115.1. Classification (NCBI taxonomy): domain Eukaryota; kingdom Viridiplantae; phylum Streptophyta; class Magnoliopsida; order Solanales; family Solanaceae; genus Nicotiana; species Nicotiana otophora. Next base: position 38,767 of record AWOL01S0000865.1, read on the forward strand.
GAATTCGTAGTGGATCGGTCTTTAGGAAAACCTCTTTCAATTATTCTCCTAACTAGGCTTAATCAATGATTCAACTAGCTTCTTTCGATTACCTAGAAGAATTTATGAACTCAATCAACAATATAATGCAAAGATATCACAAGTTATTCCTCTTTCGATTATAAGAACAAGTGAATATAGATGCAACGATTAAATTTTCCAAAAATAATTCAACTACATAAAAATAGAGTTATAATCCACAAACAATTATCAATACACCAAATCCATCAAAACCCAAAAGGATCTACTCCATAGACATGTAATTACAGTATAGGAAAATATAGATTCAATCCAAACCCGGATCTTGAGTGAAGACGGAATGATGAAATCCTTGTGCTTGTGTTCTTCTAACTCCTCCTTAGCCTCCTTAGGTCGAAAATCTGTCAAAAGTCACGAAAATGGTGTCTTCCCGTGTATTTAAGCCATCCTCCAATAAACCCCGAACAAAAATACCCTTTTAAATGGAAATGGGACGATACTCTAACAAATTTTTACTACCGCGCCGCATGCCGCGCCGAACCATGAGACGCGGTAGTGGATATTTCCAGTACGATTTGCAATTTGAGTTCTGGGCAGAATTTGCACTAGCGCGTCGCACAATGCGTGGCATAGTGCATCGCATTAGTGCAAATTTCTCAGAGTATGGATTTTGCTTCAATTTTGACATCCAGGCTTGGTCCTCGACCCCCGAACACGATCCCAGCTTAATTCCTTGGGCTTTTACTCAGACTTCAAAGCTCCAATTCTTTCAAATTAGCTCCATAACATCTACAACACTCGGAATCACTCCTACAAGGCATAAAATACACAATAAGTACAAACCACTAGCAATTAAAGATCAAACTCAGTTAAAGTGCAGTAAATCAGAGTGAAATAAGCGACTAAAACATATAATTATAGCCTACCATCAACACCCCACACTTAAACCATTGCTCGTCCTCGATCAATCAAACTACACTCTATATAGGCACGACCTTTTTAAATAACTCTCCTAATTCATCACACCAAGAATAACTAAAATAGATTAAGCAGAATACCGTAATATCCTAGCCTCAAGATTTTACTCAAAAGCTCCACGCATTATTTATAACCCGCTCACTTACTCTAACACAGAGGTAAACGATATTACCTTTCCTTCGTGAATCAAGTGCCCTCACACAATAATAGGGAGTAGTTCCAAAAATAATAAAGTTTAAGACCAATTAGGAACTCAAGATAGAAAGAATTCACTCATTCATAAGTAATATTCATGTGCTACACAAGACATACCATAAGCTTGCCCGTAATGTATTACTCTACTAATTGAGCTCATTCAGTCAAGGATCAAGTAAGACTTTATTTGGTTGTAATGTAGGCTGCGGGGCGGGTATGATACATTTGGATATATTGACTACATCTCCCTAAGCACTTTAATATATACGTTTCATTGTTCAAAACCCCACACTTATGTCAAACCATAACTCCACCTTCACATCAATATACATTAACTCCCGACTTCTTTAAGCACAATTACATAAAGAGTTACCACTATCATGGAATATTTTACAAAATCATACAATTAACTTTTTTTTCTTTTTCTTTTTCAATTAAAGTGGCTCTTACTTTTTCAATACAGTGCACATTTCACCTTATTTCATTAGTTTCACTCAAAAGCCAAACCAACACCCCACACTTTAACTTTTACAAAGTTCATAACAAATTCAAGTGCTCGCAGGAGGTAAAAAGATTCGAATAGATGGTCAATTCAAGCAAATGGGTAAGGCTTGCAATGTGATTGCCAAATAAACAAGATTCCAGGCTCAAAAGGGGTTAACTAAAATACATATCAATTAGGTCGGTACAACATATAACTGGCTCAACAAAGAAACGCCTATATTACCTTCAAGACTAAATAAAACTACTATTTCACTTTGCAAACACACAGGACAAGTTTTAGACATCAAATGTAATGCACAGAATACACGAAACCTCACATACATGGCACATAACCCAGTCAGGATTGGACTCATCGAGACACTCTAGTCAAAGAAGTTAAGCAAAGTTAAAATCATACAATTTAAGGTACGTATAGAAGAGTAAAAAAACTTAGCATAAGCGTCACAACTAAAGCACTTACTATTCTCAAGGCATAATAAAGTCAAGATATATTGCGTTCATTTAAAATCACAGCACAAGATCTCTTACTCCTAAAAAAATAAAACTTACTACACCCGGTTCAAACAAAACCCTTGGAAAAGAACCGCGGCACAAAGAAAAACCAAGGGGGATTTATTACACTACCTAAGGAAAATAATTTTTTTTTCTTCAACTTTAAAAGTTTCAATCAAAAGAAACGTAAACATACACAAGAAATGAAAACAAATAGTTATTTATATATTTATATCCCCACCCCACACTTTAAATTGTGGCATGTTCCCATGGCACACAAATAAAAAGCAAGAGGTAAAGAAAACTCCCCTGGACTTTTTCCGTTTCCGAGAACTTGTGAACTCCACCCCTAATTCTAAATTCATTTTTCATTTTTTCTCCTCGGAATGCCAAAGTCCTTTAAGGATATTTGTAAGACCCGCTCTTTTCTTTCTTTCTTGGCCTCATTTTGAGCGATGGATTGTTCTTGTAGGATTATCCTCAACTTATTTTTGCATTTATTCACAAGAAAATCCCTACATATTCCTGTAAATCCCCAAAAATAAAATCCACATGATCAAGGTTAGAATAAGAAAATGAAGAAGAAAGGTCATGTGAGTATTCCTCTAGTATGTCTAAGACCATTTGTTCCTCATTCTCTTTTACTAAAAATTTTAAATGTGGATAGGTGGATGGGGATTTGAACTCTTCTTTTATTGATGCACAATCAACCAAAACCTCATCTTCAATCATCTCAGTTGAAAAAGAGTCCTCTTGCATAGTGAAAAATTCTCTTTGTAGATGTTCATCATCTAAGGTAGGCTCATTCTCACAGGGAATCTCCTCCATATATTCACTATCACAATGCAATGACCTTTCTGAAAGTGTACTTATTAGTTGATTCACTTGCATTGTTAGGTTGTTAGTGGCTTCATCATCGTGTGTAAATCTCTCTTCCACCTTATTAATGAACGTATACATAAGCTCTTCTAAACTAACATTATCATCTTGAGGTGGTTGTCTCACTTCGCTCTTATTCCAGTCATAAATAGGGTATTCATCCCAACCTGAGTCAGAATTGTACCCATATGAATCCTCATACCTGCATGAACTAGAGACAACATGAGAGTGTTCAAAAGATGAATCATAGGAAGAATACCTACCTACTTGACAATCAACCCATAGATGATTTCCACTGCATTTAAAACACGTAGCATACCGCTCAACTGCTAACTCTTCAACCATTTTCTTAGGCTGGTTGTACTCCATCTTCACATCATTTAGAGTTCAATAACAAGAATATGTTATTCAAGATTTCTTCAACAAAAAAATCTTGAGGAGAAGTTAACCAAACAAACTAAAATAAAAGAAACTAATTAAAAGCTAATTCCTGAATTAGCACTGCAAACTACTTCAAACACTATTGATGTCTAATTCCTGGGAACGGCGCCAAAATTTGACGAGTGCAAAATACACACTTAAATTGCGCTCGCTAGGCAAAGATAATATAATATAATATTGTATCCACGTGGATTGGAGTTAAATATATTATCGTATTTTATAGCTAGATTGCTATCCAAGATGATCAACAATTTAGATTTATATGGTTAATACTAAATTTAAATAAGAATATATAGCTAATTGACTAATGACAATCGAAGCAAGGCCTAAGCAAAGGAAGATATCAATGGGAGAAAATGGGGTTTTGATAGGATAGGTGCAAGATAATTGTCTGAGATTTAACTCTAAATAATTCACGTCTAATGTTCAAGCGAGTCTCTCAAATTTACTTAATTATCAGTACAATTATTTAGTAGAAACTCCTCTCTCGATTAAGTCTCAACCTCTTAATATGAACCAATTTAAGCACTGTGAAGATATGCAAGAATTCGTAGTGGATCGGTCTTTAGGAAAACCTCTTTCGATTATTCTCCTAACTAGGTTTAATCAATGATTCAACTAGCCTCTTTCGATTACTTAGAAGAATCTATGAACTCAACCAACAATATAATGCAAAAATATCACAAGTTATGCCTCCTTCGATTACAAGAACAAGTGAATATAGATGCAACAATTAAATCTTCCAAAAATGATTCAACTACATAAAAATAGAGTTATAATCCAAAAACAATCCTCAATACACCAAATCCATCAAACCCAAAAGGATCTACTCCATAGACATGGAGACGTTCTTCACAAATGTAATTAAGTATACGAAAATATAGATTCAATCCAAACACAGATCTTGAGTGAGGAGGGAATGATGATCCTTGTGCTTGTGTTCTTCCAACTCCTCCTTAGCCTCCTTGGCATCCTTAGGTCGAAAATCTGTTAAAAGTCACGAAAATGGTATTTCCCCGTGTATTTAAGCCATCCCCCAATAACCCCGGACGAAAATACCCTTTTTAGCAGAAATGGGGCGATACTCTAACAAATTTGTTCTATCGCGCCGTATGTCGTGCGGCACCATGCGACGCGGTAGTGGATATTTCCAGTACGATTTGGAATTTGAGTTCTGGGCAGAATTTGCACTAGCGCGTCACACAGTGCATGGCATAGTGCGTTGTATTAGTGCAAATTTCTCAGAGTATGGATTTTGCTTCGATTTTGACATCCAGACTTGATCCTCGACCCCCGAACACGATCCCGACTTAATCCTTTGGGCTTTTACTCAGACTTTAAAGCTCCAAATCTCTTAAATTAGCTCCATAACATCTACATTACTCGGAGTCACTCCTATAAGGCATAAAACACATAATAAGTGCAAAACACTAGCGATTAAAGCTCAAACTCAGTTAAAGTGCAGTATATCAGAGTGAAATAAACGACTAAAATATGTAATTATAGCCTACAAAAAGGGCTTGGTTATGTGTTAATGGGTTTCGAAGAGTTCCCAATTATTTCTACCACAGTTCGAGATGGATATTTCCTACCGGCATAAGGAGCATGTTGCATATTGTGATTTTCTCCTGGATGAGATCAAATGGAAGGTTCATGGCTAATTGAGTATGTAGTTTGCTTGTGACTCAGAGTTGATTAGGATATTCTTGTACTTTTCATATGATGGCATGACAGATGCGGCGTGTTGTGCAGGATTGAGTTTTGCATGTGCAAGGTCACAGTTCATAGTTGGAGGGGAGGTCATGAATTTTGGATAGCATGGGCAGTTTCAGATATATAGATAAATACTATAAATGCTTGGTGATTCTTGAGAAGGGTGCGCATTTCAGACGGTGCACTGACTGTCGATGTACGGATGCTTCATTGGCATTGCGGTACTCGCCTGGTTGACCGACTGCTGATATTCAGATTTTTCTATGTGGCACGGAAGAATTATGGAAGTATTCCTCGTGGGATGGTTGTGTATGGGAGATGTGTTAGACATTCGGGCGGTGGAGTTAGGAGCAGATATGGTGATTCGTGTGTTCTATTAATTTGGAGACTAGGAGTTCTCAGATGCAAAGTGTTTCGTGGTTGTGGACTGTGAAGCTTTGGCCAAGGCTAGCCAGATGATGGTATGTGTTAAGGTTAGGTCATTGCAAACTTCTGGAGGGTTAATTATCTATTTGTGGATGACCGGAGTTGATTTGAGGGCCCATTGGTAGGCTTAATAAGGATGTGTATCCTACACCGGATCAGAATTGTTAACTCAGCACGGTTAGTGTTGAGGGGTAAGTCAGTCGATTAGAGTTGAGCTTTTTCGTGCTCTGATATGTTCTATGAGTCACTCTTCTATGCTACGAGGGGTTGCGATTTGTTGGTTATATGCACATATAGTGCGGTCCTATTTGGGCATTATAGCGAAATTTGAGCGAGATGCATATTAGGGGGTTGAATGATTGATTGCGCATTTTGTTATGTTCTCTCCGGACTGTGGTATATTGTGCTATTTACTTCTTCATGGTTATGATCATACAACTAAGGTATTTGATGTTGAATTACGTGCAGTTATAAATTTTGAGCATGGTGGCTTGAGGTATTTCATATGGACCCGTGCTTGGATGGGGTCACGTATTGCAGTGGAGTTATGTTGAGATATGATCCTTGTGTTAGATTCGTGTGTCTTGGTTCTACTATGTAAGATGGCTTTATAACATTGCGATTGTGGTGCTACTTGTTGAACTTGCGGGATAGTTCTCTCGTTTGAGTCATTTTCCATGATTAAGTACATTTGGGTTGTTGTTTATTGGTGCACGGATTGCGTGGGTTGTGGTTTTAGGTTGTATTGATGTGGCATGTCACTAGAGTGGTTTTGTGATGAGATGAGGTCATCGGACCTAGTATGGATGCTATCGGATTTGTTTGCGGTATATTTGGAAGGATAATGTCGTTGATCGGCTTAGAATTGGCTATAGTTCCTGTCGAAGGAGATGGATCTCCATGACTTGTTGATCTGATAAGGGGTTATGAATTTCTACGTGTTTCTTCCATCATTGGTAGTGTACGAAGGTTTTAGAATGAGGTGTTGTTTGATACAAGGTTTATTATCGGTACCGGATTTGCTTCGAGCAGTTATTGTGGTCGGAATTTTTGTTATGAGTATTTGAGTTATGTGGTATATTATGTGATTTTATCTTGGGTTATGGTTATGGCTCGATATAGCTAGTTCAGGCTTATATAGTGTGTAGGTGTGAGATTTAGGAATTGTAAGGAATTCTGGATGTGGAAATTGGATTCTAAGATTTACGGGATAAGGTTGAAGGAATGATCTTCAATTGTGTTGCTTTGTCAGGCCTATATGGAATAGGGTGACGTGGGATCACTGTTAAGTGGGGGATTTTGAATACTTATTTGCGCCTTTTGATTTTCGTTTTAGTTCAAAAATGCTTAAAGGTATTCCCGAAAACTGATGAAATATGCTTACTTGTAGGAGTATTGGAAAATGAGCCAAAGTTATGAAATTCAACTCAAGAAGGAGTGATTTTGAACAAGGACAAAAATCAAGCAACAAGACTAAAGTGCGGACCGCAGAATTTTGTCTGCAGCCGCAGAACAAGAAGAAAATTCAACAGAGCTTAAATGTAAAGTGCGGACCGCACAATAATTGTGCGGCCGCAGAAGTTAAAGTTCAGAAAGTGTCAAATTCAAGCCCAACAAGAACTGCGGAACGCACTATAATTGTGCAGCCGCAGAAATCAAATGTGCGGCCACACCCAGAATTATGCGGACCGCAGAACTCAAGAGGTGCGGCCGCAATCCATAATTGTGCGGCCGCATAATCCACTCCTGTCAAGAGCTGAAGAAAAGTGCGAACCACACAGAGAATTGTGCGGCCGCAGAACCTCCTAAAGGGCAATTTTGTCCAAAAATTCCAGCTTTGTATAAATAGATTACTTTCACGAAATTAGGTCAAGTTTTTAATATATGAAAGTTGGTAGTCATTTTTCTTTACTGTTTTAGGAAACTTTATCATAGCTTGTCAATTTTACATTGGATTTTCATCTATTTATCATTAAATATGAGTTTAATCATCTTTTCTTCTTTATTTTCTTCTTCACCCACTATGAGTAGCTATATTTCTAGCTAGGGTTGTGACCCAACTCTAGTGCGGGTACCAAATAGGTGTTTGATTTAGGGATTGGTTATGGTTGGGTGTGTAATATTTAGCCTAGTTCTTGCTCTAATTATAGAATTAATAGTTGCAAACATTGATTCAAGCCTATTTGACTTAGTCTCTACTTGAAAAAGAGAGACTTAGTGTAGGAAAACTTGGCTAACAAGAAATTGGGATGAACTCAAGAAATTGATAGTCCCAATTAAAGGGTTAAATCTAGAGATAGTAAAACCCGACTTGAGCATCAATCAACTGTTTTATGCATTACCCATTTGGACTTGAGAAAGCCAAATTAGGCAAAACCTCTCTATTACCGAGAGGTATTGAGTGGGTAATTGTGTGTTGATTGTTGTAATACACCCCGACCAACAAATTCCACTCTATAGCCCATAACCCGTTAGGCAAACGTCTAGGTGGAACTCACTGCCCTAGATCTTTTACATACTTGAAAAACAACACCAAAAATATTATTCTCTAGCTTTACATGTACAAACCGTAGCACAATTTAGAAGTAGAATCAAAACATAGTTTGTGGAAGTGCATCTTAGACACTTTACGTGCTTAGTCCAAATATATACCTAATCCCATCTATGCTCCCTATGGATTCGATCCCGACTCCTAGTTGGGTATTATTATTGCAATCGACGGCTTCACAACCCCAAACTGAGGTGTGATTTGGGCGAGATCAATTTTTGGCGCCGTTGCCGGGGAGCTAAAAATAGATTTAGCTATATATTTGGTTTTGTGTGTGACTTGTCTTCCTTTCCTTCCGTGTTACTAATCGTTTTGGTGAAACAATTGTAGGTACAAAAAAATGGCTCTCAACAACAATGATCCTCTCGGAATTTTGCCATTGGGGGAGGATGTGGATGATGACCAAGTTGACGAGGTTCCTCTTGGACCTCAAGCAATAGACAAGGAAAACCGCCTCATGACAATGTTCTCGTCCCTCCCCCACATCCACCAAGAGCGGCTCCACAACGGGTGTTGTCTAATGAAGGATATGCAAGTGCCATAGTCCCGCCCTGCATTAGGGCGGGAACCTTTTAAATCACAAATTTTATGCTCACACTGCTAGAGCAACGGGGATTCTTCATCGGGGCTCCGAATCAAAATGCGTACAAACACTTCAAAGGATTTGTGGACACTTGCTGGGGGAGTAAACAGACAAACGTCTCCAAGGATGCTTTAAGGTTGAGGCTATTTCCTTTTTTCACTACGGGGTAAAGCCTTGGATTGGTTAGAATGGTTGCCAAACCATTCCATCCATACATGGGATGAATTGGGGGAGAAATTCATTGCCAAGTTCTTTTCTCCCAGGCATATGGCTACTCTTCGAGACGAGATTCTAGCATTCAAGCAAGAACCCAATGAGCCTTTGCATGAGATATGGGAGAGGTACCGAACTATGGTGAAAGAGTGCAAGAACAATGACATGACAGAGGCTATGATTCAACAAACTTTCTATAGGGGAATCAATACTACCAATCAATGTGTGGTCAACCGACTTGCCAGTGGAAATTTTATGACAACACCATATGTCGAAGCTTGTGAGATTTTAGATGAAATGGCGATACTTCATCAGCATGGCAAAGTAGAGCAAATGTTCCTCAAGGTAATCCAAATGTGATTCACCTACATAAAGAATTGCATGATCATGCGCAAGCAATTGCCGAGTTGCCCACTACAATGAATCAATTAGCCAAAACTCAACTTCAACAAGTTCAAGGTCCTAAACAAGTAAATTCAATGGAGGGTGTCAATATGATGGTAAACAAAAGAAGGAAAAGGGTCAACAAGTGCAAAACCATACGGAACAATATGTGCAAGAAGATAGTGATTTTGACTAAGATGAATCATACGATGAACAAGAGGAGGAAGTGCAATATGTGAACAACTTCCAAGGGCAAAGAAATAACTCTCAATGCCCGAATCAACAACAATGGCGATCTCAAGTTAATCAAGGGAATTGGAACAATCAAAACAACCAAGGTAATTGGAATGGTCAAAACAATCAAGGGAATTAGAACAATCAAAACAACCAAAGTAATTGGGGTGGCAATAGTCAAGGATATTAGGGAGGCAACAACCAAGGGGGATAGAACAATAATCAAGGGAATCGGGGGTCGGGTTTTCAAAGGCCCCTGATGTATCAACAACCAAGAAAACTGCCTCCTTATCCTTCCCATGGTCCTAGCTCTTCCAACAATGAGACGGGGTGAATTGAGAACATGTTTAAATAAATGATGGAGAAGAATACCGACTCTGATGCTCAAATAACCTCTCACAACACTTCAATTTGCAATTTGGAAGTTCAATTGGGGAAAATCTCGCAAGCTTTGAACACTCATCCTTAGGGGGCACTACCAAGTGACACAGTGGTGAACCCGAAGAGTGGGAACAACACGGGACATGCCATGGCCATGACTATAAGGAGTGGAAAAGGTGGGGATGCAACCACCTCAAGTGAAAGAAGAATTGGGTATGATGAACAAGTTATTCAAGAAGATGAGATTCCAAACAATGTGGTGCAAGCCAATGATGAAGTGAGAATTGATATTGATGAAAATGTGGAGGAGACTCAAGAAGAAGTGAACCCGTTTAGTACCGAAACCGGTAGTGCCAATGGCTAAGGCACCAATGCCAAGGCCTCCTCCTCCATACCCTTAAAGGCTTGCCAAGCAAAATGGTGAGAACAAATTCAAAAAGTTCATTGACATGATGAAGAGCTTATCTATTAATGTACCATTGGTTGAGGCTTTGGAGAAAATGCCTGGATATGCAAAGTTCATAAAGGATTTGGTGACAAAGAAGAGGTCGATGAATTGTGAGACTATAAAGACGACATATCAAGTAAGCGCAATTGTGCACTCAATGGCTCCTAAATTGAAAGATCCCGGTGCTTTCACAATCCCTTTCACCATTGGAAGCGCCGACTTTGCTAAAGCTCTTTGTGATCTAGGGGGGAGTATCAACTTGATGCCCTACTCGATTTTCAAAATGTTGGGGATTGGGCAACCAAGACCCACTTCTATGAGGCTAAATATGGCGGATCGTACTATGAAGAGACCTTTGGGTATTATTGATGATGTGTTGGTTCGAGTTGATAAGTTCATCCTCCATGTGGACTTTGTGATTCTTGATTGTGAAGTGGACTATGAGGTGCCTATTATTTTGGGTAGACCTTTCCTTGCTATGGGGAAGGCACTTATTGATGTGGAAGCCGGCAAGCTCACCTTCCGGGTGGGTGATGAAAAGGTGGTTTTCCATGTGTGCAAATCTATGAGGCACCGAATAGAAATGAAGTTTGTTCGTTTGTGGACTTAGTGACCGAGGTGATTGTTGATAATGCTAGTGTCATGGTGAATGTTGATGATACTTTGGAGGCCGTATTGCTTAATCATGATGATGACGAGAAGGACGACTATGTGGAATATGTGAATGCATTGCAAGGAATGGGATCGTTCACTTATGAACCCCATAAATTGTCCTTAGATCTTGAAAACCGGAAAACTCCTCCAACAAAAGCCCTCAATCGAGGAGCCTCCCACTTTGGAGTTAAAGCTATTGCCTCCACATCTCAGATATGAATTCCTTGGCCCGTGTTCTACTTTATCGATTATTCTTTCCTCTTGTTTGACTAACGTGTAGGTAGACTCTACTTTGGCGGTGCTACGAAAGAGGAAGAAAGCTATCAGATGGACATTAGAGGATATTCGGGGTATAATCCCCGCCTTTTGCATGCACAAGATTATTTTGGAGGAGGATGCCAAACCCTCCATTCAACATTAAAGAAGAGTAAAAGAAGAAATACAAGAGGTGGTGAAGAAGGAGATCATAAAGTGGTTGGATGCCGGGGTTGTTTACCCCATTTCCGATAGCTCGTGGACCTCTCCGGTGCAATGTGTCCCAAAGAAAGGGGGCATGACTGTGGTCACCAATGACAAGAACGAGTTGGTTCCTACAAGAACGGTGACCGGGTGGAGAGTGTGTATGGACTATCTCAAGCTCAACAAAGTCACAAGGAAAGATTATTTCCCACTTCTATTCCTTGATCAAATGCTTGATAGGTTGGCTGGCCATGCTTTCTATTGTTTTCTTGATGGATATTCTGGCTACAATCAATTTTTTATTGCTCTGGAGGACCAAGAGAAGACTACTTTCACATGTCCCTATGGTACTTCCGCATTCTCGCAGATGCCATTTGGGTTATGCAATGCACCGACGACTTTTCAACGGTGTATGATGGCTATCTTCATCGACATGGTGGAGGATTTTCTTGAGGTCTTCATGGATGATTTTTCTGTGGTTGGGAATTCCTTTGATAATTGCTTGAAAAACTTGGATAAGGTCTTGGCAAGATGTGAGGAGACAAACTTAGTGCTCAATTGGGAGAAGTGTCACTTCATGGTCGAGGAAGGCATTGTCCTTGGCCATAAAATTTTAAAGAATGGTATTGAGGTCGACAAGGCCAAAATAGAGGTTATTTCTAAACTCCCACCCCCTACATCCATGAAGGGAGTGAGGAGAATCTTGGGTCATGCGGGGTTCTATCGCCGTTTCATCAAGAATTTTTCCAAAGTGGTGAACCCCTTGTGTAAGCTTTAGGAGAAGGATGCCAAATTCCATTTCAACAAGAATTGCATGAAGGCATTCAAATTGCTCAACTTCAAATTGACTACTACTCCTATTATCACCGCACCTGATTGGAGCTTGCCTTTTGAGCTCATGTGTGACGCAAGTGATGTGATGGTCGGAGCAGTTTTGGGACAACATATCAATAAAATCTTCCATTCGGTCTACTATGCTAGTAAGACCATGAACAATGCCCAAGTCAATTACACGGTGACCGAAAAAGAGCTCTTTGCTATTGTCTTTTCTATGGAGAAGTTTCGCTCGTACTTGATGGGTACAAAGGTGATTATCCACACTGATCATGCGGTTCTTCGGTACTTAATGAGAAAAAAGGATTCAAAGGCGAGAGTAATGTGGTGGTGCTTTTATTCCAAGAGTTCGATCGCGAAATCAAAGACCTCAAAGGCAGTGAAGACCAAGTGATGGACCACTTGTCTCGTTTGGAGGAGGAGGTGAGGCCACATGAAGGCCTTGAGATTAATGACTCCTTTCCCGACGAGCAACTTCTAGCCATTTCAATGACCGAGATGCCATGGTTCGCTGACTTAGCAAATTATCTTGTGAGTGGTATTGTACCAAATGAGATCTCTTCAAACCAAAGGAAGAAGCTCAAACGGTATTGCCTTGACTATTATTGGGAAGAACCGTATCTCTTTCAGATTTGTACCAATCATGTGATTCGACGATGTGTGCCAAAGGAAGAACAAGTGGAAATTCTTGAGGCTTGCCACTCTTTACCATATGGTGGTCACCATGGTGGAGCGAGAACAACGACAAAAGTGTTGAGTTATGTATTCTATTAGCCTACTCTCTACAAGGACGCTAGTGATCTAGTCAAGCGTTGTGATGAATGTCAAAGGGCCGGTGGGATTTCTAAGAAAAATGAGATGTCACTCACCACCATCTTGGAAATTTACATCTTTTATATGTGGGGCATTGATTTCATGGGACTGTTCGTAAGCTCTTGGGGGAAAACATAAATTTTGGTAGTTGTGGACTATGTGTCAAAGTGGTTGAGGTCATTGCTCTACCCAAAAATGAAGCTCGAAGTGTTGTGACATTTTCGAAATAGAATATCTTTACAAGATTTGGCACTCCAAGGGCCATTATAAGTTATGGGGGATCGCACTTTTGCAACAAAGCTTTTGATACCTTACTCACCAAGTATGGTGTCACTCACAAAGTCTCGACCCCCTATCATCCTCAAGCAAACGGACAAGTGGATGTCTCCAACCGGGAGGTCAAGAGTATTTTGTCAAAGACCATGAATGCCAACCGGATAGATTGGTCGAAGAAATTTGATGATTCTCTATGGGCTTATAGGATGGCTTGCAAAACACTGATTGGGATGTTTCCATACTGGTTGGTGTTCGGGAAATCTTGTCACCTTCCGGTGGAACTTGAGCATAAGGCTATGTGGGCATTGAAGAAGATTAATCTTCAGTGGGATGTCGTCGCTAACCTGAGGGTGGCACAATTGAATGAGCTTGATGAATTCTGGTACCATGCATATACAAGTTCTTCCTTATATAAGGAGAAGATGAAGTACCTCCATGACAAGTACATCCGGAACAAGGAGTTCAAAGAAGGTGATCTTGTGTTATTGTTCAATTCTCGGTTACGAATGTTTCCGAAAAGGTTGAAGTCTAAGTGGAGTGGTCCATTTGAGGTTGTGAAGGTGACACCCTTTGGTGTATTAGACTTGAAGAATAAAAATGATGAAGTGTTTAGAGTCAATGGTCACCGGGTGAAGCATTATCTTGAAAACGTTGATGATGGACACGTCATGGCATTAATTCATTTCAAGTATTGATGGTAATCTATGTCGTGCCGCGACGTTCAATCAGGCGCTTCTTGGGAGGCAACCCATGTTTCTTTTTATTCTTTTTTTTCTTCTTTTTAAATAGGTTTTGTTTTGTGCTAACTGGTTTTGAAGTGAATTGCAGGAATGAGTGTGCTTTGTGGGAAATGTGCTCGAAAAATGGCTAAGTGTTGAAATAGTGCGGACCGCACAATCTTGCATGCCATAGCAGAAAGAAGTCTGTGGCCGCACAACTAGAGACCCAAAAATGTAAACTCTCTGTAGTTTGCAATTATAGAGAAATGGCCAATCTGCGGCCACACTTGGAATTGTGCGGCCCGCACAAATATCTGTGGACGCACCCAATTTTGTGCGGACTGCAGATCATCAAAGGGACCAGGTACGGAGTGAGGACCGCATACAAAATTGTGCGGCCGTACTCAGCTGCACATTTTCAACCTATAAATAGGCCCTCCTCTCACTGTTCCAAACTTTACACACTTTGAACTCTTGGCACCTAAGCTAGCACAATACACAAAATATTGTTTCAAACATCACACTCATTACATCATCCTAGATTTTCCCATGCATCCTTCATCACTGGTATGTTGAATGCATTTTTAAATATTTCCAAATTTTCTTAGTTTTTATCCTTAATTAGTATAGTTATTTTTAGGCCTAAATGTCAGATGATTCATAATGTGTTCTTAAACTTGTGTGGGTAGTTTCATATGTACTCATTGGGGGTTGGGTAAATCATGTATCATGTCTAATCTGCCAATACCATGTCTAAATTGTGCAAAACAAATTAAAAAACCTAAGTTCAGTGCCATCTAATTTTGAATTGTGCGGCCGCACATGAAATTATATGGTCCGCAGATCATTAGTTTTAGGGCAAGTATGTGCATTCAATGTGCGGACCGCACTCAAAATTGTGCGGTCCGCAGAAAATAATATGCGATCGCAGAAAACTTTGTGCGACCACAGATCAAAACATCAGAGAACTGGTATTACTGGGCCTGGAACTCTGTGACCGCACTCACAATTGTGCGGTCCGCACTTCAAAATTGTGCGGCGCGTACAAGGCAATCTGCGGTCGCACTTCAAAATTGTACGGTCCGCACAAGGCAGTCTGCGATCGCACTCAGAATTATGCGGACCGCACTTTCACATTTGCATACTGTTTGGTCTGCAACGTTTTACAGTCTATTTCTGCACTTTAACTGACTCATGTTGCTTTGTATTGCAGACAATGTTCGATCAAGAGGTCGAGCTAATACTTCCAAAGGGAGGGGTAAACCCTCTCGAGGCCGAGGCAGGGGTACCCTACCACTCTACGTGCAAAACGTGATCTGTAAGAACGCAACAATAGGCCGAGGTAGACAGCTAGAGCCCTTCGAATCAAGTTCATATGCCTCGTCTAGGGAAGCATCGGAGGGCGACTCAGTGCAAAGGCAGCCTGTTGTGCCATCACAGCCACAGCTTCCCCAGGACAGATACCGACTGAGAGATGAGCCTACCTCTTCTAAGAGTACTTCTGAGGGATCGGAAGGGAACAGTCAGGCTACGGAACCCTCATCTACTCATTCCCCCGCCGCACCAGTCACAGTTGATGATGATGATGATATTGCAGATGACGGTAGGGGGGAGAGGGTGATACCAGAGTTGCAGGCCTGAAGAGGTCAAAGAAGAAGGAAGTTTGGGAAGATAGGTTTGTGAGCCTGACTGCATTCAACAGGTTGTGAGAGTGGTGGCCTCAGAGATCACTCACACTTGAGCGTCAGTTTCTTTTAAAGACTTGGATAGGCACAATCCAAATGTGTTAAGAAAATTTTGGGAAAGAAAAGGGTGGAAGTGGTTCACGAAAAGCATATTGGATGCTAAGGAGCACTTAGTCCGGGCGTTCTACACCAATGTGGCGCACATCAAGAAGGGGACTAAGGTGACCAAGTTGAGGAACCTGAAGGTCCGATTTGATCAGAGTACCCTGAATACTTATTTAGGGCTCCAGGATATGGAGCCGGTGTAGTATTTAGAGAAGTTCGCACTGGGTGATGCAGCTCGCCCTTGGCTAGCTGAGATACTAGCAGCTCCGGGACCACCACCACCATGGATCACAGCAGGAGTTCCTATTCTGCGGAACACCCTCAACTTTGAAGCAAAAGGGTGGCAAACATTTGTATGCAGTCACATAGACCCAAGCCAGAATGAAAACAAACCTTCCAATCCCCCGGGCAGTCTTAGTTGCATCTATCATGGTCGGGTACCTAATTAATGTGGGTGCCATCATGTTGGCCATCATGCCTCTGATTGTTAGACAGGGCGAAAGCTCATATCCGTATCCCAACACTATCACGGAGTATCTCACGGATTCAGGGGTGAAGCCCAAGAGCTTTGATATGAAGGTAAGGGCTAAGCAGCTCTTCTCCGGGTACTCTCTGAAGGACCCCAAGTAACCCTAAAAACAAGGGTAAGTCGACTACTACCGTAGGCCAGTCTAATGAGCCATCGGTGGTAGTTGCAGATTCTGCTGCTATGCCTTCTATAGCTTCCATACCTTCCACAGCAGCTGGTCCTTCCATTGAGACAGCTGACATGCCACCACCTTCATCTTCTATTATGTCAACTTCAGTATCAATGCCTTCCTCCTCCACATATCTACTCAATGCACTGCGAGTCTCCCAGACATTGGTGAGTCTCAACAACTGGATACAGACAGCTACTTCAAAGCTTTCTGACATATCCAGTACTGTTGCAGCTCAGTCTTCTATCCCAGCAGCACCACAGGTTCCTCTGTCAGTGGAGAAAACATTGAAGAAGATCTTGGACAATCATAAGACCATCATGGATACATTGGTTGGCACATGGGGGAGCTATTGAGGAGTTGGGTAAACAGGTAAAGAAGATGAAGAAATCACATGCCTCAAGAAAATCAGTGGACAAGTTGAGAAAATAGGTGATCAAGATAGGAGCAACTGGTGATCTTCCATTTGACTTATTGATGGAGACAGATCCATCAGTACCAGCAGACCCAGCAGCACCATCAGCACTAGTGACACCAGCTGGCCATTCTGACCAGCCAGACCTTGCTGCCCATACTACTGAGGAGGTGCTTCAGATGTTCACTAACCCCGTTACTCCTCGAGCAGAGGATGATGTGATCCAGTTGGAGGAGCATGAGGGTGGCGATGCTGCCATGCACACTGAGAACATATAGGGAGTTCTCTTTACTCTCTTCCCTCCCTTATTTTTATTTTTGTTAAGCATTGAGGACAATGCTTATTCTTATTCAAGGGGTGGTCTATATTGATTTGATATGACATTGGCCTGTAATAACTATAATACTCTATTTTTATCTTTATTTTATTTTTTATTATGTATATATTCCTTCCTTTCTATTGATGTATATATTCTCTTTCCCATTCTCGGCTTGTATATTCATTTTTGCTTTCAGTAGTTACTTCATAGCTTTTTTATTTTGTTTCTTAGTAGTTTAGCTTCTTGTTGAGTTGGTAGCTTCTTTTTATGTTTAAGTGATAAATAAGCATTTGGTTTTCTTAATGTCACGATTCTTTCCAAAGATGGTTTTTGTGTGAACCGGCTGGCTCTTCCCAACGATGGATGGCGTGACAACCTTCTTAAGGGATTGAGTCCGTTTTTGATGATTAGGTAAAACACTAGTAATAATGAATAAAAGGGTCAAGCATGCTTCACTTGGTACCAACACACCTAGCTACACGCTTATGGTTAAAACAAGTTCTTGGAAATAAATGGCTCTAGTTAGTGACCATGTGACTCTTGTGTTGACTTAAGCAATCATCGAGTGGTTTAGTTGAATCATAGCGATTTTCAAACTTGAATACGGTTGTTGTGGGCCCTCGCCTCTATCCTCTTTAACAATCCAGCTATGTGAGAGGTGAGATGTTTTGTTTCAAGTCCAAGTACCTGTGCAAATGGTCTAGAATTTGCCCCGAATATGTTTCTCGGCGAAATTCTAAGTTTTGCTTGGCTTGAGAAGTGATTGTAGGCTCTCCTTGACCCGTTTTGAAATTTTTCATGACCCAAAAATAATGTTATCCCTAGTCAACCCTTTTGAGCCTAAAGCCTTTCTCATTTGATAACCATGTTACAAGCCTTTACCCGTTTTGTAGTGACCCTCTCTTGGCACTCGAGCTTTCCTTAACACTCATGAGAAGCTAATTGGTGAAAGCATAAGTTTGGGGGAGAGACGAGGAGTTTGAAAGTGGTATCAAGGTACAAAAAAAGAGAATAGAATTGAAGAAAAAGAAAGAACAAAAGAAAAACACAAAAAGAAAGTGAATAAATTGAAGAGTTGAAGGGATTCAAAGAAAAGCAAAAGTGCAAAGCATGGAGAAAACTAAGAAGGAAAAAATGAATATCATGACCAAGAAAGAGTGATGTCAAGTCTCTCTAGTTCCCCTAAGGAAAAAGAAAATGACTCAAAGAGTCGGTAAAGCATGAGCCAAAAAAAGAAAATGGAGTGCTTAAGGAAAGATGAACCCGTTCTATTCCAACATTTCCTACCTTAGTTCAAAAGCCTTCATTACATGCCGAAAATACCCTACGTGATTTCAAGCCGAGTGAGCTTACATTAGTGGTGATTTACATGAGGGGCAAGCATATTGTACTTAGAGCCGTACTTGTGACATTCTTTTGAGAGTGATGAGCGAACTTTTCATAAATCATTGAATTGAGTGCTACATTCTTAAAAGAGATGAGCTAACAGAGAGTATAGGAGGAGGAGTTTGGGATCCACAATGTCCTACATGGAAGTGCGAACTTTCTTGATGAGTAAAGTCAACTCTTGATGCTCAAGTGTCACATTAGAGTTATTTGTGCTTTAACCTTCAAAACATTGCCTTGTTGATGATTCATGAGTGTGTGGGTAATTGTTGGTCCCAATTGATGTGTGTTTGATTCACCTTAGGTTAGCTGGAATAGCTCTTTTCTTGTAGAGGTAGGAATTACCTTATTTGCTTGAGGACAAGCAAAAGCTTAAGTGTGAGGGAGTTGATAAGTGGGGATTTTGACTACTTATTTTTGCCTTTTGACGTTTGTTTTAGTTCAAAAATGCTTAAAGGTATTCCCGAAAATTGATGAAATATTCTCACTTGCATGATTATTGGAAAATGAGCCAAAGTTATAAAATTGAACTCAAGAAGGAGTGATTTTGAACAAGGACAAAAATCAAGCAAGAAGACTAAAGTGCGGATCGCAGAATTTTGTCTGCGGCTGCAGAACAAGAAGAAAATTCAACAGAGCTTCAATGTAAAGTGCAGACCGCACAATAATTGTGCGGCCGCAGAAGTCAAAGTTCAGAGAGTGTCAAATTCAAGCCCAACAAGAACTTCGGACCGCACTATAATTATGCAGCCGCAGCAATCAAATGTGCGGCCACACCCAGAATTATGCGGACCACAGAACTCAAGAGGTGCAGCCGCAATCCAGAATTGTGCGGCCGTAGAATCCACTCCTGTCAAGAGCTGAAGAAAAGTGCGGACCACACACAAAATTGTGCGGCCGCAGAACCTCCTAAAGGGCAATTTTGTCCGAAAATTCTAGCTTTGTATAAATTGACTACTTTCACGAAATTAGGTCAAGTTTTTAATATCTGAAAGTTGGTAGCCGTTTTTCTTTACGTTTTTAGGAAACTTTATCATAGATTGTCAATTTTACATTGGATTTTCATCTATTTATCATTAAATATGAGTTTAATCATCTTTTCTTCTTTATTTTCTTCTTCACCCACTATGAGTAGCTATATTTCTAGCTAGGGTTGTGACCCAACCCTAATGTGGATACCTAATGGGTGTTTGATTTAGGGATTGTTTATGGTTGGGTGTGTAATATTTAGCCTAGCTCTTGCTATAATTGTAGAATTAATGGTTGCAAATATTGATTCAAGCCTATTTGACTTAGTCTTCACTTGAGAAAGAGAGACTTAGTCTAGAAAAACTTGGCTAACAAGAAATTGTGATGAACTCAAGAAATTGATAGTCCCAATTAAAGGGTTGAATCTAGAGATAGTAAAATCCGACTTGAGCATCTATCAACCATTTTGTGTATTACCCATTTGAACTTGAGAAAACCAAATTGGGCAAAATCACTCTATTACCGAGAGGTATTGAGTGGGTAATTATGTGTTGATTACTATAATACACCCCGACCAACAAAACCCGCTCTAAAGCCCACAACCCATTAGGCAAATACCTAGGTGGAAGTCACAGCCCTAGATTTTTTACATACTTGAAAAACAACACCAAAAATATTATTTTCTAGCTTTACATTTGCAAACTGTAGCACAATTTAGAAGTAGAATCAAAACACAGTTTGTGGAAGTGTATCTTAGACACTTGACGTGCTTAGTCCGAATATATACCTATTCCCATCTACGCTTCCTGTGGATTCGATCCCGTCTCCTTATTGGGTATTATTATTGCAATCGACTACTTTATAACCCCAAACTGAGGTATGATTTGGGTAAAACTAATCACCCCCGGATATGTGCATGGTAAGGTTACACGGCAATTTGATGGCTTTAGAATAACTCTCGGCACGTTCGAGGACGAACGTATGTTTAAGTAGGGGAGGATGTAATGATCCGACCGGTCGTTTCGAGCATTTGCATTTCGCTCGGTAGTTTGAGGGCATGAGTAGCTCCGTATGATGTATTATGACTTATGTGAATCGTCGGTTTTGGTTTTCAGGTTATTCGGAATCGATTTAGAATAATGAACTTCATGATTGAAGCTTTAAGTTGGAAGAGTTGACCAAGTTTGACTTTTGTATATTTGATCCCGGATCGGAGTTTTGATGGTTTCGTTAGTTCCGGATACTTATTTTGGACTTGGGCGTATGCCCGAATTTGCATTTGGATGTTTCTTGAAGGTTCTAGCATTAATTGGCGAAAGTTGACAATTTGGAGTTTTGGAATGTTCATAAGTTTGACCGGAAGTTGACTTTGGTGATATCGGGTTCGGATTTTGGTTTCGGGAGTTGGAATAGATTTGTTATGTCATTTAAAAATTGTGTGCAAAATTTGAGATTATTCCGAGTTGATTTGATATGGTTCGCCACGAGTTTTGAAAGTTGAAAGTTCAAAAGTTTATTAAGTTTGATTTGAGGTATGATTCGTGGTTTTTATATAATTGATGTAATTTGAAGCTTCGAATAAGTTCGTATCATATTTTAATACTTGTTGGTATGATTGAATGGAGTCCCGAGGGGCTCGGGTGTGTTTTGGATCATTGGTTGTGAAACTAGTTAAGTTAAGGATTTAGAGTTTGACCATGGTCAATATCGGGTCAAGATGACCTCTTTTCGGTGTTTTGAGTGCCCGAGCATGTTCGTAGCGTGTTTTATGATTGAAACGCATAAATGATTTATGTCCGAAAGGTTCTGAATGAGTTTTGGGTGCTAAAACGAAAATTCTTTCGTTGCTGATTTTCTGGTGTACAATAATTACGAAAATATCATTTTTTTTATCCCTTAAATTTCCAGACTTCATTTAAAACTTCAAAACATCATATCTCCTTCATTTTAAGGCCAGACTGGGTGATTCGAATGCCTTAACTTGATTGAAATTTTACAAGGATTCCATTGGAGGCATCAAAAGCATGTTTGGGGATTGTTTGCATACGAAACGAGGTAGAAGAGTTGGACAAAAAATATTTAATATCAAGGGTTTGTTTATTTGGTCATATTTTGAAATGGGAAACTCGAATTTGAGCAATGTTTGAGACGATTTTCACCATATGAATTGTGGTAAGTGTCCTCTACTCGATTTTGATTATATTTCGTGATTCTATCTTCGTTTGTGGTAATTGGATTATGAATTGTAAAGAGAAAATTGGGGATTTTAACCTAAAGTTTCATAGAGTGAGTTTTTGAGTTTTGAACATTGATTCAGAGTCGGGTTTGAATAAAACTAGTTTGTTTGGACTCATAATTGAATAGGTTGTTGGATTTTGTAAGTTTCATCGGGTTCCGACGGAAGGGCCCGGGTTTGACTTTTTGGCCGATTTCAGGATTTTGATTAAATATTTGACCTTTATCGATTGGATTTGTTCCCTTTGGCATTATTTGATGTTTTTGAATTGCTTTTGGCTAGTTTCGAGGCGTTTAGAGGTCGGTAAGTGTGAGATGGAATTTTAGAGCATTGTTTGGCTTGCTCGGTATTGGATTTGGCTTGTTCGAGTTAAGTAACAATTTTAAATTTGGATTTGAGGGCATGAACCCTGATTATACGTGTTATGTGTTTGGTGTTGAGGTGACGCACATGCTAGGTGATGGGCGTGTGTCGTGTACCGTGTGAATTGTGACTCGGTTATTTCTGTGGTACTATATAGTTGCATAATCTTATTTGTATCTATAAAATCTCTACGTGCTAAAGTAATTGAGTTATGATCCATGGTAGAAACCATGTCTAGGCTATATGCTTATTATGTTGGGACCCACTGAGGTCATTTCTGTTGTTGAGTTATTTGCTTACATTGCAATTACATACTCAGTCATACGCATTTATTTGCATATCATATCTCAGTCTCTGTTACCATTTATTGATACATCACATTATCATTTTGGGCTGACTTTCATGACATTATAAGCCCGAGAGACCGGAGAGATTGATGTCTGAGTGAGGTCGAGGGCTTGATGGTGAGGATGTTTATGGGATCGAGCTGCACGCCGCAACCTGTTTTATTGATTTATGTCATGATTGTCTTGTTATATCGCTTGGGCTGAAGGAGCCAATCCGGAGTCTGTACACGCCCCCAATGAGTACATGTACCTACTGAGTGCGAGTGCCGAGTGATTGGAATAATTGAGTGACTGCGAGGACTGAGTGGCTATGAGACTGAGTGACTGGGAGGGCAGAGTGAATTGATAATCTAAGAGTATGCATATTGTTCTATCACTGAGTTGCATTGCATTCGACATGCACACTTGACATACATGCATAGAGATGTATTTTTTCCCATGTTGTACGATATCACGTCATTCATGACTTCTCATACATATTAACATGTAGGCGTAGAGATGTATTTTCCCCATTCCATTTGAGAATGAAACATTCACATGTTGAAAGATTTTGGGAAAAATCACAGTTTTACAAAACCTACTCATATATTGATGATTTCGGTAAAAGATTTGGATTTTCACTAATATACTTGGAAAGCAGGCCTATTTTTTTGGAGCTGTGAACAGGCTGAGCTTTTTATCTCTGAGCTACTTCTTTTATTACTTCCATTATGTTGTTATGAATCGTTGTTGGCTATTGGTGTTGGACCCCAACCTGTGTTCCAGCTCGTCACTACTTTCAACCTAAGGTTAGGTATGTTACTTATTGAGTACATCGGGTCGGTTGTACTCATACTATACTTCTGCACCTTGCATACAGATATTGGATATCGATGTTGATGTGATCGACGGGAGCGGGATTTGAAGACGTACATGCGTTCTCATTGTAGCTGCCTCTTGTTCATGGTAGCAAGGATTTATAAAAATCTCTTTATGTACATTTCGAACAAATGATATATTTAATTCATACCAGCTTTGTCAATTCTAATCTTAGAAGCTCATGATTTTTACTACCAGCCCTTGAAAAAATTCTTGTATAAAAGCAGTTTTATTATCATTTCTTTTCTTAATAAATTTTATTTAAATTGGATAGTTATTAATTGGCTTATCTGACGGGTTGGGTTAGGTGCCATCACGACTAGGTGGATTTTGGGTCGTGACAGAAGATAGCCTTCCTAAATAGAGATTTAGAAGAAGAAATTTATATGGAACAAGCTGAAGGGTTCGTGGTTCCCGAAAAAGAAAAGAAGGTGTATCGACTTGTTAAGTCACTTTACGGACTAAAACAAGTACACAAAAAATAGCATGCAAAATTTGACCAAACAATGTTGGAAAATGAGTTTAATATTAATGATGTGATAAATGTGTTTATATTAAGAACACTCTAATTGACATAGTTATTGTTTGTTTATATGTTAATAACGAATAATAAAAAGGCACATGAAATATCTGAAATGTGGGGGTGTTTAGCATATGCATGACGCAAACAATGTTAGACGCAATGTCTATATTATTTAGAAGAACAAGATGATATATTTTTTTGACCCCACAAATCCTTCGGGGTTATTTATTGGTAGTTGGCGTATTCATTACTTGTTCACTATTAGTGACTTGTTGATGAAACTACCAATGTGAATGTTGTTCATGTGCCTTTCTAGAAAGGTTGCGTTCTTTCTTGTTTCGTTCTTTTATGTAATGTGTCACTTGGAATGTTGTGACTTCTCATAAAAAGATGCATCTGTACGTTTTTGTATAGACATGACTATTCATGAACAAATATATTAATACGTTGGTCTATAATGAGGTAAACCAACCGATGAAGATGACAAAATCCCTAGCAAGTTGAATTTGCTTTATGAATAAAGATGCTATAATTTGCATACCATATAGACATATGGATAAATAGCATATAAATGCTAGAAAAAAGGCGAAATTTTGTGAAATGTGTAATATATTAAAAGGATATGGCCAAAATTGATGCTAATCATTCCAGCTATTATTATAATATAATATTGCTACATTAAGTGTAGTTAATAATCTAATATGTAATAGAAAATTGAGACGTATTAGTCTACAACATAAGAAAGTTTGCATTGAACTGTCATGACAATGAAACGAGTCTTGAGATATTTGTAATATACTCAAAACTATGCTTTGCACTACAATAAGTATCATACGGTATTGATGGATATAATGATGCAAATTAGATTACTGGTTAGTCTATTTCTAAATCCACAAGTGTATATATTTTTACCATATATGGAGGAGCAATGTCCATGAAGTTGTCCAGACGAACATGCATAGCATGCTCTACAATGGAGTCTGAGTTTATAGCTTTAGACGAGGCCGGTGAAGAAGTTGAATGGCTCAGGAATTTCTTGAAAGATATTCTATTTTGGCACAAACCTTTGGAACCTATACTCATACATTGCAATAGTCAAGCGACAATAGGAAAGGCTGGGAGCATTATGTATAACAAGAATTCTCATCATGACGAAAATATAATACCGTTAGACAACTATTCTCTAGTGGAATTATCACAATTGACTATGTAAAGTCAAAGGATAATGTGTCGGGTTCGCTTATAAAAGGCATAACTAGAGAGGTAGTTGAGAGATCATCGAAGAGAATGAGACTATGGACGAGGACAAGTCACTGTGGCGGTAACTCTACCTAGAAGACTGGAGATCCCAAGATCTAGGTTCAAGCAGATCAAACAAAGTCATTAGTGACGGTTCAACACTGTCAAATAAAGTTTTAGTCCATTCTCGTGATGAGACAATGTTCAGTACCAAGGATAAAGCATTAAGTCTTTTTAATGATTTCTAAGTTTGATACAGGGTATATCAAATAGTGTATCTACGGGATTACACGTTTAGGAATCACCTATGTAAGTGTGAAGTGTAAGTCGCTTCAAGGAGAATTCAGTAAGGCCAGTTTTCTATGCACTTATGAACCAGGTGGTGTTTATGGCTGAAACAAACACAACAATGAGAACCAAAGATGGTTGAGGTTTAATTGTGTGACTTATGGTTGTCTAGGTATACACCAAAGCTCGACGGTTCAAAGATATCAAATCTACCAATTGAATGAGTATATCCGACATAAGTTCACTACGGAAAGTTCAAATGGAAACCTACTTATCCAGATGTGATTAATCCTGACTTGCAAATAACACAATTATTTATGCATGTTTTCATCATATAGACATCCCCTATTCATGTGGGAGATTATTGGATTTTTATTTAAAGGGTGTGAATGGGAAATGGAAGAGGCACCTCTTGGATTGCACCTCATCATCTCACCCTTTCATTGTCTATAAATTTAGAGGCTTTGCCTCATTTTTCAGACATGAAAAATCTGAAAACTCCGCCCCTCTTTTCTACATTGGTGTATTTGTTTCCAAATAAATATAAGTGTCAAGTATGATTTACTCTGTTTGTTGAGTTCGCCGAAGTTCTGTGATTTGTAGTTTCGCTATCACAGAATAGTTATTTCGTTCTATCCTGGGAGGAATTAGTCCATAACCTTGGGCAACAATGAGGGTATTAAGTTCCTCAAGGACACACAAGCAACTTGTGGGCTTGAAATTATTTATGTTTTATTTATTAAAATAAAATATTTTTGCTTCTCTAATTTTCTGATTTTGAACACAGATTACTAACAGGAAGTTCTCTGTTGCTCATACTTATAAAAAGCTTAGAGTGAACTTTTAAGAGTCACATGGAGGAAATTGTTGTGCAACAATCAAGGATCCTGTAAATGGAAATTCATCTTGCTGTTGGAAGCATATGAGAGAATGAACACAAGAGATAGGCTTGTACAATGGGGGTGACTATAAATCTATATTGTCCTCTCTGTTGAAAAGGATGAAGAAAGCATATCACACTTGTTTTTCAAATATGGATCTTTGCTCTAGTGTGGGAAACGTTATTATTCTAGATGGACATACATAGTATGATTTAGCAAGATGAATTGAAATGGGCTGAAACAAATGCAAAGAAGAAGGGTGTAAATGCTGAGGTCAATGACACTGGTTTCAACAACTTACTATATATGGTTAGAAAGGAATCAAAGAGTGTTCAACAACAACAAAAGGATCAGTGATGCTATCACAAGGCAAATTGTCGAGGAAATTCATTGTAAAAGAAGCATGAAAGTAAATCTTGTGAAAAAGATTGGAAGAGTTGAATTGTTATCCTTAAGTTGAATATTTGGTATTGCAATTGTAATGAGTGGAGTAAATGAGTTTTGAGTCTCTTAGTTTGTTATGATGCTAAACCGATATTAGGGGAGTTCCTAACTATCAGTGGGTTTTTTTTCTTTTGTACAGAATTTCTAAATTAGGTAATAAAATTTCTTTTCATTTTCCAAAAAATATATATACGGTGTGGTCACTAACTTTTGTTGAATTTGTTTGGACTTACTATTAGCATTTCTACGTTACAGACTTGTTGCCTTTATTGATTTTTGACTTTAGATCATTGATAATCTATAGTCGAATGTGCTAAGAGAACTTTCACTTTTATTCAACTCCAACAGAGAATTGATAAACTTGTAGGTTTAAGAAAAAGCTTCAGTGTTATTCATGTAACGACCCGATTAGTCATTTTGAGTTTTAGTGCGTCGTTCGGCAGTTTAAGGCCTTGAGTATCTTAACTTTATGTATTATGACTTGTACACAAGGTTGGAATTGAATTTTGAAAAGTTCGGAGTTGATTCGGAAGGAAATTTCTCAATTCGGAAGCTTTAAGTTGGAAGAGTTGACCAAAGTTTGACTTTAGAGTAAACGACCTTGGAATCGTGATTTGAAAGTTCTAATAAGTTCGTATGATGATTTCGTACTTGGGCGTATATTCGGGTTGAGTATCGGGTGGTCCGTGAGCATTTCGGTGCTTATTGTGGAAAGTTGACAATTTGAAGGTTTTAGAATTTTCTAAGTTTGGTCTAAAGAGGACTTTAGTGTTATCGACGTCCGTTGGAGATTCCGAACCTTGGAATAGGTTCGTATCTTAATTTGTGAGTTGTACGTGAAATTTGGTGTCATTCCGGAATGTTTAAGTATTATTCGGATGCCTTCATCGAAGTTTGATGTTTGAAAGTTAAAAGATGGATTTCGATCGTCGATTCATAGTTTTTATATTCTTCGTGGCGTTTCGAGACTTTTGATAAGTTTAGATAAGGTATTGGGACTAGTTCGTATGATTGGGGGGTCCCGGGGGCCTCGAGGGTCTCAAGGGTGTTTCGGAATAGTTTCAAACCAAGTTTGAGTGAATTGTTGTTGTTGGTTTGCTGGTTCTGGTTTTATTCTTTGTGAATGCGTAGGGAAGATTATGTTCGCGAAGAAGGATCTGGAATTGGTGGAGATCTGTCCTATGCATTCGCGATTGGGCCTCGCGTTCGCGGAGGTTTCAAAAGCAAAGCATCGCGTTCGTGACATGGCATCACATTCGTGAAGGGGAGAAGCTGGGCCTGGGGGCTTGGCTTTCGCGTTCGCGTAGGTGAGGCCGCATTCGCGATGGGCTGCCTGGTAAAGCTTCGCATTTGCGAGTCCTTTCTCTCATTCACGTAGAGAAATTAGAAAGCAAAATCTAATTGTGCTTTGCAAACGTGAGGGACTTGCCGCGTTTGCGAAGAAGGGTTGACTGGGCAGTGTATAGTTTGCAAAAACGGGATTTTGGTTCATTTTATCTCAATTCTTCCATGGGATTTTGAAGTGTCATTTCTTCATACATCATGTGGTAAATGAATTCCTACACATTGTGAACTAAATACATGAGTTATATATGAATTTAAACATGAAATTATGTAGAAATTGTGGGATTTGGATGAAAACCTAGAATTTGGTATTTTTTTTATTTTGACCACAAAATTAGCATGCAATTAGGAATAAATTATATATTTGAGTTCGTTGTGTTATGGGTAATATTTATCTTTAAAAATTTTTGGAATCCGGATACGTGGGCCCGAGGGTTAATTTTGTTGACTTTTGAGCAGAGTTAGGAATTGTTATAAATTGTTAAATTATGAGTATTTAAGTATATGTTTTATTGATTTTCACGTTGTTTAACTAGTTTCGGATCGATGGGCATTGGATTGAGGTGTTAGAGGGGCGTTGGAGCCAGTTATGGAACTTCAGAGCGAGGTAAGTCTCATGTCTAACCTTGTGAGAGAAAAATTATACTATAGGTATTATATTTGTTATATGCTATATGTTATGGGGGCTACGCACGTATGAGGTGGCGAGTGTAAGTGCGTATGCTAGAATTCTTGATTTTGTCCGGGTAGACTTAGACTCACGCCATTCTTTAATTGTACTATTTGAGTTATTCTTGTCTATTTAATGCTTTAATTAGCGTTATGACCCGAGAGTAGACTCGCGTAGAGTAGTGGACTCACTATTTTAGATACTTGACGAGCTACTTGATTGGCCGTAGAAATTGTACTTCCCTTACGGATTTCTCCCGCATTGTATGTATTCATCGGAACGTTTTCCGTAATTTCATAACTCACGCGTACATTATATTCGTGAGTGGGGTCAAGGACCCGTGAAAGCTTCACATTCTAACGGGATCGGGCTGGACGCATCAGCAATACTTTTATGGGATCAGGCTGTTCGCCTCGGCAGTATCATGTATCATACTCTTATGGGATCAGGTCGTTCGCCTCGGCAGGATTATGGTAACACATTTTTATGGGATTGGGTTGTTCGCCTCGTCAGTCATATGAAATACTCTTATGGGATCGGGAGGCTTGCCTCGGTAGAATCGTACGTAATATTTGATAAAACAATCAGTGCACTTGTGAGTTTTCCTAACTTGAGACGTGATATGTTATCCGATGTTGACCGTTAAGTATTTCATCTGAGGTAGTATCCTATATTTTAGGACCTTGTATTTACTGTTCAGTTGAGGATCGTATTATGTACCTATATATGTTTTTATTGTTTACTTATAATGTTTCATACCTGTTTATTTTTATTGTATTGTATCTATTGGACCTCTAGTGAGTGTCAAGGTCGACATCTCGTCACTACTTCTTCGGGGTTAGGCTAGTTACTGTGTATGCGTTAATTTACATACTCATGCGGCACTTCTGCACTGAATGTGCAGGTACTGAGGCATGTACGTTAGGTGATCATCTGGGCGCATCGGCGCAGCTGCTGAGGGGACTTTATGGTAAGCTGAGTTCCATGCTACGATTCGCAGCATATAGAGTCTCCATCGTTATTATTTACTTTATTCTGTCTATCTTGCATTCCAGACAAATATTGTATTATTATTGTACTTTCTGGAAGATGCTCATGCACTTGTGACACCGGATTTTGGGATGTTCTAGAATTTGTTTGTTATTTTGTTAAATACTGACACACTTTCGTTTTATGTTTTATTTAAATTTTATGTATCCATGACTTTTAATGCATAGATTTATTTATCTAATAAAATTCGTGATTTCAAAAATAATAAAATGAATGCTTAAGTTGATAGTTCATTGTTGGCTTGACTAATCGGACATTGGGTGCCATCACGACCTATAGTGGGAATTGGGTCGTGGCAATTCAATTCATTACTTAAGGTTAGAAGCAATTATGATAGTAGTGCAGGAAAAGAAGAAAGACTAGTTTAGATTTTGGTCTTAAGTTTCCAAAAACATTATAAGGACATATACTGGTATTAATAAAAGTGTTATAAGAAAAAACATATTATGGTGGATGTCTACTCTTCCTCCATGATCTTTCTTCATGATCTTCATCTCAAATACTTAATGACATATTCAATGACATATTTTTCTTCACTTTTCATGCCTATATGAAGGCCTTGTAATAGATAGGAAAAAATACACAATTGAAGAAGAAATAAGAATCTCTCCTATCTTTCTCTCTATATCTCTTAGCTTATTTTTTCTTGTTCTATATTGTTACTTTGAGCTATATTTCATAACACGTTATCAACACGAAGTCTCTAACCTCAAGGTTGAATTCCACTTCTTTGTTACAGGCACGTCTTTCTGCTACAGCAACAAGTCCGAGCTTTAAACCAAATACGTTTATACCAATATTTGGAATAAGCTATAGTTTGGTTATTAGAAAATTAGTATTTATGTGTCTGCTAAGGATGTCACTTTGTTAAATTTTCATGAACTAAATAATAGGTGGCATGTGGTATACTAAGTAATCTACAAAATTAAAATTATAATTTATTATGTATGCTTATAGTCTTACCTTATAATACGATTTTAGTATACCTAGTATAATGATTATACATTAGTTTACTGTCAAATATAATATAATAATAATAATAATAATATTCATAACTATTTTATTTTTATAAGATAAAGTATTAGTACAAGAAGTATGTACTGCACCAAATTTGTCATTGATGATAGTTGATCACGCCCAACTATGCCTTATAAAAAAGACTAAGCGGTCGTTGCAAATATAATCCGATTTACAAGTCCGGAGTCGAATCCCACAGGAAAATAACCTACTAATCACAACTGCTAGTTTCGCAAGAATTCAAGTAATCAACTTCCAGAAATATTGAATAATGAGTTGAATGTTTACTAACTAATAGCAAAGTAATTAAAAAGCTGTAATTTTATTACTAACAAAGCAAATGTTGTAGAAAAGATTGGAAAGGTCTAGGGTTATGATTTTCCCTCTTATCCGAATCCTCCTTGCTATGTCTCCTATAAATTCGTCTAGATACTCTCTACCGATCGTGAGCACTTTAGGTGTCGTAATTCTCTTCCGAGCAAATATAACAATTTACTAGGCATATTCTTCCGAACTACGCTACCTGGCACTAGTTTACCGCTCACTAAGATCGCACCAAGGTTTCGTTATTCTTAATCCCACTTTTAAAACCTCCGTATTGATCCCTCATATACGTTAGGAGTGATATTGTTTAAAAATTACCTAAATATGTACCCTTTTCTAAGTAATACATACTAAATAGGTATAGCCGATTGAGGGCCCTTCAATCAACCACAATAATCACGTAGTTGAACAACTAGAGAAAATCCAATGGAAAACTTATATTAAACGCAACAAAAATTCATCCTCCAAGAGGTTCCGTCAAACCCTAGAATAAAGAGTTTAGCTACTCATAATTGTCTTCACAAATACAATATAAGAATTCATCACTAATAATAGAAAAAGGGAAAAAGAAAGATAAAAACTCGTTTTTGAATCTTCCGTCTTGCTCCTTGCTTGTTCTTGCCTTCAAAGATGTTGTATAACTCTAAAGTAGTGTCTCCTCCTCCAAAGTTTCATTTTAGTATGTATTTATATGACCTAGGTAGGGTGGAGGGCCGTCCAATACAATCCAATCTCGGATAGGAAAGATGGAATTCGCGCCTGCCTTCACGCGTCGCGCGCCCATGGACGTGGACTCAGCTTTTGAAATTTTCCAATTCGCGAAGCGATCCGTGCCTTCACTTCACTTCACTGTTTTGTGCCTTCAGTTTTCTCCTTTTTTGCGTCCATTTTCATGCCACGCACGAGATTAGACGAGCTCCCAATTCTTTCCATCTCTTCCTTTTTGTGTCAAATTTTCATCTTTTGATCATTTATCATCCAAACTCGTTCCAACACATAAGAAACACATAATGAGCGTATTTCACTTCAACATTATGTAATCTCCCGCGACTCACACAAGAATTAATATGCAAATATACTCAAAAATATGCATTTTTCATCATTTATCACCGCCCCATACTTAAACTCTTGTTCGTCCTAGAGCAACATAAAATTAAGCACATCGGCAAGAAATACATTTCAAAATATACTCAAGCATAACACCAATGACAATAGTTTATATCAACGCTTAGAACCTGACATAAGGACTCGTCATACTCTCCTCATTTTTAGACCAATATCAAGACTATTTAAAATATTTGTGTGACTCTTCTAACATCCTAGCCTCAAATATTGACTCCAGTACATTCCTCTTTATGACTCGCTTCTTGTGCAAACTAAAGATACGAGTTCATTACCAATCTGTTGAAAAGCATGTGCCCTCACCAACAAAACAAAGAGAGTAATCAGTCTGCACACTCAATATAATGACCCGGCCAGTTGTTTTAAGCATTTACACTTCGCTCGATTGTTTAAGGGCATGAGCAGCTCCGTATGATGTAATATGACTTACGTGAATCGTCGGTTTTGGTTTTCAAGTTATTCAGAATTGATTTGAAAGAATGAATCTCAGCTAGAAGCTTTAAATTGGGAGAGTTCACCAAGTTTGACTTTTTGTGAATTGAACCCGGAACGGAGTTCTAATAGTTCCATTAGCTCCGTTGGGTGATTTCGGACTTCGGAGCGCATCCAGATTGTGATTCGGAGGTCCGTAGTTGAATTTGGCTCGAAATGGCGAAAGTTAAAATTTTAGAAAGTTTGACCGGGAGTGAACTTTTTGATATCGGATACGGATTGTGATTCTGGGAATTGGAATAGCTTCGTTATGTTATTTGGGACTTGTGCGCAAAATTTGAAGTCATCCCGTATTGATTTGCTATGTTTCGGCATGAGTTATTGAATTTGAAAGTTCACAGTTCATAGATTTTGATTTGAGGTGTGATTTGTCGTTTTGATTTTATTATGTGTGTTTTGAGGCCTCGAGTAGGTCTGTATTGTATTATGGAACTTGTTGGTATATTCGGACGGGGTCCCGAGAGGCTCGGGTGAGTTTTGGACAAGGTTCGGATCATTTCATTACATTTTGGATTTTTGCTAAGATTGTTGGTTCTGGTGTGACCGCACTTGCGGCTGGTTTCACAGGTGAGAGGGTCGCAGAAGTGACGAAGGGGTCGTAGGAACAGAAATATCACTGAGAGCATGGTTCCGCACAAGCGGATATTGCTTCGCATATGCAAAGGCGCAGATGCGGTGAGTTGAACGCAGAAGCGGATTGGAAGCGCAGAAGCGACAAGTGGGCGTGCACCTGCGAGTGCGCAGATGCGGGTATTTTACCGCAGGTGTGAAGGTAGACCTCCAGTGCTTTTCTACAGAAGCATGTTTTTGGTCGCAAATGCGATGCTGCAGGAGCGGCTGATGTGCCGCAGGTGCGAAAGTGCTGGGCAGAATGATAAATACAAGGGTTCGCAATTTTGGCTTCATTTTAACATTTCCAAGCTCGGATTGAGGCGATTCGTGGAGAAATTTTCATCTTGTGGACTAAGGTAAGTGTTCTCTACTCATTTTTGATCTTATATCACGAATCTACCTTCATTTTTGGTAACTGAATTGTGAATTTTAAAAAGGAAATTGGGGGTTTTGGCCTAAAGTTTCATAATATAAAGTTTTAAGGTTTGAACATCGAATTGGAATCGGATTTGAGTGAAACTAGTATGGTTGGATTCGTAATTGAATGGGTTGTCGGATTTTGTAAATTTTGTCGAGTTCCGAGGCGCGGGCTCTGGTTAGGGTTTTGGCTGATTTTGGGCTTTTGATTCAAGATTTGATCTTTTTCTATCGGGATTGGTTCCTTTAGCATTATTTGATGTATTTGAATTGCTTTTTGGCTAGTTTTGAGTCGTTCGGGGGGTCTCTATGCCCATGATGGCATCTTTGAAGCACCTCTTAGCTTGCTCGGTATTAGTATTAGCTTGTTCCAGGTAAGTTACTCTTCTAATCTTGGAGCAGAGGGTATGAAACCTCGAAATATGTGATATGTGATTTGTGTTGAGGTGACGCACATGCTAAGTGACGGGCGTGTGGGCGTGCTTCATGTGAATTGGGACTCTGTTGTTTCCATGGCACTGTATAGTGGTCCTACTTTGTTGATGTCCGTGTTTTCGCCATGTGACTAAGTAATTAAGCTGTCAATCATGCTAGATACCATGTTTAGGATTTATAACGATACTGCTAGCACCCATAGTGGTCGTTTCTTACTGTTATTTCACTGAATTCATTGATATTTCGTACTCAATCATATTCATGCATTCATATCATATCTCAGTCTCAGTTATTTATTAATATATCATATCATTGTTGTCGGGCTAGTTTCATAGCATTGTGAACCCATGAGTGAGACTGGAGAGTGATGACTGAGTGAGGCCGAGGGCCTGAGTGAGATTGATATTTTGGGATCGGGTTGCACGCTGCAGCATATTATATTTCTATTTTGGGATTGGGCTTCACACCGCAGCATGTTATATGGATTACATTTTATAGGATCGGGCTGCACCGCAGCGATATAGCGCATGGGCTAAAGGAGCCCCTCCGGAGTCTGCACACCCCCAGTGAGCACAGTCCACTATAAATATGGATCGGGCTACACGCCGCAGCGGGTATTGTACAACGCTGAGTGATTGAGTATGCTAAGCATAGTGAGAAAGAATACGGGACAGTGAGATTGAGTACTCTGAGAGTGTGAGTACATGAGCTCATCATCGAGATGCATTACATTTGACATGCGTAATTGAGATACATACATAGAGGTGCATTTCCTTCTACTATCCGGTTTTGGGGACATTTATGATTTTACCTGTATCTTGACATGTAGGCATAGAGAAGTACTTTCCTCATGCTATCTAAAAATGAAACATCTTACTATTTGTTGAAAAACGTTTTGGGAAAAACTACAGTTTTCAAACTTACTCGTACTTTGGCTTTTCGGTAAAAGATTTGGATGTTCACTGAGATACTTGAAACGAAATGCCTATTTTTCTGGAACTGTGAACGAACTAGGCCTTTTATTTCTGAGATACTCTTTTGTTACTTGTACTATGCTGTTATGAACTGTTGTAAAATATTGGTGTTGGACCCGACCCTTTATGTTAGCTCGTCACTACTTTCAACTTAAGGTTAGGTTTGTTACTTATTGAGTACATGGGGTCGGTTGTACTCATACTACACTTCTGCACCTTTCGTGCAGATGTTGGCTGCTGATGTTGCTGTGATCGATGGGAGCTGGATTGAAGATGTATCTGCATCCCGACTGTAGTTGCCTCTTGTTCGTGGTAGCTTTAGATTTGTAAAACTCTGTTTATGTACTATTCAAACAGACTATGTATTTATTTCATTTCCGCTTTGTAAACTCTATTCTTAGAAGCTCATGATTTGTACTACTAGTTCTTGGGGAATGTATTAGATTCAGATATTTCTTTACTTAGTTGCTTTATTAACTATTATTGGAATTGGTTAGTGGTTAATTGGCTTACCTAGCGGGTTGGGTTAGGTGCCATCACGATTAGTCGGATTTTGGGTCGTGACACTCAAATATGAATTCAAGTATAATTTAAGGACTCACATAATGAAATAACTCGCTCACTCTCGCAAAGAAACTCATGTGCCCCCAAAGCTCGTACCATAGGCTTGCCTATAATGTAAGTCTCTACTAATTTAAGCTCTCAAAGTCTAGGATCAATTAGGTCTTCATGGGTTGTAATGTAGGCTAAGGGACGGATAGGATAGATATGGATATTAGTGACTAACCCTCCTAAGCACTTTTAATAAAATACACTTTAACTTTTAAGCACATCCTCTTTATGATCACTCATCATATCGCTACGAAACCGTAAATAACGCAACCCATTGATTTTAAGCACATCTACATAAGCACTAGCACATATCAAAGTGAATTGGAGGGATTTTTTTATTTTGTATTTTATTTTTCTTTCTTTCTTTTTTCAAAAGCTTTTCAACACCCTCAAACAAATTGGTATTTCCAGCTAGTGGCTCTCTCAATACACACATGCACCTTTTGGCCTTTCTTTGGCTCCACTCAAAAACTACCCAATCTCTTTTCCTTCCCTTCTAGCGACTTAAGTGCTTTCGGAGGTAAAGGTTCAACAAGATTTAATTAAGAACAAAAGGGATTCGTCTTGTAATATGGGTACCAAAGAAAAGGTTTACATGCTCAAATGGGCTAACAAAGGATAATTTTATCACTGGTAGGTAAATAGCCCAGAGGTCAA
This sequence comes from Nicotiana otophora, assembly GCA_000715115.1. Classification (NCBI taxonomy): domain Eukaryota; kingdom Viridiplantae; phylum Streptophyta; class Magnoliopsida; order Solanales; family Solanaceae; genus Nicotiana; species Nicotiana otophora. The sequence continues at coordinate 75,441 of AWOL01S0000865.1, forward strand.
TCAAAGAAATACCTATATCATTTTCTAGACTTGCAAAGCTTACTTATTTCGCTTCAACTCATACATAGGGAAAGTTCTAGACTAGCAAGGGACGATACAGAGTACAACCAAATATCTCACCCCACACAATGCACATGACTTACTCATGACGGCTCAGACCCGACTCTTAAGTTAAAGCAACTAGCACAGTCATCATATAATCCAAACACTAGGAAGTAAAAGGAGTCAATAGACGAGCCCAAGCATCAAAAGAAACACATTTACTCTCAAGGCATATAGTCACAAGAATAAAGAATAAAGTACTCAGTGCAAATACTCCAGCTCTAAGCCCCAACATAAAACATGTCAAAAAGCATAGATACTCAAGTTCTTCCTATTCCATTATTAGTTGAAAAAAAAAGAAAAAAAATCTTTTTGTATTTTTCTTTAGACTTTAAACCCTCAAGAAAACTGTCTAGGAAGTACATCGTTGGGAAAAGTCCAAAACCTTTTGAAAAATCTACTTAAAAAGAAATTACTACCCGCTTCAAAGAGTCATACCTTGGAAAATAACCGTGGATATAAGAAAAACAAAGAGGGATTATTTCTACCTAATTATTTTTTTTAAAACTAAACTAGCGTAGGAATCCACCCAAACAGTCTCTTCACCCCACACTTAAAATTATGCATTGTCCCTAATGCACACCCATAAATACAAGAGGGTAAAAGAAACTCCCTGGTAGGCCATAGGCCGAAGCATTAGCAGTTCATGGGGTACTAAGACCTCTCCCATACTTGATTCTTTATGCGGGCACCTCACACTTAGTTCTCACCATCTCACTTGCTTTTCTTTCTTTCAATGGCTTTGCTTCCTATGCTCCTAGAAAATAAAAAAGCGACACTACAAAAAATAAATAAAAAAGAATTAAAAATAAAAAAAAGCAGTAAAGCTGAGTTGCCTCCCAACAAGCACTTGATTTAATGTCGTGCCACAACACGATCACTTTTTGCCTCCACCTCAAGCTTATGCGTTGAACTCTAAGTTTTTGCTTCAAGTTTATGATTATGCTCCTGGGGTGGTACAAATTCTTGTGAGCCAAAAATTAAATAAATTCTCATGCACTTTTTTAGCTTTCAACTGAGGAGTATCACCTTGCCTAGACGATCTTGAAATTTTCAAAATATAAGGCTCATCTTCTTCTTCCTTGGACTCCTTTTTATGCTCGCAAGGATCCATTCTCATTTCACCATCCAAACATAATGTAGAGAAGTGTTTGGAATGAGGTCCAACGCGCTCAAATACACGAACTTCAAGCTTTTAGACATCCTCAACACTAGAGTCAACTAAATTTGTATCCTCAATGTCCTTGGTTGACTCTAGTACTACTTCTTCAACATCGGCATTCTCAAATTCTAGCTGATTAGAGTGTTGGTGTTGTACTTTGGACCCCTCCATTTAAACCGCAATTTCTATCTCTAATGCACACTGCTCCTAGATACTATCCATAATATTAACACATTGCGCATTAAAAGATTCAACTAGTTGACTCACTAGAGCCTCCAAGTTGCAAATAGTTGCATCTTGCCTTTGTATCCGCAGTTGTGTCTCATCATTTTTTTCACAAGGTTCCTTAGCATATCCTTGATCTATTTCAGGTCGTCATCTCTGGGTTCTTTTTTCCTGTTAACCTCGCAAGAAAAATTAGAACCATCATAGTAAGGGTTTGGGGGAGGATAAGAAAAATAGGTACAACCATGAAAGTGACCATTTTGACCATCACACATTCCACAGATAAGATTGAGTTGTTGCACATAACGCGCTCTCGGGAATATTTTGATAATTTTTTCAGGGGTGGTTTCCTCCACAATATGCATAAGGAGGTTCAGAAGTAGAAGTATCAACATCAAAACTCTCACAATTCCAAGATGCCAAGTTTCTCAAATCAACAAGTAAAACAAATATAAAAAAGTCAAATACTAGAAAATAAAATAAAAGTTCAAACTTGAAACCTAGCAATATGTACACTTACAGCTACACTGTTAGTTCCCCGGCAACGGTGCCAAAATTTGATCACGCCCAACTATGCCTTATAAAAAGGACTAAGCGATCGTTGCAAATATAATCTGGTTTATAAGTCCGGAGTCGAATCCCACAAGGAATTAACCTACTAATCACAACTACTAGTTTTGCAAGAATTCAAGTAATCAACTTCCAGAAATATTGAATAATGAGTTGAGTGTTTACTAACTAATAGCAAAGTAATTAAAAATCTGTAATTTTATTACTAATAAAGAAAATGTTGTAGACAAGATTGGAAAGGTCTAAGGTTATGATTTTCCCTCTTATCAGAATCATCCCTGCTACGTCTCCTATAAATTCGCCTAGATAATCTTTACCGATCATGAGCACTTTAGGTGTCGTAATTCTCTTTCGAGCAAATACAATAATTTACTATACATATTCTTTCGAACTACACTAGCTGGCACTAGTTACCGCTCACTAAGATCGCACCAAGGTTTTGTTATTCCTAATCCCATCTTTAAACCATCCATATTGATCCCTCATATACGTTAGGAGTGATGTTGTTCAACAACTACCTAAATATGTACCATTTTCCAAGTACTACACACTAAATAGGCATAGCCGATTGATTTCCCTTCAATCAACCACAATAATCACGTAGTTGAACAAGTAGAGATAATCCAATGGCAAACTTATATTAAACGTAACAAAAACTCATCCTCTAAGAGGTTCCATCAAACCCTAGAATAAAGAGTTTAGCTACTCATAATTGTTTTCACAACTACAATATAGAATTCATCACCAATAATAGAAAAAGGGAATAAGAAAGATAAAAACTCATTTCCGAATCTTCTATCTTGCTCCTTGCTTATTCTTGCCTTCAAAGATGTTGTGTAACCCTAAAGTAGTGTCTCCTCCTCCAAAGTTTTGTTTTAGGATGTATTTATATGACTTAGGTAGGGTGGAGGGCCATCGAATACAATCCAATCTCGGATAGAAAACCTAGAATCCGTGTCTACCTTCGCGCGTCGTGCGCCCATGGATGCGGACTCAGATTTTGCAATTTTCCAGTTCGCGAATCGATCCGTTCCTTTACTTCACTTAGCTGTTTTGTGCCTTCAGTTTTCTCCTTTTTCGCGTCCGCTTTCGTATCACGCACGAGATTGGACGAGCTCCCAATTCTTTCCATCTCTTCTATTTTGTGTAAAATTTTCATCTTTTGATCATTTATCATCCAAACTCGTTCCTACACATAAGAAACACATAATGAGCATATTTCGCTTCAAAAATCATGTAATCTCCCACGACTCACACAAGAATTAATATGTAAATATACTCAAAAATATGCATTTTTCATCATTTATCAATAGTTCTTATCAAATTAACATGTTGAATAATTTCTATATGGAAAGCATATAGTAGTAGATAGTAGACAGAGATTTGTCCACTATTTAGTTTTTTGATTCCTTGATTGACTTAAAGGTTCTTCTATATCTTTTTATTTTTTTAGAAAGCATAATACTTAGTTTCCACAAAGTGCATGGTAACTAGTAGTACTATTATTTTGTTTGATACATCATTTTTCCTTAATGTTCTGATCATATCACTTTCATCTTGAAGTAAGCTTGTTGCAACAAAGACCACATGTAAATTTTCAATATTATTTTGTATTTTCATATATTGTTTTGACACTAATTACTTAGCTTATTTGAGTAAACGAAAGTCTATTATTGAGAATTATATCCAAATGACATTATGAAGAGTTTAACTCAAGAGGTAAGCATTTCCTTCATATTTGAAATTATTTTTGTCCTTTGCTATTAATGATATCAACTTCAATGATTTCAAGTCGTAATGCACCATGAGGGTAAGACATCAGGATCAAGTCATGATGCTCCATGATGCTAAGAGTTGGGTTTGAGTCCCAATTCATTACGGCCTAACATGCCTTTATATTGGTAAGACATTGGGCTTGAGTCCCACTATTCCATATTGATGATATAATGATGACTAAAGAAAAATAATATATTTTTCATGAAAAATCATGAATATTGTCCCACTTGATTTGCTCCATTCTTGAAGTTAATGTGGTAGCGGCGCACAATAAGTCAAAATGAAGACAAGTAGTTGAACAATGAACATGGGCGTTTCAAAGATCAAAATAATAATAATCATTAGTATGATTATAAATGGAGAACAATAGGGGTTCTCAAAATTGTCCTTCAAAATGTGAAGGCAATGTTTACCATCAAATTTGTATAAAAATAATAAAGCACGTCGCTGATTATAATTCATTCCTTGAAGAGAATATGACTTGTGATAATCATTGAGAATGCAGACCCATTCCTAAAGGTGAATGTGACAATATGTGATAAAAGTAATGAATAAAGACATGCAATCCATAATTAGATGAATACCAAACAACTCACCTCTAAGGGAGGTTTGAGTGAAATAAAGAGAATAAATATTATTGTGTGGTTACATGAATATGTCATTGGTCGTGTACATGTGATACGCCAAAAAGTATTTTGTTGTGCTTTATAAAAGGTTATTAAAGGCAAAATTAAAGCAAGAAATGATTTTGCTTGTGATGATTTTGACCATGACAATTTATTATGATATAATTTTCTCTGTGAAGGAGACATTTACCATATGAATAGTGTGACAAAGATCTTATAGGATAAAAGTTGTTAAGAGCTCCGGAAAAATTAATTTGTTATTACCCGGATAAATAAAATTATTCACGACATTGATATTGTAAAGTCTCAAAAGAAACTTTTTGAGTTTCAAATGTATAAGTCAAAATGGTTGGCATATTGAGACTATAAATAAAATGAATATTGAATATCTTCATATTTCTATAATCATAACGGGTAAATATGAAAGATTACCAGATTTTCTTTCTATTTATACTACACAAATATAAGCATGATGATAGAATCATATGCCACAAGTAAACTAGAGGTTTACTGAAACAAATATTAGTTGGCATGACCGGTTGACCATCTTTGTTCAATTATGGTGCGAAAAATTAATTGATAATTACATTGGTATATATTGAAGAAATATAAGATTCTTCAAAAATTCTCTTGTGCTGCTTATTCTCATGATATACTAGTTAAGGTTGAGATTGAATCCCTTGATTTATGGAACGAATAAAAGGTGATAAATATATGGGCCCAGTCACCTGCCATGTGGACTATTTACTATTATATGATTTTAATAGATGCATCTATTCTATGGTCACATGTGCATTTGTTATCAACTTGCAGTTTAGCTTTTGCAATATTGATTGCTCAAATTATTAGAGCACAGTTCCAGAATATAAATTATGATAATTTATCTTGATAATACTGGTTTAAATCCAAGTTGGTTTAACAGAAATTGTATGCCTCCAATTATAGCTAAACCATTGGTTATGAGAACAAAACTGCCAAAATAAAATTTGGTATGT
>AWOL01S0000865.1:82243-117522 GCA_000715115.1 Nicotiana otophora
ACCAAATAATTTCCATCTAGAAATATGAATGTGCTATATGATTTAATTGTTCCACCACAATGCACAAAGATAGATCCCCAAATAAGGCTAGGGATATGTGTTGGTCATCCCAACAATAGGGGGGAGAAAATGGGCAGCTGAAAAAGTAATGCATGTAATGAATTATTATGAGTACATCTAGATCCTCGTACGAGAAAATGTGAACTTGAAGTTCAAGTGATAATTCATTTGCAAAATATTGCCAAGCGTATTTGCTGACCCAAAGCTAAATGTCATATTCAGCTGCTAATGCTCCAAATAAAATAAAGTTCATAATGAATAGAGTCTATGGCATGCATGAAGCATAATAGACTAATCGGTTCCAAAGATAGAATTCCTTGAAGAAGGAGAGGAGCAAATGTTCAAGATGGTCATAATAAGGAGAAAAGTGCTCTAGAAGAGCATCACGACATAACACTTCATAAGACCTCATGGGAGAGGCTCAGGTACTTGAAAATAATGAGATAAAGAGATCTCAATAAGTTATGTCTTTATTGGGTAATAATAGAACCGATATAAAATGATCGTCGACGATATTGTTAATATAATGTAGTGCTCAATATTATTAATATTGACGAGGATCTTGAGCTCAAATCTGTCATAAAATTTGGACAGATAAATGATTGGACAAATGAAAAATACGCAATGAAAATTAATTTCACATGAAAAATATGAAGTTGGACAGATAGTCCCAACACCTGAAAGTACAAAGCTAGTAGAGGTTTAAATGTGTTCTTGTACGGAAAAAGAAAGGTCAAGTCGATAGACATAAAGACGACTTGTGTCACAAAAAGATTTGTAAATATCCTGGCATTGATTATATAGAGACATGTTCTCATGTGGTGGATGTAGTCATTTCAGGTTTTAATCTAGAAATACATGAAAAACTTGATATGCGTATAATGGAAATCATTGAAGAATTTAAATTGTTTAGAAGCATATTAAGGTTTGCGAGAAATTTATTAAATCAAAGCTTCAAAAATTATTATACGGATTGAAACAATCAGGGCGCATGTGGTATAATCACCTGAGTGAGTACCTGTTGAAAGAGGGTACAAGAATGATTCAATTTGTCCTTGTATCTTTATAAAAAGATCTGGATCTGAATTTGTTATAATCGCCGTATATGTTGATGATTTAAATTTCATTGGAACTCCTGAGGAGCTTCCTAAAGCAGTAGACTGTTTAAAGAAAGAATTTGAAATGAAAGATCTTGGAAAGATAAAATTTTATCTTGGTCTACAAATTGAGTATATGAAAGATGGAATTTTTATCTATCAATCACTAAAAAGATTTTAAAGCGATTCTATATGGATAAAGCACATCCGTTGAGTACCCCGATGGTTGTGAGATCACTCGATATAAATAAAGATCTATTCCGACCTCATGAAAATAATGAAGAGCTTCTTGGTCCCGAAGAACCATATCTTAGTGCAATTGGTGCACTAATGTATCTTTCTAATGTTACAAGGCCTGACATAACATTTTTAGTTAATGTCTTAACAAGATATAGCTCTGATTCTATAAGGAGACATTGGAATGGAATCAAACACATATTGAGGTATCTAAAAGGGACTACCGATATGGGCTTATTTTATGGCAATGATTGCAATCTCAATCTTGTTGATTATGTCGATGCTGGGTATTTATCTGACCCACACAAGGCTTGATCTCAAACAGGCTATGTGTTTATATGTGGAGGCACTGCCATATCTTGGCAATCGACTAAGCAATTAATGATGGCTACTTCATCTAATCATACTGAGATAATTGCTATTCATGAAGCAAATCGAGAATGTGTATGGTTGAGGTCTATAATACATCTTATTAGAGACAAATGTGGTTTGAAGTGTGACAAACTACCCATAATCTTGTATGGAGACAATGCAGCATGCATAGCCCAATTGAATGGAGGATTCATAAAAGGAGAGAGGACAAAGCACATTTCACCAAAGTTATTTTTGACACATGATCTTCAAAAGAATGGTGATATCAATGTGCAATAGATTTGTTCAAATGATAATATGGTTGATTTGTTCACCAAAACTCTACCGACGTCAACCTTCAAGAAACTAGTGTACAAGATTGGGATGCGAAGGCTCAAGAATGTGAATTGATGCTCTCATCAGGGGGAGTTAATACGCGTTGCACTCGTTTTCCCTTACAAGGTTTTGTCCCACTGGATGTTTTCTTGAAGGTTTTTAACGAGGCAACCAAAAGGCGTATTTATAAACATGTGTACTCTTTTTCCTTTACTAGGATTTTTAGAGGGTTTTTCCTAAAAAGGTTTTAACGAGGCACATTATTTATGGACATCCAAGGGGGTGTTATAAGAAAAATCAAATTATGGTGGATGTCGACTCTTTCTCCATGATCTTCATCTCAAATGCTTAATGACATATTTTTTTTTCACTTTTCATGCCTATATAAAGGCCTTGTAAAAGATAGGAAAAACTACACAATTGAAGAAGAAATAAGAATCTCTCCTCTCTTTCTTTCTATATCTCTTAGCTTGTTTTTCCTTGTTCTATAATGTCACTTTGAGCTATATTTCATAACAAAACTCTTATTAATTAATGTGTTTACTTAACTCAATCTTCAGTCTTATTTAGTACTGACTGTGGTGCTGTCACGATCCAAAATCCAACTAGGCGTAGTGGCACCTAACTTCACCCGCTAGGTAAGCCAAATAACAATAATACGATTCAATTAATATTTAACTGACTCTAATACACTCCCCAAAGACTGGTAGTACAAAATATGAGCTTCTAAGATTATAATTTACAAGCTGGTATGAAATAAATATATCATCTGTTCGAAATGTACATAAACAGATTTATAAATCTAAGGCTACCATGAACAAGAGACGGCTATGACTGGAACACAAGTACATCTTCCAATCCAGCTCCCGTCAACCACAGCAACATCAGCATCCAATATCTGCACGCAAGGTGCAGAATTTTAGTATGAGTACAACCGACCCCATGTACTCAATAAGTAACAAACCTAAACTTAGGTTGAAAGTAGTGACGAGCTGGAATAAAGGTCAGGGTCCAACACCAATAGCCAACAACAATTCATAACAACATAATAGAAGTAATAAAAGAAGTAGTTCAGAGATAAAATGCTCAACTCATTCACAATTCCAGAAACATAGGCCTGCTTTTCAAGTATATCACTAAAAACCTAAATCTTTTACCGAAATCACCAAAATATGAGTACGTTTTGTAAAACTGTAATTTTTTCCAAAACCTTTTCAACAACAGATAGGATGTTTCATTTTCAAATGGCATGAGAAAAATATATATTTATGCCTACATGTCAATGAGTATGTGAACTCATGAATGACGCAATATCGTACAACATGAGGAAAAATACATCTCTATACCTGTATGTCAAGTGTACATGTCAATACGATGCAACTTGGTAATAAAACCATATGCATACTCTCAGAGTATCAATTCACTTAGTACTCCCGGTCACTTAGTACTCACAATCACTCATTCCTCACAGTCACTCAGTCCTCACAGTCAGTCAATCCTCCCAATAACTCGGCACTCGACACTCGCACTCAGTAGGTACTTGCGCTCACTATGGTGTGTAAAGACTCCGGAGGGGCTCCTTCAGCCCAAGCGCTATAATCTGCACGGACAAATCACGTGCTATAGTATCAATATCTGGATCTGCACGGATAACTCACGTGCTGCACGGACAACGCGCATGCTATAGTAACAATATTTGGATCCGCACAGACAACTCACATGTTGCACGGACAACTCGCGTGCTATAGTAAGCCAATCTGGTCAGCTGCGGCGTGCAGCCCGATCCTATAATTATCCTCACAATCAGGCCATCGGCCTTACTCAGTCATCAATCTCTCCACTCTCTCGGGCTCACAATGTCATGAAACTAGCCCAAAATGATGATATGATGTATCAATAAATAACAGCAGAGACTGAGATATGATATGCAATGAACGAATATGACTGAGTATGAAATTACAGTTTAAACATATAATTCGACAGTAGAAATGACCTCAGTGGGTCCCAATAATGTCGATATTTGCCCAAGCATGATTTCTAACATGAGTCACAGCTCAGTTTCTCTAACACATAAAAATACATGAAAGAATAAGAGTTAATTGACTAAACAGTTCTACGGAATCAACTGAGTCTCAATTTTTACGGTGCATGCTCACACGCCTGTTACCTAGCATATGCGTCACCTCCAAACAATTCACATAACTCGTATAATTAGGGTTCATACCCTCAGCTCCAAGATTGGAGATGTTACTTACCTCTAACAAGCCGAATCCAATATCGAGCAAGCTAAATAATGCTTCAGAAATTCCATTATGCGTGTATCAACTTCCGAACAGCTCGAATCTAATCACAATTAATTTGATTCTGTCAACACAAATTATAGGAATTAATTTCATATTAAAATACTAAATTTCCCAAAACTCCGAAATTACACTCAAAAATCGCCCGTGGAGCCCACGTCTCGGAACCCTACAAAAGTTACAAAATATAAATTCTCATTCAACCACGAGTCCAACCATACTAATTTTACCAAATTCCGACATCAACTCGACCTTCAAATCTTCAAATTAAACTAAGAGGATTTTCTAAATTTTTCAACTTAATTCACCAATTAAATGTTATAAACAACCATGGATTCGGGTAATTTTATCAATATTGAGTTAAGAACATACACCTCGTTGTTTTTCTTAAACATATCCAGAAAATTGCCTCATCCCGAGCTCCAATTCGTCAAAAATAGAAAATGAACAAACCCTCGATAATAAATATTTTTTGCCCAGCTATTCTGCCTTGGTTGGTGTGCCAAACAAATCTCGAAACTCTTTTTTGATACCTCCAATGGATTCTTTGTGAAGTTTAAGTCAATTTAGGCTTTTGAATCACCCAATTTGGCCTTAAAATGAGGGAGATATGATGTTTTGAAGATTTAAATGAAGTCTGAAAATTTAAGGGATAAAAAAATGACATATTCGTAATTATTTTACACCAGAAAATCAGCAACGAAAGAATTTTCGTTTTAGCACCCAAAACTCATTTGGAACCTCCCGGACACAAACCATATATACATTTCAATTATACAACACGCTACGAACCTGCTCGCGCACTCAAAACACCAAAAAGAGGTCATCTTGACCCGATATTGACCATGATCAAACTTCAAATCCTTAACTTAACTAGTTTCTCAACCAGTGATCCAAAACACACCCAAGCCCCTCAGGACTCCATTCAATCATACCAACAAGTCTTAAAACACGATACAAACTTAGTTGAAACCTCAAATCACATCAAACAACGCTAAAACCACGAATCATACCCCAATTCAAGCTTAACGAAACTAAGAAATTCCAACTTCTACATTCGATACCGAAACCTATCAAATCAAGTCCGATTGACCTCAAATTTTGCACACAGGTCGTAAATGACATAACGGACCTATGAAAATTTTCAGAACTATATTCCGACCCCGATATCAAAAAGTCAACTCCCCGGTCAAACTTCCAAACTTAAATTTCTATTTTAGCCATTTCAGGCCTAATTTAACTACGGACTTTCAAATAATTTTCCGAACACGCTCCTAAGTCCAAAATCACCATACACAGCTATTGAAATTATCAAAACTCCGTTTCGAGGTCAAATTCACAAAAGTCAAACTTGGTCAACTCTTCCAACTTAAAGCTTCCTAGTTGAGAATCGTTCTTCCAAATCAATTCCGAATAACCTGAAAACCAAACCCTATGATTTACACAAGTCATAATACATCATACAGCGCTACTTATGCCCTCAAACTACCGAGCGAAGTGCAAATGCTCAAAATGATCGGTCGGGTCATTATATCCTCCCCCACTTAAACATACGTTCGTCGTCGAACGTGCCCAGAGTTTTTCTTAAGCCGTCAGATCACTGTGTAACCTTACCATGCGCATATCCGGGGGTGATCCCACATCACTTTATTCCATATAGGCCCGACAACACAACATACTGAAGATCATTACTTCAACCTTAGCCCGTAAACCCCAGAATCCAAATTCCAACATCCGAAATTTCCCACAAGACCTGAATCTCGCATCTACATATTGTCTAAGTATGAACAAGTTGCAAAAATCCATATTCATAAGCCGAGACACAATAACATGATATACAGCATAACTCAAATACTCAAAGCAATAACTTCTGACCGCAATAGTTGCTTGATAACTAACTCGACATCGGTGACAAACCTCATATCAACTAAAATCTTGTTCTGAATCTTTGTAAACTACCGATGATGAAAGAAACACGCAAAAACTCTTAACCACTCATCAGATCAACAAGTCATGAAGCTCTCTCTCGTCCGACGGGAACCAAAGCCAAGTCCTAAGCCGACTTTCGATGTTATTCTTCCAAACATACCGTAATCAAATCCGATAGTATCCATTCTAGGTCCAATGACCTTATCTCATCAAACACAACTATTCTATTGACATGCCACACCAATATAACCTAAAGTCACAACCGTGCAATCTGTGCATCAACAAGCAATAATTCAAATGTACTTAATCGGGGAAAATGACTCAAATGAGAGAATCGTCTCGCAAGCTCAACAAGTACTACCACAACGCAATGCTATGAACCTATCACACATAGTAGGGCCAAGACACACGAATCTAACACAAAGGATCATATCCCAACATAGCCCCTCTGCAATGCGTGACCATCCAAACACCGGTCCATATGAAATACCTTAAGCCACAATGCTCAAAATCAACAACTACTCGCAATTCGACATCAAGTACATGAATTGCATGACCATAACCATGGAGAAGCCAATAAAACAATATACCACAGTCCGAAAATACCATAACCAAGGCGCAATCAACCATTCCACACCCCAATCACCATCTCGCTCGAATTTCGCTATAAGGCTCAAACAGAACCGCATCATGTGTGCATATAACCAACGAATCACAACCCCACATAGCATGGAAGAGTAACACAAAGAACATATCAGATATGAATGAAATCAATTCTAACTTAATGGCACATCCCTCAACAATAGCAGCTCAGAGTCAACAAATCTGACCCGGTGTAGAATACACATCTTCATTGGGCCTACCAATGGACCCCAAATCAACTATGGTCACCCACAAATAGATAAATAACCCTCTGAAAGTTCATAATGACTAAATCATAACACAAATTATCATCTAGCTAGCTTTGGCCATAACTTCACAATCCACAACCACGAAACAATATGCTCCTAAGAACTCCCAGTCTCCAAATCCATAGAACACACGAATCACCATATTTGATCCCAACTCCACCGCCCGAATGTCTAACACATATCTCATACACGATCATCCCACGAGGAATACTTCTATAATTCTTCCAGCCACATAGAAAAATCTAAATATCAGTAGTCAATCAACCAAGCGAGCATCGCAATACTAATAAAGCATCCGTAAGTCAAAACACAATGCGCCTTCTGAAATACGTACCCTTCTCAGGCAATACCAAGCAGTAATAGCATTCATCTAGACATCTGAAACCGTCCATGTTGTCTAAGAATTCATGACCTTCCCTTCAAAACTGTACAGTGACCTTGCACATGCAAATCTCAATCCTACACAACACACTGCATCTATCATCCCATCATATGAAAAGGTATGAGAATCTCATAATCAACTTTGATCGCTAGCAAACTACATACTCAATTAGCCAGGAACCTTCCATTTGATCTCATCCAGGAAAAATCCCATTACGCAACATGTTCCTCGTGTCAGTAGGAAATATCTACCTCGAATCGTGATAGAAATCATCGAGAACTCTTCGAAACCCATTTTCACATAACCAGGCCATTCGAACTGAATCTCTCTAACTCAACCAAGTCACGCAAGTCACCAAACCTAAGATTATTACCACAAAAACATCTGTAAAGTCTCACCACATCATAGGTACCCAAAGAACCGATCATACCATTACCATACTGGTCTAGCCTACTATCAAGTCATCCTACTTTCTTCGAGTTTCTTCTGAATTACCCTCAAGTTGAAACTTCTCCTTATCAGAACACTACGATCCTTACCCAAAGCTCATTACAAGACCTCCTAATATAAAACGACACTGCCCTAAGGCCCATAAGCCACTGTATTCTTCTTAAGCATCCCATAAGTACCACAACCGAAACGCCACTCTGAAAGTATCTTATGTGAATTTAAAATTGTTCTTTTACCTTTCTTATACCGGAATGTAGAATCCATAGTCATACAGAGTTACCGTAAGTCCCAACACCATCCAATGTAAATAACCGATTCTAGCGATATACGAATCCGAAAAATTTTCAATTTCCACTTATATATTTTTGAATCCATTAGCACCTTCTCGAGAGTCACCCACTTTGTTCAAATCTAAATTGCACCGCCCAAATAGGCCGAAAGACACATGACATTAGCATAACAACACCCAAAGAAGTAACCCTGCCTTAGCACCACCAATCAAATTCATACTTCGTGCGTGCTACATCCTTCAAATAACAACTTAATCATTCCATGATTTTCATATTTTCATAAAGTGTAATGCTACCCGTATTCAGGAAATTTCCTTGCTCGCGTCATCATCGATCTCAACCTCTGCAGTCATAACTGATTCACAAGTATGTCCCAAACCAGAACTAAACTTTAATATATAACCATGAAATTAAGCCGTCCGCAGTAGGCTCCCCCACTTGGCTCAAAGCCATAAAACAAAACGTTCCACAATCCACAATACCCATACTCTATTACTACTATAATACCGGAGTCAGTTCAACGAAAATTATTCTTAAGCTCATGCAACACCAACCATAAGATACCTCAATCATCCGCTAAACTCGTATTTATTCTCTTGACAGTCAAGACAACTTTCTCAACCGGGTTCAAAGTCAAATCTCAACACATACCCCGCTGGTAGATAAGAAACTCTCCACTCAATACTATAAGGAACACACCTATGTAGATCACTCCGCAGGATATAACCTATCTATTTAGCCTCAAATTGGCATCTTGCTATACCCTTTCGCAGCCACCATTACTATGCAACCACTTAATCTTTCTGAGTTTTAACTCATCAACACGACATGAAAATCTAATTCGCTCCACAATTAAACTGTATGACAGATCCTTTAACACACTCATAACTCGGACCGTACGTCACATCACATCAAAAATCAAGCACCCAATGGCCCACTTTACATTCCAAGAAAACACTTATTGTCACATTCAAACCATCTTAACACATCCTGCAGTTACATCATACTTATCATATAGACATTCAACTGCTCATCGAGCCAAAAATTCCATTCATATGGACATTACCGGACATATGAGTCCAAACGTACAAGTTCACACAACTGAAGCTACCGAGCCTAAGCTGTGATCTAAACCTGGACTCAAGTCCTCCAGACTGGCCCATCACCAAAACACATAATACACATCTCGAACCTCGTTCATAAAATCACAAGCTGGCGATGCACAACTGATACCGAGCGCTCACATGCGCACACGGATGCGTGGAAGGAATTCAAAGAGTTATGTTTCAAGATGAATCAATTATGCACGATAAGGAAATAAAGATGGAAAATTATCCTAAATGCCCTCTAACCTCTCGAAGATAAGTATGGACGTCATCATACCGAAATGCAAGACTCTACTAGACACTAGCTCATTACTTGTAGAACCTATGAACCTAGAGCTTTGATACCAACTTGTCATGAGCCAAAATCCAACTAGCCGTGATGGCACCTAACCTCACCCACTAGGTAAGCCAAATAACAATAATCTAATTCAATTAATATTTAACTGACTCTAATACACTCCCCAAGGACTGGTAGTACAAATCATGAGCTTTTAAGATTAGAATTTACAAGCTGGTATGAAATAAATACATTATCAGTTCGAAATGTACATAAACAGTTTTTTATAAATCTAAGGCTACCATGAACAAGAGGCAACTATGATCGAAACACATGTACATCTTCAAATACAGCTCCCGTCAATCACAGCAACATCAACATCCAATATTTTCACGCAAGGTGCAGAAGTGTAGTATGAGTACAACCGACCCCATGTACTCAATAAGTAAAAAACCTAACCTTAGGTTGAAAGTAGTGATGAGATGGAATAAAGGTCAGGGTCAAACACCAATAGCCAATAACAGTTCATAACAACATAATAGAAGTAATAAAAGAAGTAGTTCAGAGATAAAATGCTTAGCTCATTCGCAGTTCCAGAAAAATAGGCCTGCTTTTCAAGTATATTAGTGAAAACCCAAATCTTTTAGCGAAATCACCAAAATATGAGTACGTTTTGTAAAACTGTGATTTTTTCCAAAAACTTTTCAACAATAGATAGGATGTTTCATTTTCAAATGGCATGAGAAAAATACATCTTTATGCCTACATGTCAATGAGTATGTGAACTCATGAATGACGCAATATCGTACAACATGAGGAAAAATGCATCTCTATGCATGTATGTCAAGTGTGCATGTCAATACAATACAACTCGGTAATAAAACTATATACATACTCTCAGAGTATTAATTCACTCAGTCCTCTCGGTCACTCAGTACTCACAGTCACTCAATCCTCACAGTCACTCAGTCCTCAAAGTCAGTCAATCCTCCCAATCGCTCGACACTTGCACTCGGTAGGTACTTATGCTCACTGGTGGTGTGTACAGACTCCGGAGGGGCTCCTTCAGCCCAAGCGTTATAATCTGCACGGACAACTCACGTGCTATAGTATCAATATCTGGATCTGCACGGACAATTCACATGGTGCACGGTAAACTCACGTGCTATAGTAATAATATTTAGATCCGCACAGACAACTCACATGCTGCACGGACAACTCACGTGCTATAGTAAGCCAATCTGATCTGTTGCGGCGTGCAGCTCGATCCTATAGTTATCCTCACAATCAGGCCTTCGGCCTCACTCAGTCATCAATCTCTCTAGTCTCTCGGGGCTCACAATGTTATGAAACTCGCCCAAAATGATGATATGATGTATCAATAAATAACAGTAGAGACAGAGATATGATATGGAATGAATGAATATAACTTAGTATAAAATTACAGTTTAAACATATAATTCAAAAGTAGAAATAACCTCAGTGAGTCCCAATAATACCAATATTTGCCTGAGCATAATTTCTAATATGAGTCACAACTCAGTTTCTCTAACATATAAAAATACATGGAAGAATACATGTTAATTGACTAAACAGCTCTACGGAATCAACTGAGTCTCAATTTCTACGGTGCACGTCCACACACCCGTCAACTAGCATATGCGTTACCTCTAAACAATTCACATAACTTATATAATCAGGATTCATACCCTCAGCTCAAAGATTAGAGATGTTACTTACCTCGAACAAGCCGAATCCAATGTCAAGCAAGCTAAACAATGCTCTAAAAATTCTATTATGCGCGAATCAACTTCCGAACGGCTCGAATTTAGTCACAATTAATTCGATTCAGTCAACACAAATTATAATAATTAATTCCATATCAAAATACTAATTTTCTCATAAATTCGAAATTACACTCAAGAATCGCCCATGGGGCCCAAATCTCAGAACCTGACAAAAGTTATAAAATATGAACGCCCATTCAATCACGAGTCCAACCATACTAATTTTAGCAAATTCCGATATCAACTCGACCCTCAAATCTTCAAATTAAACGAAGAAGATTTTCTAAATTTTCCAACTTAATTCACCAATTAAATGTTAAAAATAACCATGGATTCGGATAATTTGACCAATATTGAGTTAAAAATACTTATCCCATTATTGTTCTTAAAACTCTCCCGAAAATTGCCTCTTCCCGAGCTACAATTCATCAAAAATAGAAAATGAACAAACCCTCGATATTAAATATGTTTTTGCCCAGTTGTTCTGCCTCATTTTGTGTGCCAAAAAATCCTAAAACTCTTTTTTGATACATCCAATGGATTTCTTGTACAATTTCAGTCAAGTTAGGCTTTTGAATCATCCAATTTGGCCTTAAAATGAGGGAGATATGATGTTTTGAAGATTTAAATAAAGTCTGGAAATTTAAGAGATAAAAAAATGATATTTTCGTAATTATTTTACACCAGAAAATCAGCAATGAAAGAATTTTCGTTTTAGCACCCAAAACTCATTCGGAACTTCCCGGACACAAATCATATATGCGTTTCAATCATACAACACGCTATGAACCTGTTCGCGCACTCAAAACACCGAAAAGATGTCATCTTGACCCAATATTGACCATGGTCAATCTCCAAATCCTTAACTTAACTAGTTTCTCAACTAGTGATCCAAAACACACCCGAGCCCCTCGGGACCCCATTCAATCATACCAACAAGTCTTAAAATACGATACGAACTTAGTCGAAACCTCAAATCACATCAAGCAACGCTAAAACCACGAATCATACCACAATTCAAGCTTAACAAAATTAAAAAAATTTAACTTCTACATTTGATGCCAAAACCTATCAAATCAAGTCTGATTGACCTCAAATTTTGCACACAAGTCATAAATGACATAACGGACCTATAAAAATTTTCAGAACTAGATTCTGACCCCAATATCAAAATATCAACTCCTCGGTCAAACTTTCAAACTTAAATTTCTATTTTTGTCATTTCAAACCTAATTTAACTACAGACTTTCAAATAATTTTCCGAACATGCTCCTAAGTCCAAAATCACCATACGGAGCTATTGAACTCATCAAAACGCTGTTCCGAGGTCAAATTCACAAAAGTCAAACTTGATCAACTCTTCCAACTTAAAGCTTCCTAGTTGAGAATTTATTCTTCCAAATCAATTTCGAATAACCTGAAAACCAAAAACTATGATTCACACAAGTCATAATACATCATACGGAGCTACTCATGCCCTCAAACTACCGAGCGAAATGAAAATACTCAAAACGACCGGTCGGGTCGTTAGATGTGCTTTAGTTATCAAGTTTGTTAAGGTGCCGATGATGGGTGGAGATATGAGTAGCATTGACAAACCTACATAAATACCGCCTAATGCCTTGTTCTGAAAAAACACTTCAGGAATAGTATTATTTTTCTTTTATCTTCATATTATTCTTCTTGAATTTGTGCAACAGCATTTTCTTATCTTATTAAAATATTTCAATTTTATTTAAAGTATTAATTAAAGTTTGAAACAGTTATCGTACAGACTTGTGTCACAAAGAAACCAATAAGTAATAAAGTAAAGAAAGATAAACTAAGGATAGACTATTGGCCAACAGTACTCTCCAAAATAAAATTATAAATGCAATTCTAATATGAATCTTTAGTCAAAAGGGAAGGTCTGTTCACTGATTAAAAGTTCCAATGGTTAAGTCAAGCAAGGAAAATAAACAAGTTTGGACTAGACGTCTTCCGTTGAAGATTTGGTCTGATGGTCTAAAGTCGAATGGGCAAGATGTGTGAATTCACATTAAATGAAGGTCATTAATTTGCACAATCCAAGGAACCTAATTCTAAATGAAACCTATTTTAACCTAGGGAAACATTTAACATCTAATCCTAAAAGCTTTACACAAATAAAAAGTCATAACTAGAATTTCAATAACAATGGTAGAAAAGGAAAGCAATTACCTCATAACGAATTTACACACATATATATATATATATATATATATAAAAGCATTTATTCAAAAGCAGGTAATCTGATAAATGAAAGAGAAGATGGATACATAGCATTTGGTAATTAGCAGGAGCATAATTCCTTCATACACCAAGTTATCAAAATCCTAGAAATTTTATTCAAACTAAACCTAACTTAATACTAAGTACTACCAGTTAGTGAATAAAGTTTCACAAATCTCTGAGAAAACCTCAAAAATAATCTTGTGGAAAAAAGGTGAATTCAATGATAGAAAACAATGCAAAAGCCTTTGAAGATCGTCAACTCCAAAAATTTGTTTTTCTACTATCATTTCCACCATTGATGTTCTGAAATCATTGTATGGATCACTTGTATTCTTCTCAACTGCAATGCTCTCTTCAATTCTCCCGTCAATAACAATTGAAAACTGACCAATTTTATCTGAGCTAATTAAACTCAACTTCTTGATTTTCCGGTGGTTCCTCCCTGTTTTACGGCGACACTTGGTAGTTTTCCGACGAGTATTATCACTGTTCGAGTCACTATAATAATCAAACTTCTCAGCCGGGCTGATTTTCCGGCGTGTTCTTCCGCCGGATCTTGTCTGCTTTTCAACTATTTTTTTGGCTATTTTTGCTCTCTTTTGCTCTGTTTTAGAGGTGGAAAACTCTGACCCATTTATTGATTTGACCCATTTTGACTCGCTCAAGTGTGACCTGACTCGTCCATTTACCTTGTTTTCGCTCGTTGCTGTTGAAATAGAATTGGCTGATAATTCAGAAGAACAACGACCCATTTCATAACTCCTTTGATTGTATCTTTTACTAGCAGTTTTTGGGCGAAAAGACTCGGAAAAATAACCAGAAGACAAGCTGAAAAAAGCATCTTCTGTTTCGCCACAAAATTCATCTCTTCCGTCACTGCTAAACCAGCCACTATTTGATGAAGAGCTTTTTATAACATTTGATTCTTTATTGGGTCTATGCGTTTTATTAGAACCTTTTGGAATTTTCAAATGATTCTTGTTTGATTTGGATTCTTGTGTTTTTATTGAAGATTGGGTTCTAGATGAAGCTCCAAGAACATGATTATTGGAGGTTTTGGAGATAACAATAGAGTTTTCAACAACATCGGGTAGATTTCGGAACTGACAAGAAGAGAAAGAGGAAGGGAACAAACGAGAGAATTTGTGTACTATGTTATTCTCCATGCTGTAGTAATTCAAAACACTCTCACTGAGCTGCATGCATATTAATAGTGTGTAGAATATTATGCTGGATATTAAATTATGAAGATTCATGGGATGGGAATAATAAAACAATACATTGGTATATATTTAATTAATTAATTTAGTCGTTGTAGATTCTTAAAAATTTACAAGTGAAAGTAGAAAATGACAAGCTGGAATTTCTAGGCCAGAGATATTCAAACTTGTGAATTATACATTATTGGGAGTCACATGGAAGCAGTAGGATGAATCATTCCCTCTCACTTATACATACGATATTTTTCCTTCTTTTTTTCTTCTTTTGAATGGTCTGGACTCTTCTATCACATTAGCAAAAAAAAAAAATGTATTTCAAAGAAAACAACTGAAGTAGGAGATTCAGAATACGAGAGTCATTGTATAGGGTAAAATATGATATGACATGTGGCTCGCTAAAAGGAGGACACATGGAATCCAAGATGGAATGGTTGAGTACCGAACACAACCACTGCACTTATCAGCGGGACGGATAACGTTCGTATAAGTGTATAAAATACTGTGCGCCCGGTAGTATTTACTAAGGAATATTCTACAACATTAAGAGCGACGGTCCGTTACAAAGAATTTGGCATTTACGCTCAACGTTACATCTTCATCAATAACCCTTATAATTGGCATTAAAGGAGCGCATGATCCTGGGACCTTTTTCCCTAGGCATAGCTATAAATTGTGAGCTTAGTTAGCATTGTAAAGAACACGAAAATTATGGTTAGAACATATACTATATTCTATACAAAGCTTTATACAATTTTACTCTCTTGCTTTTTGATCTCATCATTGTTGTGTTCGAAAATTGTGTTCACGGAACCACTGTCTTTGCTATTTTATCGATATTTCAAGGCTAAGTACTGCGTATTTCTTCGATTTTTATATTATTTCAGGATCAAATTAGTTCACTTATCTAGAAACGACGTATAAATTCAAATGTACCCTTTTACGGGTAAACAGTTTGGCGCCCACCGTGGGGCCTAGACACTCGTGTAATTAAATTGATCCTTGCCTTTTTTACTAACGTGTTTTGACTATTTTGTCTTAGAAAAAATCGCAAAAAATGACAGATAACACTGTTAACGATGCACACAACCCTGAAATTCGAGGGGATCAGCCTCATTTCGAGGACTCAATCAGTGACACCCGCAATGAGGGGAATGACGCCACGCCGGTGCATGACAGACGGTACCCTCGACAGGTTCGGGAGATAACTCCCGATGATGCTGACGAGGAGCAAGTAGCGGATGCTGTAAGGATCCTGCAAGAGCAACATGCAATCATCCTAGGCCATCTCACGCAGCATGATCAGGTTATGACAGAATTGAAGCATGCGCTGTCAGGTGCTTCAAATAATGCAAACAAGCATGATCCAATTTCTCTCGTTATTCCCGCATACCAAATAATATAGAGAGTCGACAACAACACTCCTAGGGGTGAAGTTGGCTCTGATGGGCTGGGGGAGTAGATCGGGTCTTAACAACGAGAACGATTCATTCAAAGATGAGATTTTACGGTTCATGAGGGAAGTAAACGCCTGCATGGATAAAATCTTGGGTGCACCACCAGTATTGAAAGGCCCGAACTCGAAGAAGTATGTTCAATTATCGTACAAGCCAAGTGAGGCACCAGTACTAATCCCAAAGCGTTTCAAAATGCCTGAAGTTCCAAAGTATGATGGAACTTCAGACCCACAAGAACATATTACCACCTACACAATGGCATGAAAGGAAATGATTTAGCTCCTCACGAAATTGAATCTGTGTTGCTAAAGAAATTCGACGAAACTCTCACGAGGGGAGCCCTAACGTGGTATTCGTTATTGCCCTTGTATGCCATAGATTCCTTTAAGATGCTCGCGGATTCTTTCATTAAAGCTCATGTTGGGGCCAGAAAGGTGCAAGCCTGGAAGGGCGACATATTCAGAATCGCACAAGGAGAATCATAATTATTACGAGAGTTTGTTACACGATTCCAGAAAGAAAGAATGTTGCTCCCGGTCGTCCCAGATGAATGGGCAACTGAAGCATTCACCAAAGGATTGAATCCGAGAAGTTCAGACACTTCTCGGAAGCTAAAGGAGAGCCTGCTTGAGTTTCAAGCAACAACGTGGGCAGATGTTCACAACCAGTACAAGTCAAAGATAAGGATCGAAGATGACCAGGTTGGTTCTACATCATCGGCCAAAAGACGGGAGAAGAATAGGGGAAAATCAAAGGATGACTATGACGTAGATAGACTAACTTCGAGGGGTCGATTTTTGCCCTACGAGCGTACCGAAGGCCGTGGCAGAAATTTTTGAGCAACAAACAAGTTCACTGTTGACGGAGGGACTGATCGCGGTCGAAGCAATATATCACTTCAAGATAAACAAATGCCAGGGTCTCGAGATCTCTCTTACCCAGGTTATGAGAATATAACTTCAACGCCAGTGTAGTGGAACTGGTGTCAGCTTTGAGGAATAAAGAAGCACAATTCCCGAGACATATGAGGCCTGATTCCAGCGAGAGAGATCCCAATTTATGGTGTGAATACCATGGGACGAACAGTCACCGGACAGGGGAATGCCGACATCTTCAGGAGGAGATGGAAACGCTATTGAAAAATGTTCATCTCCAAGAATTCTTAAGTGATCGAGCTAAGAAAATTACGATCGCAACAGAGACAACACGGAATCCTTGAAAGCATAAGAAGAAATCCCACGCCAAATGGTCAACATGATCTTTGGGGGGAACGAGATTAACGGGGTCACCTTTTCGGCGGTAAAGAAGACTAAAGTATCGATAATTCACAACAAAAGACTCTGGGAGGACGATATCACTTTAACGGAGGAAGACGCAGACGGATTGATGTTACCACACAACGACGCACTAGTAATCTCTTTAAATGTGTTAGATTTTAAAATTAAGCGCGTTCTAGTAGATCCAGGATGTTCGGCTAATATCATACAATGGAGAGTATTGAAACAAGCTAAACTCATCGAAAGCATTATTCTGGCGACAAAACTCCTCGCTAGATTCAACCTTGGGAGCGTGATGACCTAGGGAGAGATCTTGCTACTCACGAATGCTAAAGAAGTAATGAAAACAACTCTCTTCGAAATAGTGGATGGTGATATGAGATACAACATTATCTTAGGAAGTCCATGGTTACACGAGATGAAAGTTGTACCTTCGACGTATCACCAATTGCTGAAGTTTCTGATGCTCGAAGGAATCAAGCAGATAAGACGTGACCAACCGGCAGCGAGGGAGATGAATGCAATCTCAGTTTCCAGTAGCAAAGGTAAGGAGCGCACGACATAGAAATTACAAAAACTGGCGCCTACTCCTGAGTTAGAAGAGGTTATTCTAGGGGCAGAATTGTCGAAACAATATCAGGTGCCTAGATATTTCCAAGTTCTGGAAGAAACGAATGCAACAAAATCCATGGCAGAGGAACTAGAGCAAGTGTGATTGATCGAAGAATGTTTAGAAAGAAACTTCACTTGGGAACAGGACTGCACCCTGATCTCGTGTCTAGATTTATTGAATTCCTTAAAATTAATGCTGATTGTTTTGCATGGTCGCACGAGAATATGACATGTATCCCGACGGAAATAGCCATGCACAAGCTAAGTTTGTACCCCCAATGTACCACCGGTACGACAGAAGAAACGCCTTATTGTCGAGGCCAGGAATAAATTTGTCAAAGAAGAGGTAACCCACTTGCTTAAAATCGGTTCGGTCAGAGAGGTAAGATATCCAGACTGGCTAGCCAATGTAGTAGTAGTTCCTAAGAAGAACAATAAATTTCGTATGTGTGTATACTATAAAGATCTTAATAAGGAGTGCCCGAAAGATTCGTTTTCATTGTCAAATATCGATCAAATGATTGATGCCATGGCCGGGCACGAGTTGATGAGTTTTCTTGATGCTTATTTCGAGTACAGCCAAATTAAGATGAACCCGAAAGATCAGAAAAAGACTCCATTTATAACATATTTTGGTACATATTGTTACAATGTAATGCCTTTCGGGTTGAAAAACGCTGGAGCCACTTATCAACGACTCGTAAATAAGATGTTTGAAAAGAAAATAGGAAAAACCATGGAAGTTTATATAAACGATATGCTCGTTAAGTCTTTGAATGCAAGCGACTAACTTAAGCATTTTCAAGAAACATTCGATATCCTAGGAAGTATAACATGAAACTTAACCCCGAAAAGTGTGTGTTCGAGGTCAACTCCGGTAAGTTCCTGGGGTTTTTGGTCTAACAAAGGGGAATTGAGGTAAACCCTAACAAAATGAAGGCCATAGACGATATCCCGGATCAATTATCAAACGTGAAGGAAGTCTAAAGACACACAGGAAGGTTAGCAGCTTTTAGAAGGTTTATTTCCCAGTCGTCAAAAAAGTGTCATCGCTTCTTTACATTGCTCAAAAAGAAGAACAATTTTGAATGGACGCCGGAGTGCCAGCATGCTTTGAGGGACCTGAAGAAGTACTTATCAAGCCCTCCATTTCTCTCAAAACCAAAAGAAGGCAAAACATTGCTAGTCTACCTCACGATTTCAGAAGTTGTTGTAAGTGCGATGTTAGTCTGAGAGGAAGAAGGTAAGAAGATTCCTATTTACTACGTTAGCAAAATTTGAACGGTAGAAAAAACTCACTACCCACATTTGGAAAAACAGGCCTTAGCTCTCGTAGTCTCCGCTCAGAAGATGAGGCCCTATTTTCAATGTCACCCAATAGCTGTGGTGACTACTTTCCCTTTGCGGAATATCCTTGATAAACCCGAACACTCGGGAAGATTGGCCAAATTTTCCATCGAAATGAGTGAATTCGACATAGAATATAAACCGAGGACTGCAATTAAGTTGCAAGTCTTGGCTAACTTCGTGGCCGATTTTAGTCTGGGACTGCTACCTTTGGCAACTAAGGAGGCAGTCATGGTGTCGTAATCGACATCAGGGTTTGGACCTTATTTACGGACAGAGCCTCAAACGTAAAAGGGTCCGGGATCGGAATAATTTTAATCACGCCTTCGAGGGAAATCTTAAGGCAAGATATCTGAATAATTCCTTTAATTAACAATGAAGAGAAGTATGAAGCTTTGATTGTAGGGCTCGAATTGGCCCAGGGACTTGATTCCAAGGTTATCGAAATTAAATATAACTCATAGCTGGTGGTAAATCAGGTCTACGGGATTTTTGATACCAAAGAAGAACGTATGCAGCAATACGTGATAAAGGTCCAAGCTTTTTTGGCATGATTCTGTGAGTGGTCAATCACTAATATCCCAAGAGTGGATAATGCAGAAGCAGATGCATTAGCAAACTTAGGTTCATCGACGAAAATAAAGGGATCGGAGTCCGGAACGGTGGTACAACAGAAGAGTTTAGTCCTTGATATGGATAGTTACTATGAAGTGAATTCGGCTAGTCTGGTCTGGGACTGAGAAACGAAATAATCAACTACCTCGAGCTCGGAAAGTTGCCCGACGATTCCAAAGCGTCACGAGCGTTATGCACTAAAGTTGCACGTTACAGCTTCAGGAAAGGCCAATTATATAGAAAATCTTTCCAAGGCCCGCTGGACCGATGTTTAGGAGCATCAGAAGCTCACTATGTCATGAGAGAAATCCACGAAGAGATATGTGGCAATCACTCAAGCGCAGAGTCTTTGGTACTGAAATTGGTACGGACGGGATATTATTGGCCTCGCATGGAACAAGACGCCAAAGATTTCATACGAAAATGTGGTAAGTGCCAACGCTACGCATCACTAGTACATCAACTGGCAAAACCCTTACATTCGGTTCTGTCCTCATGGTCGTTCTTGAAATAAGGGATGGACATCGTCGAACCGCTACCACCGGCTCCTGGAAAGGTAAGGTTTCTTTTAATTTTGACTAATTATTTTTCTAAATGGGTGAAATCAGGTTCTTATCAAAAGATCGGAGAACGCGAAGTGGTCAATTTCTTGTGAGAAAATATAATTTGTAGGTTGAGAATACCGAAAGAGATAGTATGAGACAATGAGCCACAGTTTATCGGTGCAAAAGTTACAAAGTTCTTTGAAGACCTAAAAATAAAGAGAATCACATCCGCGCCTTATCATCCGAGCGCAAATGGTCAAGTAGAGTCAACAAACAAATTGATCATTCAAAACCTTAAGAAAAGGTTAGAAGCAGCAAAAGGCAAATGGCCCGAAGAGTTGCCCGGAGTTCCATGGGCCTACCGAACAACGACCAAATCAAGTACAAGAGAAACTCCTTTTTCCCTCATGTATGGTATTGAAGCCCTAATCCCGGTTAAAGTGGGTGAACCCACTTTGAGATATTCTCAGACAAATAAAGAATCGAATGATGAAGCAATGCTAATCAACTTGGAACTGCTCGAGGGACGTAGGGACTTGGCGCATGTAAGAATGGTAGCTCAAAAGTAAAGGATGGAGCGATATTACAATCGAAGAGCCAATCTCCATTTTTACAAAGTAGGAAACTTAGTTCTAAGGAAAGTAACAAAAAATACCCGGGAGCTCAACACAGAAGCTAGGTCCAACCTGGGAAGGTCCTTACCAGATTTCAGGTGTCACTGGGAAAGTATCATACAAGTTGGAGATCAAGAATGGGGACAAGTTACCCAGCAACTGGAACGTGGAACACCTCAAAAGATATTATTGATGATGAATAACACTCCAATAGAAAGTATGTGCTCCACTCTTTTTCCCTTCGTTCAGTTTTTGTCCCAATTGGATTTTCCTGGCAAGTTTTTAATGAGGCAGCGACAGAAAGCATACTACAAAGACAGTAGCGATAAGACCTTTGATAGAAAGGCAAACGAACAAGCTCCCACTCGAGGAAGATTAGGTAATCTTTGGTTTGATAGCAAATTCCCACCGGGAAGTTAAGTTTGCTACCGAACAGAGGTTACGCGATCGTTCACGGGCACAAACCGCCAAAGTACTGTTAGGTATTCTTTCACTCGATAGCATGGATTCCTAAGGGGAAACAAGATATGTTGCTGAGTGAAGGATTACCTAGCAATTCATTGGTGGGACCCTCGAAGATACAAGACTTTCAGTGTTCTAATTCGCATTCTTTGCATTCAAACACTGGGGGGAATGATATGAGGATACGGCAACAATGACTGCCACATCAATCGAGAACGAAAATCCAGAACCAAAAAGTATCATCTGGACCGGGGACTGCGCACTCAGCCCCGTAGAAACAAGTTGTACAAGATAGCCACAAGTAGTGGAAATTTCGTCTATGCATAGAAAAATGCTTATGTAATTTATAAAAATAGAAGGAATAAAATAAAATCCTTTTGCTTTTATCTTGTTTCTTGTCTGAGCGATGAGCTGATTTTGTCATTTGAAAGTTAAACAAGTACTTCAAATGTTAGTGCAGTAATGAAGGGGAGACGTCCTCTTCAAGAGCATCATAAATATAAGAGGGCCCTCTCTTATAAAAAAACCTTATGTTAAAGGGTTGGTTCCGGAAGAATCAATGGCCGGAATCCAAAATGTCGTCGGGGAAAAATACACCTGAAGCCGCATATGAAAAGGACACAAAAAGTAAACTTGCGCAAAAATTCATAAAAACCCTCACGTAAAAGGGATAATACTCGGTACCAAAATACTTCAAAGAAAAGGCATCCGAAACTACACATAATAAAGCGCGAATTGAACAACATGCGCGGAATGCTTGAGCAAATGCAAAAGTTAAAAGCTTTCATGAATATTCAAACGAAAGTAAGACTCAAACTATATTTAAATAAAAAGTATGTTTTTATTCACAAGAATAGGCCAAAATGTTACAAGTACAAAATGAGAAAAGAAAAGAAAAGCTAAACTGCAGTGCCTCCGGGAGCAAGAGGAAAAGAAGTATACGCATTTCCAGAAAGAGTAGGTGGTTCTGCCACTTATTCCGACTAAGTGATCCATTGGCAAAAAGAGGGCCTTCCTCCTTCTTGCTTGAAGCTCTGTCAAAGAAGCATTCTATTCCGAAAAGGCTTGAACCATTCACGGAGCTCTCAACTGTGTTATTTAAGTTCTGGAATTCCATCTCTAGTTGGGGGTTTAGATTCCTGAAATTTACACAATTATTTGTAGAGTGGGTCCATTTCTCGTACCATTTACAATAATGTTTTCCTTACTTTTCCCTGTAATATAAAAATTACGAGTAGAAGGGCTTGGCCCAACATTGGATTTGTTTGAAAACTATCAAGGTGGCATTCATTTAATCAAATCTTTTATGCCTATGCCAGCCCGCACACACTTGGCCTTTTGCCTTAGAAAGAGTTCAACCCACTTGAAAGAGGAAAGGGGAGTAGGCATAGTATCGGAAAGTACGGATTCGGGGTTCATCCCTCAATCAACACACGACCTTATGTTTTCTTCCGCTTGCTCTGCAGCACGAGCCTCTTCTCTTATCAAATTTCTAGTTAAAGAGAGAGCTAACTACTGCCAAAATGTGGCTCAACACTTTCCCCATTTTGGTCTTCGGCCTCATCGCCTTCCGATCCCTCTTCAGTTTCCAAAAATTTGGAACCGGAATCAAAAGAACCTAGAGCATCAGACTGCATCAGGAGTCTATTTTTTCCAGCCAACTCAAGCTCTCGGGCCTTAGAAATTTCGGCATCAACATCAATGATACCAGTTTTGGCCTCTTCCAAGGTTTTTCACCTCATGCTATACGTGGAATACGTTTTTTTCAATAATTAGGGAAGTCGCTCAGTGCTTAAGTTCTTCTTTGAGTTGAGTAACCTCGGTAGAAAGGTTTTACCGGGCGGATCTAGCAGATTTGAGGCTGACGTCGAGCTTGCGGACAGTTGAACTAAAGAGCCTATTATGCTTAATAGTTTTCATGTACTTCTCTTCTAGCTGGGCATGTTTCGCCTCCATGACAGCAAGATCTTCAATTTTGGAGTTCAAGGCCGCCTCCAAGTTAATCACTTTTTCAGCGGAGGCAGCCTCACAGTCGGCTGCAGTAAGAACGGCGTTCTGGACTTCTGCCTATTTGGCCTTGGCCTCATCAAATCTAACCCTCAGCGGCCCAATTTCTTGGCTAAGGGTTACCACTTCTTGCTCGCTTTACTGCAAGCGAGCCTCCAAAGTAACGGCCTCAGCAGCTCTGGTTTCCAGTTCCGAGAGGCGGAGAATAAACTGGACCCGTTCCGCCAAAAGTTGATCCCGTTCAGAAGTAAGTTCTTCCTTCTCATGAATCAACCTTTGAAGGCCATCAGAAGCAAGAAAGTTGGCCTATAAAATAAGAAGAGATAAAATTTAGAATGCATTCATTCAAATAGAAGAAATAACAGAGGAAGGAAGGAACGTACCGCTGTCTGAATCTTTTCCCAGTCTTTTTCTGAAGCTAAAGGCTTCAGGTAATTAGCAAGCTCCACCGGCCGCGATAGCAGGTTGCACCCGGTAGAGACCGAAAGAGTGATGTTCCTCCTCCTTTGTGGATCTTTAAAAAGAGCAACATAATTCTGCCCCAAGTTCCCATGAACCGGGGACTGTGGAACAGAAACACCTTCTTCATGGTCAGGTGCGGACGATGGAGATGGTGTAGCAACCGCTGGTGGAAGAGTAGACGAAGATGGAAATGATGTAGCAGTTGCTGGTGTTGGTGAAGGTGGAGATGAAGCTGATGGAGTTGAAGAGTGAGAAGCAGCTGCATCAAATGCAGTGCTTATTGTTTGATGCTCGCCAACCAAAGACGACAAGGACTTGGTGCTCAGCCCCACAACACCGGTTGCAACAATTGGGGCCCAAAAATGGGAGTTGGCATATTCTACCAAATCAGATTCTCCCCAAAGTGCCGAGACATCGTCTTCAGTTGGTGTAACTATCTCAACAGGTCGAACATCCTATTGAGATGATGGGGATCGTCGCCTTCTGTGTAAAGAAGCTCCCTCATCAACATCTTCTTCATCATCATCAATCATCACGGTATCTACGACCGGCCCAGAAGGAGGACCAGTTATCATCGCCATCGGAGATGATTCGGGTGCATCAACCTTTGCCCTTTTATTCTTTTCCCCAGCCGTGGAGGAGCATCTTCTCTTTGTTTGTTTATCCTCCTCCCGGGGACAAAGTAAAGAAATATTTGCACCCAAAACAATCCCGGAGATACTTGTTCGAGTAAGTGCTTCCTGAAGTAGACTTGCTGCATCACCAAGATCAGCCAGAACGTCCTCCTTGGGGACAGCAACAGAGCCCGGAGGTAGACCTAATTCCATGAACAAAGTCAGAAGGGTTCAACCAAGTTCTTCATATACAAAAATGGAGGCAGGCGTCGGAGGCAGGCGATCGTCCTCCACACTGAAGGACTTATCTGTGCCAAACATACCTGGTAGCGAAGGCAAAATTTCGCAACCATGGAATCAAGCTCTCCACTCAAAGAAAACGCACCCAAAGTAAAGGGATACGTGAAAAAATATGTAAAACCTTCTTTGGGAAGGGTCACTCGCTCCAATAGATCAGGAGCGATAATTTCCAACTCATTGTAGCGGTAGTCCTCCTTCACAGCAGGAATACTGGAAGGACGAATGGAAGAAGGGTACCTACTAACAACCCATGTACGAGGGTTAGCAGTAGGAAATTTCTTTTCAAAATCCTTCAAAGTACTAAGCCTTCTTGGGATGATGGAATCCAATGTTGGAGGAACGAAATCCTCGGTTTTGTTCTTATTCTTTATAGAACTACCACGTTTGGAGGAAGAAGCCATTGGAAAAGAAGAAGGTAAAGAGTTTGTGTTTGAAGCAAATTAGAAAAAGGATGGAAAATAAGGATACAAATCAGAAGCTTAAGAAATTGTGAAACTCAAAGGAAAAGAAAGTTGTGTATAAGTAAAATTTTGGTAGCTAAATTCATGGCCATGATTACCTCGATAATCGTCAAAAGCTGTGTTGAATCATGGAATGATGCGTGTTCGGGATATTAAATGCGGAGAGATGTGCGTCTAATGAACTATTAGAGACCTTCAAAGGGAATTATAGTAATTCCCACCAAAAAGATATTTCTACCAACTTTTCGATAACACAAAGTTATGTCACCGGAAAGCAGGGGGACTATCTGTATACGGTAAAATATGATATAACATGTGGCTGACTAAAAGGAGGACACGTGAAATTCAAGATGGAATGGTTAAGGACCGAACGCAGCCACTGCGCTTGTCACCGGAACAGATAACGTTCATAAAGGTATATTAAATGCTCTGTGCCCGATAGCATTTACTAAGGAATATTCTACAGCATTAATAGCGACGGTCCGTTACAAGAAATTTGGCATTTACGCTCAACGTTACATTTTCATCAATGACCCTCATAATTGACATTAAAGGAGGGCATGATCCTGTGACCTTTTCCCCTAGGCATAGCTATAAATTGTGAGCTCAGTTACCATTGTAAAGGACACGAAAATTATGGCTAGAACATATACTATATTCTATACAAAGTTTTATACAATTTCACTCTCTTGCTTTTTGATCTCATCATTGCTGTGTTCAGAAACCGTGTTCACAGAACCACTATCTTTGCTATTTCATCGATATTCCAAGGCTAAGTACTGCGTATTTATTCGATTATTATATTATTTCAGGATCAAATTAGTTCATTTGTTTAGAAACCACGTATAAATTCAATTGTATCGTTTTACGGGTAAACAATCATGCTATTTAATTATTGATGTGAATCCAGACATAAATTTTTAAATATTTTGAAATAAATTTACTAATTTTTAATTATATACAAAATATTGTAAGTCACAAGAGTTATAATACTCACCAAGTAGTAATAGTATCATATAAACTGTAATGAATGGAATAATAAGGTTTTCCTTTAATAGTGTTATCCCGCATTTTAAAAATATTATTACATTAGGAGAGGGGGAAAGGGAAAGGGAATGTTATGTTACTAATACGTTTTGAATCCTTCACCTCAACTGTGAAAGACAATGAAACCTATCACACAAGCTCCGAAAGTCCGAGATATTGTAATCTTTTAACATCCGAATCTTCATAGTTAAATTGGATTGAAATGCATTTTCTTCATTAAATAATTTTAGGCTTCACATATTTTGCTTTACCCAATAATTATTACTGTACTACTTAAGTAATCCATGCCAAAATATGTTTTTTTGTATATATACGTGGGAATTTTTGTAAGACTATTCAAAAATGGTCATGGCAAACTTGAGGATCTAGGATAATTTGGTCAAATTTCTACCATCATTATTCAAACTTTGATACCATACATGTGAAATTCAAGGAATATGATTAGTGAGGGATATGATTTTTGTACTAAAATAGTAGAACCACTTGGTCACTTGAATAGATAGAATTAGGTAGAACATTTTGAGAATGATACAATTCATGCTTGTCTCCACACGTGACCATCATAATTTGGTGAGTATTTAAATTATAGAGATACGATTAAAAAGATCCACATTAGTTCGTCTGTGCCGATCACTTGCCCAAAGAAAATATGAAAAATATTTTTTGTGTTCATTCACTTTAAAATTAATCTATCTATTACAAAAGTGAAAAGAAAGTATTGCTCCGAATCCGATTCTTGTTTATAATCTCTCAACTCAAACAACCTAAGTGATTTCTTATCACAAGACTAGCTCGAAATATGTAAATATTGAACACTTAACATGGCATAAGAGACCAGAAGAGTAGGGGTTCTTGATTTCAAGAAAACTTTCGTATTTGGCATTTAGGTTTGATGACGTGTAGCATGTTCAATTGAATTCATATTTAAAGTTATAGGTCCGTCTCTCCCTTTAAAAGTTTGGAAAGGCCAAAAAGAAAAGGAGAAATATAAGATCAACAAACAAAATGGTGATTAGCAAGCAAGTTAAGTTCTTACTTTTTAAATTTTGGGTTCTTCATATTCAAATTCATATAAAGAAGTGGGCTTATGACATGATCGATAAATATGAGCATCATCACATGCAAATTTAGGGAATAAGTAGAATACAAAACTGACATAATTAACTTTGTAGCAAGCTAGCAGCTTGTTATTGAATATGCATTTTTGGGAAACGGCCATATCCTGAAAATATTAGCTTCGAAGGTTTGTGAAGTTAGTCTTCTTGATTTCAAACGTAATACCAAAAGTTTCTACAAAAAGTCAAGATACTACTATACCTTCATCTATCGAACAGTTAATTTGATTAGATATTGTTTTAGATTGAGAAAAAAAAATACTTCCTCCGATTCAAATTATTGGTCGTCATAATTAAAATAAATTAAAATATTTTGATGTTCTAAAAAAATAAAAGATCATTATAGTTATTACATTTTTAAAATTTTACCATGACTGTTTCATTTAACTGAGTGTTAAATAAGTGAAAAACTAAAGGAGAGATCAAACATAATTTAAACATATGTTTTATAATTAAGACTATTGAATATCTTTCTTAAGGGATATATAAAAATCTTGAAAGACAAGATATATAACATAAAGTAGAGGCGGTATTATATTGATTTCACAGAAACTATATGTTCCTTGAAGTGTCAAATCAATGCAACTACAAATGTTAAATGCCTAAAGCTAACGGTATTAAGGATTGGCTTACTCAAGTTAATTTGGTAAGAAAGTGAACTTGAAATAACATAAGTTAACACATCTTTATCATTCGTTGATCTCAAGAAACTACTTGATATTACATATATACACCCCCACTGTCGCTTTCATTCTTTTCTTTTTTTCTTCTTTTGTTAATCTTTTGATAAATACTTCCATTTCAAACTACTCACAAGGTGATACTTAAATTCGAAACTTACAACTAGATATAGAGCAGAGTAAATGAGCACAGAGGAGAACGCTCCAACATGCAATGACTTGTTTTCAATTGTAGCATGTCAATATGCTAATGTCTTGTACCTAATTCCTTAAAATAAAAGACAAGCAAATGACTATTTTAATTGACCTTTTCATAGGAATCCCCAACCCCACCCACAAAAAAATTATAATTATAACAAGAAGTCTATGCCCTCAAAAGCTAGAAAATAAATAGTATGAACTACCTCTTTCAAATGAAAAATAAAATAAACAAAAGGGTATCCAAAATATGCAAGAACTTCCAACAATATAGGACCAAATAATCACACGAAATTGTGCTTTGAAAACTTCATTCATATCCAACCAAAAGCAAAAAGACACTGCAATTGGTGGCTTCATTTTTCCATGATCTTTATATTGAGCTTAGAAATCTAACATAATATAAGTCATTTATTTTACTCATTTTTGCATGGATGTCAGCTGATTTTTCTCCCACAATGGTTATAAGTTTTGAAATTCAAAACGGTTTTTAACCTAATATTGTCTATTTCTTTTTGTCAAGTAAGGATTTTGACTTATGGTGATCTAATGTTATGGATTCTGGAGTTAAATTTGTCTTTTTATGTAATGTAGTTATTCTAATATTGGCATAAGGCATGAAATCACAAAAACTGTACTAATAATTTTGTTACTTATGTACTCAAGGATTAAATTATGTCTTCGAATCAGGTGCCTACTACGTTAACATGATGTCATTGTTTAAGTCATTTTAATCTGCTGAAGTATGTTTTCAAGTGAATGAATGTGTCTTATTTGTTGTTCATTTGCAAAGTGCCAAGGGTTTTAGTTGGTAGAGTTGCTAGCTATTTTACTTCCTTTAGATTTGAATGTGCTATCTCTTTGATTATGAATATGAATACTTGATATAAAGTCCTTTAAATGAGGAGGAGAAAGGAAAGTGTTAAGGAAGATTCAGAGAAACTGCAAATTTTTGTGAGCTACAATTTTCAAGATTCTTTGACAATTTTTGCTATCTTTTTGTAGTTTACTCACCAGCTAAAATATGCTTATTCATGTCAAAAGTTACGCATTTCTTTTTTTCCTCTCCCTTTAAGAGAGTTATTTACTAAAATTGAAGATATTGATCAAATCTTGGTAAGTGTAGCAATATGAAATTTTCAACATATTGAGTCATAGCATTGTTGGTGTTAACAAAAACTATTAAAACAGCTCCGATCACATTTTTTGCCCTATCAATAGCAAAAGACTACAATTTTTATCTTCTCATCCTCTAACTAACTAATTTCATGTTTTATTGAGTAATAGAAATTCTACTTGTTTTAAAGTAAGCAAATGCTCCATTGACATCCGCAAACACTTTGTTACGTGAAAGGACACGAGCGAGTTCGTTACTGAATGTGCTCTTTAATTAATGGCGTCGTTTCTCTGAAAATGTTTTTGATTGTTATAACAAAGTGTTTTTTATAAAAAATATATGGTATAACATAATATAAAAAATGAGTTTAAAAAGAAATTGCGGTTATAATAAAAATTTGGAGATTTCGTGGAGGCATATGCCGAAAAAGGTTGATAGTAGACAACAACCAACTTAATTCGGCAATGATTTCTTGGAGGTCATACACCGAAGAAGTTGATGTAGCACTTCTTTGGTTACAACAGGAAAAATTTAATAGTCAAACTCTTTTAATTGAATGCCATTTCAATCTTCTCCTAAGCCCTTTTTTTTTTATACTATGTAAAAAAATAAATGATAATTAATAGAAAATAAACGATATTATTATGCATCTTGACTAAGCAAACAAACAGCCATAGCCCCCTTGTTTTATTAAGTTGAATCTGACAACATCTAATTATTTAGATATTATTTCTAAATATGAACATTAGATAATTTAGACTGTTTGTTTTATCAATATTTAAATATGAATAACTTATCTTCATTTAAAAGCTAATAAAGATAAAATATAAATTAAATAATAATATGCACCAAAAATTAGAGAAAAATATTGATGTTCATAGTGTTGTAAATGTGTTTATTTGATGAACTGCATTCTGAAAGCTATCGGCAATGGCAGCTATGTTTGTGAAGTGGTGAATGATAATGGTCATGGTTAGTGGAAGCGAGTGGTTATATAGGTCGTGATGGCGCCCAATGCTACCGCTAGGCAAGCCAACAGTAAATTAAAACATGTTATTTCTCTTTTAATAAATTTTCAAGCAATTTAAATTTCATGAATTAAAAGGTTAAGAAACAACAAATTTAAATAAAAAGACGAAAGCAGCTGAGTGCAATCATAACAATAGAATAACCCCAAAACCATATGACTGCTAGTGTGTGTGTCAAGACCTGGTGTCACAAGTGTATGAGCACTAATAGATTATACAAAATTCTAGCTACTGCCTGAAATGGAAATAGATAGAAATAAATACAAAGGAGAGACTCTAGGTGTTGCGGGACGGCTTTGGAAAGCAGCTCACCACTAGGCCTCTGGATATCTGGGATGCGCGCCGGTGGGACCGCCAGATGCACCTGCCTCAGATCCTGCACGATTAGTGCAGAAGTGTAGCATGAGTGCATAAACAACATGTATCTAATAAGTATCTAGTCTAACCTCGAAGAAGTAGTGACGAGGGGTCGACTTCGACGCTTACTAAGGGCTAACAATATGAATACAGAAATTCTAAATAAGCATGAGTTATGTAAATAATTATAATAATTCATTAGCAAGCAGGAGCAAATAATTCTTTCACATCTTAATAAATTCCAAATAAATTCCCGTCATTTAATAAGTGTAACTTCATAAACCACAAAATAGTATCAAGTATGATTAGGCTCCGAGTATTATTAAGCACGATTTACGCCGAGGTCGTATGGCCCGATCCAGAATAATGTGTACACTGCCGAGGGACGTGCGGCACGATCCATAGATGCATCTATCTACTGCCAAAGCGTTCGGCCCGTTCTACAAGAAGAGAGGTTATTTTATAAGCATTTGACTTAAACGTTATAACAAGGCTAATACACAAAGTAATAAAATTTCCATTAACGGCCAAGTAATCTGCTGAAAATTCAAGTAAGTGAAATTCGGTGTTTTACAATTCCTCTAACAAGTTTTAATATAATTTTGGCACTTACATCAGCAAGTAAGGTGCGAGTATTACAAGTAGTTCATGATTTGGGTCCTAAAACTACCTGGACATAAGCACAATTAGTAGCTACGCACGGACTCTCATCACCCCGTACGTACGTAGCCACCACAATTAAAAACAAACATTAATTTAAATCACCTATGGGGTAAATTCCCTCTTACAAGGTTAGACAAGAGACTTACCTCGTCTCAAAGCTCACTTTTCGGCCTCAAATTCACTCTAAAGCCTCAACTCGGTGCCGAACAATCCGAAACTAGTCAAATGTTGTATAAATCAATCAATATATGTTCAAAAGTTCATATTCTAACTATTAGAGTGATTACTCTACCCCAATTGAAGGATTCCTAAAATGCATCCCCGGGCCCACATGTTCGGATTCCGGAAATTTTCGAAGAAAGTTGTTACCCATAACCTCACGAACTCAAACATATAATTTTTACTTAATTCCATAACCATTTTCGTGGTTAAACCCCCATTTTATCAAAACCTAAGTTTTTCATCTAACCCATAATTTTCACAAATTTACATGTTAAAATCTATCCTTAATCTATGTATTTAACTTACATTAGATAGAATTTACTTACTCCAAGTTACTAGGTGAATATCCCTCTCAAGAAGCTCCAAAATCGCCCAAAAGTGAGAGAAATGGTTTAGAAATGGCTTAAGTCCCGTAATAAATGAAGCTCACTGCTTCCACGACTTCTGCTTCTGTGGCTCCTTGGTCGCATCTGCGGAAAAGGCCTCGCAGATGCGGTCCTCCCCCTCAGCTGGCTTCCTCGCATCTGCGACCAGCAGCTCGCTTCTGCGAGACTGCTTCTGCGGTGACCAGCCGCACTTGCGCCTTCCCCCGCTTCTGTGATCGTCTGGTTCTAAGGGTGGCATGTGGGACGGTTAGGACCGGGACCGGCCCAGGACCACAAGCCCATATGGTCGGTAGGCCTAAACGGATAGGACCGGGACCGTGGAGAGGTGGGCTGCGTAGTGGGCCGGTCCTATAGGGGAGGCCCATGAGACCGGGACCGTTTGGGACCGGGACCGGCTGAGAAGTGGGCCGGTTCAAGCGGTCCTAAACGGTCCTATCCGGGCAAAATGGATAATTTAAAAAAAAATGACCGTTTGGCCATTTAAAAACTAGCCGTTTGGTCTGCCAAAATAGTCGTTGGCTATTTGTAAAATAGCCATTTAACCCCCCAAACTTGCTTTAACCCCAAACTTGTTTTAACCCCAAACTTTTTATAATTATACTTTTTCCCTATTTTTAACTATAAATACCCCCTCATTCTTTCATTTTTCTCACAAAATCATCAATATCTCTCGATCTCTCTCTAATATTTTTCTATATTTGCTTACTTAATTGTTACATTTTGTGCAAAATTGTGAAGTTGGTGAATTGAAGTCTTCAACGATAATTAATTTTTAATAAGTTGTTCGTCAATTCGGTAAACTCGTTCCAACTCTTAAGTTTTAATATTATAGTTTTGTTTGTTTTATTTACTTTGCTTGATTAATTAAGATGGCTTATTCCTTAAAAAAAATGTTTAGTAAAAATAAGGAAAAATCCAAGAGTGGTGAATCTAGTGGCCAATCTGTTCCTCCTCCACTTTCCCCGGCTCCCCGACCCAAACCTGTTACCCGTCCTACACCTCCTATTCTTGATAGCGATAATAGTTTATTACAATTTACCGAGAGTCAATTTTGCCATAATATTGCATCCGGTGAACAATTAAACCATGAATATATGAATGCTCTTTATGGTAATCCAACTATTGATGAAAATGATGTTGAAGAAATAGATTTTGATGAAATGCAATCGGATGACGATACACCCACTAGTCCTGCTCCTGAAGTTAACCCAACTAATAATAATTCAAATGATGCCCCGTCTGACCCTCCTGTTACTGCCCCTACTGTTTCTAGACAACCTTCTAAACGAGCAGAAACATCTCTTGTTTGGCCCTTTTTTACTCAACTAAGAGAAAAAAATAGGGCTAAGTGTAAAACTTGTGGCAAAGAGTTAGTTTTTCAATATGTTGGAAGTCGTGGGGGGACGGGAAGTTTGAGTAGACACATATTGCTACACCCTCAAGATAAAGCTAGATATTTTCGTATGAAAGTTTTGGCCGAGGGGACAAGTGCACCTACTCAGGCTGACCTTATTACCGGGTCAAATTAATTTCAACCGGGAATTAACATTGTTACCGGTGGTATTTTATATTATGATCCAAAAGAAATCGGGAAGAATTAGCAAAAATTATTACTGTTATGTGCTTACCCTATAGTTTTTCTTCTAACCCTCACTTTGTGCATTATATTAGAAAAGTTTATAATCCTACTTATAAATGTTTTCCTCGCACAACCGTAAAGAGTAATATTTATAAATATAAACATGAATATGAACAATATCTGCACTATTTATTTACTCATATAAATTGTCGTTTTGCTATTACAACTAATATTGATAGAAGTGGTAATGACTATGATTACCTTACTGTTAACAGTCATTGGATTGATGAGGATTGGATAATGCAAAAGTGCATTATTGCTTATAGAATAATTAATTCACGTCACACAGGGCAGTTTATTTCTAGCACGATTACAGATATTTGTAGATATTTTTGCATCAGTGATAAAATAATGTCAGTTTCAATGGATAATGCTATTAGTAACACAAATGTTGTAGCCTTGCTTACCACTACACTAAGTCCTGCATTTAGTAACATTTTTCATGTTAGATGTATTTGTCATATTTACCATTTAATTGTGGGTGATAGTATGCGAATTTTAAATGTTGAAATTGAAAAGGTTAGAATGGCTCTTAATTGGCTTTTTTATTCAAACCGTAGAAGTAGACTTAGAGAATATTTTAAAAGATGCGATGAACTTGGCCTAAGACAAAGAAAGGTTCCTAAACCTTGTCCGACTAGATGGAATTACATGTATGAAAGTTTAGTTGTTGCATATGAATATAGAAACCCCATAAACTCAACGTTTAATGCTAATGTAAGTGATGATGATAAGCACCTTATAAATGCGGATTGGGCTAATGTTAAAATGCTTGTAGATTTTTTAGAAAAATTTTATATTGCTACAAATAAATTTTCTGGGCAATATTATCCTACTATTTCTAACTGTTTAGTTTATATTGCAGAACTTGCAAATTTATTTGATCACTTTTTAGAGGGTGGAGAAATTTATCAACTTGCTATTGATTCTATGAGAAAAAAGTTTTAAAAATATATTTTCCCTATTCCCCCTATTTACGGTATTGCTGCATTGTTAAATCCTACTATGAAATTAGGAGGTCCTCAATTTTGGTATGAAACTGTTTATAATGGTTTAGCACTTGAAGATGAG
>AWOL01S0000865.1:123778-158028 GCA_000715115.1 Nicotiana otophora
TATATCTTATGAGATGTATATATATTATATACTATACTATAATATAATATATTATATTGTATATACATAGTATATAAGCCATATTCGATAGTATACATCTTAAGATATACTATATATACATTTTAAGATATATATATATATATATAGGCGACAATTCTATAATATAATTTACAAATTGCCTTAGATATTTTTATTATTATTGTTTTTCTCTAACTTGTATAAAAAAAATTTAAAAAATAGAAAGTATATGTTAGGCCCGCTTGGGCCTGCTTAGGCCCGGGACCGGACCACTTAACCCGGGACCGTTAGTTCATGGTCCCGATCCTGGGTCGGTTCCAACAAGAAGCCCGCGAAGCCCGGTACCGCTTAGGACCGGCCTACATGCCACCCTTATCTGGTTCGCACATGTGCCTCCGCAGGTTCGGTCTTCCCCCCGCTTTTGTGATTCCTGGGCAGCCTTTGCTGGGCCGCTTCTGCGGTTGCTGGCTCGCTTCTGCGAGCTCGCACCTGCGGCTGGCCTTCCGCATGAAACCAAAGCTGGATGCTTCAACCATTTCCTCTAAGTGCAAAACTTGGTTTGCGCCTCGTCCGATTAACACCTGGGGCCCCCGGCACACCGCCCAAATATAAGAACAAGTTTAAAATCATAAAACGGACTCGCTCACACCCTCGGAACGCATAAAGCAACATCAAAACTAAGAATCACGCCTAAAATCAGATTGAATCAACTTATGAACTTCAAGTTCTTCCAATGAAAGCGCCGAAACATACTTAAATTACTCGGAACGACACCAAATTTTTCGTACAAGTCTTAAATTACCAAACGGAACAATTCCCCGGTTCGACATCCCAAACAGACCTCGATAATACCAAAACCTACTCCAAACCAAATTTAAAGAACTTTAAAACCTTCAAGGTGCCCACTCCCCATATTAAGTGTCGAAACGCTCCCGGTTCATCCAAAACTCAATCCGAACATACGTCCAAGTCCAAAATCATCATACGAACCTATTGGGACCGTCAGATCCCAGTTCCAAGGTCGTTTACTCAAAACATTGACCAAAGTCAAACTTAGTTCTTTTAGCTATCCTTAAGGAACCAAGTGTTCCGGTTTCAACCCGAACCCTTCCAAATCCCAAACTAACCATCCCCGCAAGTCATAAACAGTAAAAGCACATATAGGAAGTCTTATTTAGGGGAACGGGTATATAAAAAGTAAAACGACCGATCGGGTGATAAGTAGGGATTTTGACTACTTATTTGCACTCTTTTACTTTCATTTTAGCTCAAAATTGCTTAAAGGTATTTCCGAAAACTGATGAAATATGATTTCTTGCAGGAATGTTGGAATTTGAGTCAAAGAGATGAAAATCAACTCAAGAATAAGTAATTTGGACAAGGACCAAAATAAATCTAAAAGGGCAAAATGCGGACCGCACAATATTGAGTGCGGCCGCAGAACATGAGGAAGCCTCTGACAAAATTTCTATGCAAAGTGCGGACCGCACAATTATTGTGCGGCCGCAGAAGATGAGGTTCAGAGAGATGGATTCTGGGGTCATGAAGAAGTGCAGACCACACCATTATTGTACGGCCGCAGAATCAAAAGTTTGGCCGCACTCAGAAATGTGCAGTCCGCAGAAGTCTTACATGTCAAAGCTAAAATTTGAAAGTGCGGCCGCACTCAGAAATGTGCGGACCGCAGAATTTGAAGAAGTGCAGTCGCAACCCAGAATTGTGTGGCCGCAGAAGTCCATCCTGTCAAGCTAGTGTCAAAGTGTGGACCGCACATATATTGTGCGGCCGCAGAATCTCCGCATGGGCAATTTTGTCCGATAATTTTAGCTGGCTTAAGGTGAATCAAACACACATCAATTGGGACCAATAATTACCCACAACACCAATGCAATGATTTGACTTTTTAAGTACAGTAGTTCTAATGTGATACTAGAGCATCAAGATTTGACTTTATTCATCAAGGAAGCTCGCTCTTTCATGTAGGTCATTGTGGATCCCAAACTCCTCCACTCTCCTTTAGCATATCTCACTTTAGAATGTAACACTCAACTCAAGGATTGTGAAAAGTTCGCTCATCTCTCTCAAAAGAATGCCACAAGTACGACTCTAAGCATCATATACTTGCCCCTCATGTAAATCATCATTAATGTAAGCTCACTCGACTTGAAATTATGTAGGGCTTTTTCGGGATATAATGAAGGCTTTTGGACTAAGGTAGGATTTGTTGGAATATCATCTTTCCTTAAGCGCTCCATTTTCTCTTTTTGGCTTATACTTTGTCGACTTTTTGAGTTATTTTCTTTTTTCTCGGGGGAACTAGAGAGACTTAACATCACTCTTTCTTGGTCATGATATTCATTTTCTCCTTCTTTGTTTACTCCATGCCTTTCATCCTTGTTTTTCTTTGAATCCCTTCAACAATTTTTCATTTTGTTCTTTCTTTCTTTTCTTTACCTTCCCTTTTCTTCATTTATTTCCTCTTCTTTGTACCTTTATATCACTTTCAAACTCCCCGTCTCTCTCTCAAACTTATGTTTTAGCCAATTGTTTCTCAAGAATGCCAAGGAAAGATCGGGTGCCAAGAGAGGGTCATTACAAACGGGTACAGGCTTGTAACGTTGTTATTAAATAAAAAAGGGCTTAGGCTCAAATGGGTTGACTAAAGATATCACAGTGGTAGGCTATGGAAGATTTCAAATTGGATCAAGGAGATCCTACAATCCTTTCTCAAGCCAAGCCAAACTTAGAATTTCACCTAGAAAAATATTCGGGGCAAGTTCTAGACTATTAGCACAGGTACTTTGGACTTGCAACTAAATATCTGACCTCTCACGCTGCTGGATTGCTAAAGAAAACGGAGTCGAGGTCCCACAACAACCCTATTTAAGATTGAAAATCACAAATGGCTCGATTGAACCACTCGATGAATGCTTAAGTCAACACAAGAGTTAAAAGGTCACAACTAGAGCTATTTTCTGCCAAAAACTTGTTTTTAACCATAAGGCCGTAGGTAAATGTGTTGGTACCAAGTGAAGCATGCTTGAGACCCTTTTATTCATTACTACTATTTTTACCTAAATATAAAAAAATGAACTCAATAACTTAAGAAGGTTGTCACGCCATCCATCGTTGGAAAGAGCCACTCGGTTCACACAAAACCCACCTTTGGAAAGAACCGTGGCATTAAGAAAACCAAAGGCTTATTGCTCACTTAAACATAACAAGAGGCTACCAAATCAAAAATAAGCTATTAAAGTAAATAAGAAGTTATACTACTAAGAAAAACAAACTACAGAAGCTATAAAATAAACTACTGAAAGTAAGACAAATGAATATACAA
Source organism: Nicotiana otophora (assembly GCA_000715115.1). Classification (NCBI taxonomy): domain Eukaryota; kingdom Viridiplantae; phylum Streptophyta; class Magnoliopsida; order Solanales; family Solanaceae; genus Nicotiana; species Nicotiana otophora. The sequence continues at coordinate 127,137 of AWOL01S0000865.1, forward strand.
ACTGAGGGGAAATGAATATATACATCAAGGGAAAGGTAGGAATATATACATAATGAAAGAGAGAATGAGGATAAAAGAAAAAGAGTATTAAAGTTATTACAGGCCAATGTCAATGTCATAATAAACTATCCAAAATAGACCACCCCCTAGAAAACAAAATAAGCATTGTCCTCAATGCTTAACAAAAATAAGGATAGAGAGTGAAGAGAACTCCCTATGTGGTCTCCGTGTGCATGGCATCATCATCACCCTCTGGATCCTCCAACTAGATTTCATCGTCCTCCGATCGGGGAATAATGGGGTGGCTGAACATCTGGAGCATTTCCTCAGCGGTGTGGCCAGCAGGGTTCGGCTCCTCAGACTGGCCAGCTGTTGTCTCTAATGCCTCAGGTACTGGTGGAACTACTGGTGTTGTCTCCATCAGAAGGTCAAGGGGAATATCCCCGGTTGATGCAATCTTGTCCACCTCGATGCTCAATCTTTCCACTAATTTCTTTGATGCCTGAGATTTTCGCATCTTCTTCACCTGTTTGCCCAACTCCTCAATAGCTCTCCCGTGCGCCACCACTGTATCCATAATAGTCTTCTGATTTTCCAGGATCTTCTTTAAAGTTTCCTCCACTGGTGGAGGTACCTGAGGTGTTGTTGGGGTAGAGGACTGTGCTGCAACAACATTAGATATGTCAGACAGCTTTGAAGTAGTTGTCTGCATCTAGTTGTTGAGACTCGCCAATGTCTGGGAGACTCACATCGAAGTGAGTGTATATGTGGAAGAGGCAGGCACTGGAATTGATGTAGATGGTCTAGAAGGTGGAGTGGTGGCATGTCAGATGTCTCGGTGGAAGGACCGGCTGTTGTGGAAGGCATGGCAGTTGTAGAAGGCTCAGCAGTTGAATATGTAACCACCACTGTTGGCTCATCATACTGACCACCGGTGGTAGTTGCCTTACCCTTGAACTTTGGGTTTCCGAGACCTTGCAAAGAGTACCATGAGAAGGGCTGTTTAGCCCACACATTTTGATCAAAACTCCTTGGCTGCACCTTTGCATCCGTGAGGTATGTTGTGAGTGTGGTGGGATATGGATAGGAACTTTCACCTCTTTGGACCACCAACGACATATTGGCCGACATGATGGAACCCATATTTATTGGGTACCCGGCCATGATGGATGCCACCAAAACCGCTCGGGGGAGGGGAAGATTGTTTTCATTTCGACTCGGGTCTAAGAGGCTGCACACAAAAGTTTGCCACCCTTTTGCTTCAAAATTGAGGGTGGCCCAAGCAATAGGAACCCCTGTTGTGATCCACGGTGGTGGTGGTCCTGGAGCTGCCAATATCTCTGCTAGCCAAGAGCGAACTGCATCACCCTTAGAGAGCTTTTCCAAGTATTGGACTGGTTCTAACTCCTCGAATCCCAAGTACTGGTTCAGAGTGCACTGATCGAATCTAACTTTCAAATTCTGCATTTTGGTAACTTTGGTACCCTTCTTGATGTGTGCCACATTGGCATAGAATTTTTGTACCAAGTTCTCCTTGGCATCCTTGACACTCTGGGTGAACCACATCCACCCCTGGCGCTCCCAGAACTGTCTAAGGACATTTGGATTGTGAAAATACAAATCCTTAATTAAGAACTGTCGCTCACGTGTGAGCGATCTCTGGGGCCACCACTCTCTGAACTTTGAGAAGGCCTTCAAACTCACAAATCGATCCTCCCATGCTTTCTTCTTCTTCGACCTCTCTAGGCCACCCACTCGAGTGTCACCTCCTCTACTATCATCCCGGACATCATCATCATCATCATTTATTGCCACTGTTGCCGGAGAAGTAGGAGTAGAGGAGGGCTCTGAACCTTGGCTACTGGCATCGGAACCCTCAAAAGAACTTGCTGAGGTGGAGGGTTCATCCCGGAGTTGGTATCTCCCCAGGAAGTGTGATGGTTGGGACTGGGCCTCAGGTTGTTCTCCCATTGAGTGACCTTCGGAGGCTTCCCTAGATGGGACATATGAGCTTGATTCAGAAGGCTCTGTGGCCTTGCCTCTCCCCGGGGTTTGCTTTTTTGTCAAAGTTTTCTTTTGCACCCCCAAATGTCAAGTGCCTTTGCCCTGGCCTCGGGAGGGTTCACCTCTCCCTTTAGATGTATCTCATCTACCTCGTGAATGAACTATTATCTTTAATATGAGGTATATAAGTCAGTTAGAGCTCAAAACAGTGTACACAAATGCATAACAATTGTAGGAAAATAGACTGCAAAAGAGGCAGTGCGGACAGCACAATTTTGAGTGCGGACCGCACAATTTTGAAGTGCGGTCGCACATCATAAAGTGCAGACCACACAATTTCGAGTGCAGCCGCACAATCCTAATTCTAGAACACTGATTCTCTGAAGTTCCAAAGTGCGGTCGCACACATTTTTCTGCGGATCGCACAATTTTGAGTGCGGTTCGCACTTTTCATGCAACATTTTAGGCCTAAGTTTAAGACATGCGGACCGCACAAATTTGTGTGTGGCCGCACAATTTGAAATTACACAGCACTGACTCTGTGTTTTGCAAGTTTTGCACAATGTAGATATGGTATTTTCAATTAAACATGATTAATGATCTACCCAGGCCCCAATGAACCCATATGATATTACCCACATGATTTTAAGCACACATGACTAACAATTGACATTTTAGGTCTAAAAATAACTCTACCACAAAAGAACAAAAACTAAAAGAAATTGAAGAATCTAAAGAAGTAATGAACATACCAGTTATGAAGGATGCAGGTAAGAATCTACACTGATGAAATGAAGGAAGATTGTGAACTAATTGAACGTGCATTGTGTTTGCTTAGGGTTCAAGAACTCAGAGTGTGTAAAATTGTGAATAGTGCATTGAGGTTCTATTTATAAGTTGACCAAGTCACCCCAAACCTAAGGTGAGTACGGCCGCACAATTTTGAGTGCGGACCGCACTCTTTACCTGGACCTTGATGCAACTCTGCGGTCCGCACAAAAGTGAGTACGGCCACAAAATTTGTACGGACCGCACAATTTTATGTGCGGCTGCAGATTGGCTATGAATTTTGATAGGCCAACTTCAGAGAACTTGTAATTTTGGTCTTCCAGTTGTGCGACCGCACACAGAATTGTGGGGCCACAGAGTGATTTCTGTTGCTGCCTTTAGAATTGTGCGGTTCGCACTTTTTCAAAACTAGTTAGCACAAAACAAAGCCTATCTAAAGAAAAAGAAAAAGACACATGGGTTGCCTCCCAAGAAGCGCCTGATTTAACGTTGCGGCACGATGCAGATTACCAATCATTTGAAATAAAGAACCGCCACGATGTGGCCATCGATAGTGTTTTACCCGGTGCCCATTGACTCTAAACACCTTATCATTTTTATTCTTCAATTCCAAAGTATCAAAGGGGGCTACATTCACCACTTCAATTGGGCCACTCCATTTAGACTTCAACTTGCCCGGAAACATCCATAACCGGGAATTGAACAATAACACAAGATCACCTTCTTTAAACTCCTTGTTTCGGATGTACTTGTCATGGAGGTACTTCATCTTGTACTTGTATAAGGACGAACTTGAATATGCATGGTACCGGAATTCATCAAGCGCATTCAATTGTGCCACCCTTAAGTTGGCGGTGACATCTCATTCAAGATTAAGCTTCTTCAATGCCCACATAGCCTTGTGCTCAAGTTCCACCGATAGGTGATAAGCTTTCCTGAACAGTAACCGATACGGATACATACCAATCGGTATTTTGTAAGCCGTCCTATAAGCCCAAGTAGCATTATCAAGTTTTTTTGACCAATCCGTCCGGTTGGCGTTCACAGTCTTTGACAAAATATTCTTGATCTCCCGGTTGTAGACTTCGACTTGCCCACTTGCTTGAGGATGATAGGGAGTTGATACTTTGTGAGTGACATCATACTTTGTAAGTAAGGTATCAAAATCTTTGTTAAAAAGTGTGATCCCCCACCATAATAATGGCTCTTAGAGTACCATATCTCGTGAAGATGTTCTTTTTCAAAAATGCCACCACACTTTTAGCTTCATTGTTGGGTAAAGACACGGCTTCAACCCACTTTGACACATAATCCACAACTACCAATATGTAAGTGTTCCCATAAGAGCTCACGAACAGACCCATGAAATCAATGCCCCACACATCAAAAATGTCAATCTCCAAGATAGTGGTGAGGGGCATCTCATTCTTCTTAGAAATCCCACCGGCCCTTTGACATTCATCACAACGCTTGACGAGATCGCTAGAGTCGTTGTAAAGAGTAGGCCAATAGAATCCACAACTCAACATTTTTGTTGCCGTTCTAGCTCCACCATGGTGACCACCATATGGTGAAGAGTGGAAAGCCTCAAGCATTTTCCTTTGTTCCTCCTCTGGCATACATCGTCGAATCACACCATCGGTACAAATTCGGAAGAGATACGGCTCATCCCAATAATAGTCAAGGCAATTCCGTTTGAGCTTCTTTTTTTTGGTTTGAAGAGAACTCATTCGGTACAATACCACTCACAAGATAATTGGCTGAGTCGGCGAACCATGGCATCTCGGTCATTGAAATGGCTAGAAGTTGCTCGTCGGGGAAGGAATCATTTATCTCAAGGCCGTCATGTGGCCTCCCCTCCTCCTCCAAACGAGACAAGTGGTCCGCCACTTGGTTTTCACTACCCTTGCGGTCTTGAATATCTAGATTAAACTCTTGCAATAGAAGCACCCATAGCATTAATATTTCTTTAGAATCTTTCTTGCTCATCAAATATCGAAGCGCCGCATGGTCGGTGTGTACAATCACCTTTGTACCCATCAAATACGGGCGGAACTTCTCCATAGCAAAGGCAATAGCAAGGAGCTCTTTTTCGGTCATTGTGTAGTTGACTTGGACATCATTCATGGTCTTACTAGCATAGTAGACCGGATGAAAGATTTTGTTGATACGTTGCCCCAAAACTGCTCAGGCTGCCACATCAGTTGCGTCACACATGAGCTCAAAAGGCAAGCTCCAATCTGGTGCGGTGATAATAGGAGTAGTAGTCAACTTGAACTTGAGCAATTCGAATGCCTTCATACAATCCTCGTTGAAATGGAACTTGGCATCCTTTTCCAAAAGTTTACACAAGGGGTTCACCACCTTAGAAAAGTCCTTGATGCATCGGCGATAGAACCCTGCATGACCCAAGAAGCTCCTCACTCCCTTCACGGATGTAGGGGAGTTTGGAGATAACCTCAATTTTGGCCTTGGTCGACCTCAATACTATGCTTTGAAATTTTGTGGCCGAGGACTATGCCTTCTATGACCATGAAGTGACATTTCTCCCAATTCAAAACCAAGTTTGTCTCCTCACATCTTGCCAATAACTTATACAAGTTGTTCAAGCACTCATTAAAGGAATTCCCAACCACAGAGAAATCATCCATAAAGACCTCAAGAAAATCCTCCACCATGTCAGTGAAGATGGCCATCATACACCATTGAAAAGTCGTTGGTGCATTGCATAACCCAAATAGCATCTGCGAGAATGCGAAAGTACCATAGGGACAAGTGAAAGTAGTCTTCTCTTGGTCCTCAGAAGCAATAAGAATTTGATTGTATCCGGAATATCCATCAAGGAAATAATAAAATACGCGTCCGGCCAACCTATCAAGCATTTAATGAAGAAATGGAAGCGGAAAATGATCTTTCCGAGTGACTTTGTTGAGCTTCCTATAGTCCATGCAAACTCTCCACTCGGTGACTGTTCTTGTGAGGATCAACTCGTTCTTTTCATTTGTTACCACAGTCATGCCCCCTTTCTTTGAGACACATTACACTGGAGAGATCCACGAGCTATCGGAAATAGGGTAAACAACCCCGGCATCCAACCATTTTATGATCTCCTTCTTCACCTCCTCTTGCATTGCTTCATTTAATCTTCTTTGATGTTCAATGGAGGGTTTGGCATCCTCCTCCAAAATAATCTTGAGCATGCAAAAGGCGGGGCTTATACCCCGAATATCCGCCAGTGTCCATCCTATAGCTTTCTTCCTCTTTTGAAGCACCACCAAAGTAGAATCTACATGCACGTTAGTCAAGCAAGAGGAAAGAATAATAGGTAAAGTAGAACATGGGCCAAGAAACTCATACCTGAGATGTGAAGGCAATGACTTTAACTCTAATGTGGGAGGCTCCTCGATTGAGGGCTTTGTTGGAGGAGTCTTCCAGTTTTCAAGATCTAAGGACAATTTTCGGGGTTCATAAGTATATGACCCCATTCCTTGTAATGCGTTTACACATTCCACAAAGCCTTCCTTCTCATCATCATCATGATTAAGCAATACAGCTTCCAAAGTATCATCAACATTCATCATGGCACTAGCATCATCAACAATCATGTCGGTCACTAAGTCCACAAACGAACAAACTTCATTGCTATTCAATTGCCTCATAGATTTGCATACATGGAAAACCACTTTTTCATCACCCACCTGAAAGGTGAGCTCACCCACTTCCACATCAACAAGAGTCTTCCCCGTATCAAGGAAAGGTCTACCCAAGATAATAGGCACCGCATAGTCCTCTTCGCAATCAAGAATCAAAAAGTCAACCGGGAGGATGAACTTATCAACACGAACCAACACATCATCAATGATACGCAATGGTCTATTCATAGTACGATACGCCATTTGTAACCTCATAGATGTGGGTCTTGGTTGCCCAATTCCCAAAGTTTTGAACACCGAGTAGGGCATCAAGTTGATACTTGCCCCTAGATCACATAGAGCTTTGGAAAAGTCGGCGCTTCCAATAGTGCAAGGGATTGTGAAAACGCCGATATCTTCCAATTTCGGAGCCATTGAGTGCACAATAACACTCACTTGATGTGTCATCTTGATAGTCTCACATTCATTGATCTTTTGTTTGTCACCAAATCCTTCATGAACTTTGCATAACCGAGCATTTGTTCCAACGCCTCAACCAATGGCACATTAATGGATAAGATTTTCATCATGTCAATAAACTTCTTGAATTAGTTCTCACTATTTTGCTTGGCGAGCCTTTGAGGGTATGGAGGAGGAGGCCTTGGCATTGGTGCCTTGGCCTTTGGCACTACCGATTCCAGTATGTCAATCATGTGTTCCCTAGACGGGTTCATTTCTTCTTGGGTCTCCTCCATACTCTCATAAATATCAATTCTCACTTCTTCATTATCTTGAACCACATTGCTTGGAATCTCATCTTCTTGAACCACTACATCATCATCCAAAATTCTTTTTTGATTTGAGGTGGTTGCATCTCCACCTCTTCCACTCCTTGTTGTTACGGCCATGGCATGTCCTGTGTTGTTCCCACCCTTCGAGTTCACCATCATATCACTAGGTAATGCCCCCTTAGGACGAGTGTTTAAAGCTTGCGAGATTTGCCCCAATTAAACTTCCAAATTGCGGATTGAAGTGTTGTGAGAGGCTAATTGAGCATCAGAGTCGGTATTTTTCTCCATCATTTATTTGAACATATTTTAGGGTTGTGACCCAACCCTAGTATGGGTACTTAATGAGTGATTGATTTAGGGCGTATTTATGATTGGGTATATGATATTTAGCATAGTTATTGCTTGAATTTGAGAATTGATGGTTGCAAACATTGATTCATGCCTAATTGACTTAGTCTCTACTTGAGAAAGAGAGACTAAGTCTAGGAAAATATTGATTCATGCCTAATTGATTCATTCCTGAGGTATCGTATCATCTTCCAGGTCTTCTGAATCACTATCCTTATGTTGCGTTGTCTCATTACATCTCACAGTCACAGGTTTATCGGGATAGGTAATAATAATGCTATAAAAAGAGAAAATGTAGAGAATAATAGTAAATACGAAAAGTAGCAATGCATTAATTGAAATCTTTAAAACGTTAACAAATGCGGCTCGATGACTCAAGCAATTATTTCAAAGCAAAATACTAAAAATGTTTCAAATGCTTAAAAATAATTGATGCTAATCTGCCAAGCTACCCAGGAACTCGACGGGCCCGAGATGGTGCAACAGTCCAGTTTTTGAGAACAGCTCCTTTCCTCACGATCTGAATGGTAAGGTCTTCATCCCCCTCCTCCTCAACTATCGCACTGCAATCCATATCTTCTTCATCCAGAAATAGTTTCCTCATGCCAGATAAGACTTCATCTTCCTCAAATCCCACATTATGTCAGCTTGATGAAATGTCTGGTGCAGAGGTGGTACTAGTTGTTCCAGTGGATAATAAGGACCACGCCATGGCGGCGACCAATCCTGGTACTCTTGCCAAGTATATTCATATCCGAGCCCAAAAGTTGTGCCATGACACTGCGGTTGTACGGGTTTGGTGATCCCTTGGAGGTTTTTGCCAAGACCCTTGCTAGGTTCATATCATGTCCATATTAATATGCTTTCTATCGTGAACCCCCATCTATCAAGACCCCGGTGATGAACTTATCCTCAAATTGCACTGTGATGTGTGGTGCCCTATTATGACTTAGTCCTTCTAGTGGTAAGCCATCCACGTGAAAGGTGATTTTGTGGCTTTCCAGTACCTGCCCGACCATGTTGGACATCTCCCCACTAGTGATGTTGGTGGGTACATAAGCTTCACTCATCACTTTCATCAAGGCATTCCTGCGTGTCTCGGAGTTTTGCAGCAGTGACAAGATGGATATCTGAGCGGGAGTTTTGTTCAGATGATCAATAATAGAGTATTTCCTTGCTTGTACTTTTCTCCAAATGTCATCAGGGCCAGTCTCAACTACATGCGGCTTAGATGCAGCTTTTTTTCTTGTTCCTCCCAGGTACTCAGGTGTATAGACTATTCTAGTTCTAGTCATGCCTTGCGCCGCACCTGTTTCCTCCATTTTTTCTTTTCCTTTTCTCCTTGCTTCTGCAATATAATCTCATGGGATAGCATCAGACTTGTAAGATGGCGTGGGAGCTACCATCACAGTGAAGGGTGTGGTTACCTCGACTTCAAACAGTGCTGGTGTGGTTACCTCGACTTCAAACGGTGCTTGGGTTTGTACCACAATGGGTGTGAGGGTGACCGGAGATGTTTTAGGATCATCCCCCTCCCGAATAAGTCTGATTGACCCCTCCGGATCCCATTCCCCGTCGGTCTCTATCACATTCACTCCCTCACCTCTGTGATCCAGGAGAGGATTGTTACGAACATTTGGTGCAACTTCCTTTGCATGTATGACCTTGTTGTCGATCAGTGTCTGAATCTTATCTTTCAGTATGCGACATTCATCAATTGTATGACCTTTCATGCCTGAATGATAGGCACATGTCTTGTTCGGGTTAATCCACTGAGAGAAATTCTCCATAGCGACGGCAAGGATGGGAGTGACATAACCAACAGCCTTTAATCTCTCATATAATTGGTCTATGGGCTCATCGATTGGGGTGTATTGTCTAGGTGGTCTGCGTTCGAAGTTTGGTCGTGGTTTTTGGTAGTTTTAGGAGGAGGGTGGTGGCGAGTGGTAGTATGCGGGTTGAGTGTTATAGGCGTGGTAGGTGGTAGCAGGTTGTCGATATCTGGGGTGAAGGTTGGTATGTGGGTGGAGGAATTTGGTATGTAGGTGGAGATGTTTGGTGTGTGAGAGGGGACTTAAGACCCTAGGCCACCATTACAACACCCACTTCTTTCTTCTTCGAGATACCTCCCGATTGCAAAGCTTTATTTGTGGCCTGCAGTGCTTCAAAATTCATCACCAACCCACTTTTAATCCCTTCTTCTATTCTTTCTCCTAGCTTGATGATGTCAGAGAATTTATGGTTATCAATAAACATTAACCTTTCATAGTACTGTGGGTCTTGAGCTCTGACGAAGAACTTATTAATTTGTTCTTCTTCGAGTGTTGGTCTTACTTTTGCAGCCTCAGACCTCTACCGAGTAGCATATTCGCGAAAGGTTTCTGTTGGTTTCTTCTTGAGGTTTTGAATGTAGAAATCGTCTGGTGCATTTTCTGTGTTGAACTTGAATCTGTCCATGAAATTTAATGCATTGCTTACCCAATTAACCCATTTCTTTGGGTTCTGACTGATATACCAAGACAACGCATCTCCGGTGAGGCTTCGCATGAACAGTTTCATACGGATTCGTTCATCTTTGCCCACTCCTACAAGTTTGTCACAATATGTCCTCAGATGCACTTTCAGATCACCAGTTCTATCGAACATTTCGAACTTGGGAGGTTTGTAACCCTCCGACAGTTCCACATTTGGCTGAATGCACAAGTCCTCGTAGTTTAAACCTTCAATGCCTTTACCACTTTCGACACTCTGAACTCTGCCAGTGAGCTTCTTGAGTTCTTCCACCATGTTCTTAATGAGCATGTCTTTTTAGGTTGATTCAGGTATGTATAGGGTTTGTTGCGAGGTGTAGGATAAGGTTTCCATGTATATGGGATTACTTTGATGAACTCCGGGAATCTGGGCATAAGGGTGGTCATTGGTTGAGTTTTGGGGATCAGGAGTGGGTTGCGGTGCGTTCTGGGGAGTGTGATAAGTGGTAGTTTGTGGGTATGGGGTTGGATGATGGTGGTGTTTTTGAGGAGTAAGTGCTGGTGGAGGGTTAAGCTTTTGAGAAGGCGTGGGGTACTGGTGTGGTGCAGGAGGATTTGGCCGTGGATTTTGGTTATGTGTGTTTTGTGGTGGCGCTTGGTTCTGGGTAGTTAGATTTTGCAGGTTAATATCAGGGACATTGAGGGTGAGAGAAAGATTTGCCAAGTTTTGGACCTGCTCAAGTTCTCCTTATAGCTCCAGGATTTTCTATTCCAGGCGTAAGACTAGTTCATTCTGTGCCAGAGTACTTCGGCCATCCGAAGTTTCGACATTTTCTGCTAGGGTGGCGTTGTCCTTCCTGATACCACTCGAATCGTCCATTTTCCATTTCTCGTTGCTTTTGCCTTTAGGATCACTCGGTGGAGGAGGAGGTGGAGGACTTCTGGATCTAGTGTGATATGCTGATGATACCAATATGCACGAACCAACCTTGGGGAGTGGGAATAATCTAAAAATAAAGAAAAAGCAAAAGGTACCTAAGTTAGTAAGGGGTATTGAAAGAATGCTTGCAATATTAAACATGTTTTGCAAAATCATGTAATAATTCGCGTCCTAATTTGGGGACCTCATTGTGCTCAAGGTAGGCCTAAGTGACACATAGACTTGGAGAAAATTAATGCCAATAATTTGCGTCATTTCATTAATGTGCAAATGAGCCAAACCTTCACTAAATCGACACCAATAATAAAGCTACTAATGGCATTTAGCCTTATTACAATTGAAATCTAAAAAGGACATTATTTGCTAGTCTACTTGGTCCCTGAAGGACCTTCTCCGTGCTTGGCTCTTTTGACTTCATCAATCAAGTTCCCCAAGTAGCGCATATCCAATAATAAATAAGCCTTTCCTAGATGCCCTCCTTCACTGCCATCCATGGTTTTACAATCCGCAAGCCTCTTTCTCATATTTCCCTCAAGCTCCATCAATCCTTATTCTAGATATTCCAATCTCTCGGTGAACTTAGTGGCGATTTCCTTCCATTTATTAATTGCCTCCATGTCCACTTTATGTTGTTCCAGATGTCTAGCTTCAGACTCAAAAACCCTTTTGCGAAGCCTTCTATACTTAACCTATGCCTCAACAACATCATCAATGATCCTATTTTCCAAATTGACCCCTGGCTTGACGTCTCCCGCTATATCATCTACCAGCCATGATGGATAGAAATACACATGACCAGCATGGTACCTATCTGGCTCGATAGTCTCTCTTTCCACAATGACCTTCTGGTTCCACATATGTTGCGCCTCAAACTTGAAAGGAATGATGTCCCCTTTGAAATCTGCCTTGTACTGGACCATGTTGGAAACCTGAGATATGACCTATTTTCTTCCTACTTGTCTCATTACCCTTATAGGAGCATAAGGATAAATGCCTCGTAACCCGATCAATACCAAATAATAGTATCCCTCGACCTGATGATGAACTCACTGCTAGAAAACCACTCAAACATCCAATGTACCTTCTCGTCTGTCAGATTGCTGAAGAAACGTACCCAATTTACAGTACTTCCGGGTTGTGCGAACCTATTTGGGATGAATGTCATTTTCTTTGGATGGTGATAAGCTATGTAGTCATTCAATGGCCGTCGCAAAAGCTCTTGGCGATATTTTCCCCTCTAAAAGTGTTCCAATAGCCAGACTTCCAGTAATAGATTACAACCTTCAAAATGTTCGAACCCATGCTTGCACCGGTCTAGAGCGCAGTACAATTCAGCTAGGATCATAGGGATGATGGTGTAGGTTTTCCCATCGATGCCTTTCATTAAAGTTCTTGCAACCATAGCTAAACGAGTGTGAATCATTCCCCCTTTCATTGGAAATATCAACAAACCCAAGAAGCAAATGATGAATACATAAACTCGGCAGTGCGTCCAACCTAAGGAGGTAATGGAAAGTTCCTCATGATGAAGACGGTACGACTTACTATGCCCATAACGCTCATAAGGAAACCCAAAAGGGATGTAGGATTTCTTTAAGAAAAGTAGTTCTTTATTTTTCTTAAAGCCCAACATCTTTAGAAAACCGTGAGGGGTGCGATTCTATGGTACTAGTAACCCCAGACTATCCCATGGCAGCTTAGCAAAACCTCCTATTTCTTCTAAGAGAGGAATCATTTCTATTTCACCAAATCAGAAGACCGATCTTTTCTCATCCCAGAACATGGTAGCAGCCTCAATCAAAGCTTTATTTGGTTGGATATTAAGAAAAGATGGCAAGTCACCAAGTACTCTTCTCACATGATTCTTGTCGCAAGGCGCAAGTTCTTTCCACCAGTCAAGTAGCAGAGGTGGGATGTTTTGGACCATGCCGAACCTAGGGACTTCGTGTTGCATTTTCTGCAAACAAATAAAGTTAGCCCTTTTCCCTTCCAGATATGACCACTTACACAATAATGATCAACATATTGGCACATTTTCTCCAAGTAATGCACATAACATGGTAGTGTCATTGGGATTGTAAAATTCCCGTCGGACTTTGGACAAGTCTTATCTTAGCGGGCTATTACGTTAACAATGTTCTAACTCGTACTAGGTTTAACATGATGCATGAACATTTGATATTGGAGTAAGATTTCTAGAATGGCCTAGACTGGTACTCCCAAGTGGAAAACTTGAGAGGGAAAGGCACGAGACCATCGATTGCACCGTTGATCGACTAGTCTACCGCAAATAAGCCTTACCGATATGAAAAAGGTAATTTTGGAAGAGAGCGGACACTCATCAAGCGTCGCTTTGTTGGTAATTGGCGTGAGTGGAGTATGATGTAGAGCATGAGTTCATGCAGAGATAATAACACGTTGTCAAGTATTTGCACGATAAATATGTAAAAGTAGTAAATACAGTAGTAATGTAAAACATGAAAAATATAGAAAAGAAATACAAAAGGAAGAAGTTAGTTCGTGGAGTATATGCGATAATGTAATAAAGCAAGTAAGGGAGTAGGGATGGTAGAGGCATGATATGGCAGTCTTAGGCAAAATGAAGAGCAATGAAGAGTAGTCATAGTAAATAGAGGTGAACGGGGAAGGGATGTGCATGTCATAACAGATTTAAACGAATAAAAGGCGAATAGGGAAAGGGATGTGCATGTAATAGCAAATTTAAACAAATAAAGGTAGAGAAGGGAAGGGATGTGCATGTCATAACAGATTTAAACGAATAAAAGGCGAATAGGGAAAGGGATGTGCATGTAATAGCAAATTTAAACAAATAAAGGTAGAGAAGGGAAGGGATGTGCATGTCATAACAGATTTAAACGAATAAAAGGCGAATAGGGAAAGGGATGTGCATGTAATAGCAAATTTAAACAAATAAAGGTAGAGAAGGGAAGGGATGTGCATGTCATAACAGATTTAAACGAATAAAAGGCGAATAGGGAAAGGGATGTGCATGTAATAGCAAATTTAAACAAATAAAGGTAGAGAAGGGAAGGGATGTGCATGTCATGGCAGGTAACAGATAAAATAATCCACATAAGCCAAGTTCATTATGGTAAGAGCCTAAGCGTAAATCCCCAGCAGAGTCGCCATGCAGTCGCGTCCCCTTTTTCTCGCGAAAGCGGGCTTCGACGTGTGATAACTCTTTTGGATGGGAGATAGAGTGTTAAAAGAAGAAGAAGAGTCACCACCTAACGATTTTTAAGGTGTGTTAGGGCACCTATTATGCAGATAACTCTATTTAACTAGTCAACGCCACCAAAGATCGGGTAAGGGTTCAAATTACCTCAAAGAGAAGGTGTTAGGCACTTTTTGAGGTCCACAACTATGGGTCCCGACCGAACTTAAGACTATGTGGATTAAAATTAGGCAAGATGATTAAATAAACAATGAGAATAAAAGGTCAAAGATTTTCATTATAACACAATGAGAATTGGTACAAATCTTAAGGACTACAAGGATACAACTATAACGGTCTATATTAGATGACTAAGTGTATAAAGAGAAAAGGGGGGGTCCTAAGTTTTATTAGCCTAAAGGATCACCCCGTGCAACATAAATAATACTTCGCAACTCCCTTAAGATAGGAGTTGCTCATATTATTCAGTGGGCACAGACTATAATCTCCTGGTACCCGATTACAATGTTGAAGTTGTTTATTTAGAGCATTCTAATTTAATTCTAGGTCGCATCCTATGCGTGCACTACCCGTCCCATGCATATGGTCCATGAGGCATTGGACCTCTATTTGGGTGGTTCTAGATTTTACTTAAGCTGCTCAAAATGATAAAACTAAGCGACATTTAAAACAAATAGGACTTCACTTAAGGACAGTTAAAGGCTCAAATTAGCCTCCACACTTAGACAACAAATGCACGCAAACAGATTTTTACGTTAGGCACTAAACAGTTTCAGAATTGAGGCAAATTGAAGTCATTAAGCTCTATAGACATGGTTTCTAAACAACTACTCAATTTAAGAGTATCTTGTACTGTTATGCTGTTTATTGAGATTACAGATTATAAGTTATTAAAACCTATAGATATGGTCTCTAAGTGATTTACGCAATAGGGGGAATGAAAACCATTAGGAATACTCAGAATTACTTGTGTTTGATCCTATTGGCATGCTTTCTAAGAAAATAACAGTATTTTATAGCTAGGTTCTAATAATTGGCAGTTGAAAACTGATTCTGTAACACTTTGTCCCTATAGGCATGTTTTCTAGGTGAGCGATAGATATAACTGTCATGCCCCGAGCCTGGGGGCGAGACCGGCACTCGGTGCCTCATTTATCCTTGCGTACCAACTTGCGACTCAAAAGTTCTGGACATGTAATGTCATACTTTGGCTAGGGGCCACATTGCAAGATAATTTGCGAAGCAAAATATAAAACTGAATAGAGACTAACGCTGACTAAATGTCAACATAAAGCTGGGTCGGCAAGGCCGTCATAACCATTATAGCTGACAAGCCAACAAAATATACGTACAGGGCCTTCAAGCCCAACATACTGCACTAACTGACAGGATATGTCTACAAGCCTCTATTGATAGATGTACTGTGATCGGAACAGGGCCCCGACTTACCCATAACCTATCTACATATATATATAAGATGTACACAAAACTTCAAGACCTGGCAACTTCGAAGGACGGGGAGTTTACCGATAAAGTTGAACTCAGGAAACACCTACTGAGGAGGTCTACCCGTCTGTCTGTCTGAACCTGCATGCATGAAATGCAGCGCCCCCAGAAAGGGACGTCAGTACGAAATAATGTACCGAGTATGTAAGGCAATATACTGAAAGCTGAAACGGAACTGATAATATAATAACTGAAAGCAACTAGGAGTCAAAGAAAACCTAAAGATATGCTCACCTGCTGATACTGACTCAACTTTCTCAATATAGTGAGTAAAATAGTTGTTCGACCTTATAAGGCTCGGTATATATATATATATATATATATATATATATTTGCTCTTCTGTAGTAGGCTCGCTCATAGGCACTCGACCATACTAGGCTCTGTGTCTCGGCCATGCTAGGCTCGCTCATATGCGCTCGGCCATAGTAGGCTCGGTTATAACTTACCATCTGATCATAGGTTGCCCAATAGGGGCATGCCCATCAATTATAGCTCTATGGTAATGAAAATACTGTAATACTGTATATATAGGCTCTCTGCTCTCTTGACTAGAGGAAGACAATACTCAAGTAAATATGAAGTCCCGATAAGGAGAATACTGTAATTTATGAGACTAGGATAATGTATATAAATTCGGGAGTATGAACTTCTCTTTATGCCTCGTTATCAAATACATGTAATTACGAGATCATGCCAAAATGAAGAAAGGCTTAGCCTTAACATACTTGGAGTAGGCAAAAATCCGTATGATATTCTTGAGAAAGATTATACCGTGCTCTCGTAGAAATGCAAATCTCGTTTCTATTACGCAATGTAACTTTGTATGAGAATTTTGCCCAAAATCCATTACCTTGCCTAATTCTAATTCACGTTGCTTTGTTAATTAGAAGTCTTAGAGATTTTCTTGGAATTTTAGAGCTTCCTCTGTAAGCTCTCTTAGCAAACTTATGTAATTCCCTCTTTGTTTATGTATAGTAATCCTTGTGGCCACTATTTCTCGTAAAAATATGCCACATAGCATATATAAAGGAGGAGTCATCCCTTGGGCTTTACATGGCTGCCGCATAATGTTCAAAGTTCAAGAGTTATCCAAAATCTTTAATAAATTACCACTTTCTTAATTAACTTGGTAATTTCTAACTAATCTAATAATTAACCAATTATCCACATAATTAAAAATTATCTCAAATTACTTAAAATATTGCTCATTTTTAGCACACCTTATATATCTCACTATCATGGTCATGTGGTACCTTATATGGCACTAGTCCATAGATACCGTGTATTATAGCTCGGATCGTATTTTATCCCAACTTGCCAAACTTCGCCAAAACTTATTTTCTTTGATTCGCTTACCCTATTACCTTCATGAATTTACTTATCACTTGTTTAAAATATCATAATGCTTATAATCTCAAAATAATCTCATTCCTTCGATTAACCTACGACGAAACTTTAACGTTCGAAAATGCGGGATATAACATCTCATTTCCGATCTTCCATTAATTTATTTATGGTATACTTTCATGTACGAAAATATGGGGTGTAACATCATTCCCCCCTTTGGAACATTCGTCCTCGAATGTTGACTGATGCACTTATCATTCTCATAACCCCTAGCTCTTGCGAATACTTTAATATTGTTCTTGCCATTTAGGCAACTGTTCTGTAAATAATTCCAAAGGACAGGGCATTCCCCCCTTTAGGCATCTTTCTCACACTACGACTTGTGGTCAGAATCCTTCCAATCTCGTAACTGTTGCTACCTTCTATCACGCAGCCTATACTTTTTCCTTGTATGAGCGACTATGCGACTCTTCTCTCCTCTTTCCTCCAGCTTTTAGTCAATCTCTAGGCCTCATTTCGCAAACGTATACAGAGCTTAATAAGATGTCCCTCTGGGAATCTATAGGTATACTGAAGTTCTTCACTCGGTACCTTGTCGAACTTACGATTATTGTTATATCTTATTTCATAGACCTGGTTATCCATCCGTATGACTTTACTGCATCAAGGTAGGTCATATTATACTGTAACTCTTACTTCATTTTATCGTTACTAAGGTCTGCTACCAAACTCCAAGCTACTTTCGTTACTTATCCCATATGTATAAATCTAAGTCCTTTAATGCTTCCTCATTACTTGATCATCTTAAGAATGACGGCCTAATCTCACCTCATACTTTGTGACTTTTGTCCATCCACTTTTGATTCACCTTAATGTTGATCTATCATCTACCACTGATAACTTGATCTCTTATGTAACACTGCCACTAGGGCTCACATCTCATCAGGGACATCTGGAGTAGTTAGATTGATCCACCTAGGGGAGATACTATACTTCCATAATCGTATTTTATAGCATCCCAATATGACTCACCTTACATTGGTATTTTAATCCTGTTCAATTCATGATATCCTCTTCAAGTCATTACTCCATTGAAGGCCCAAACACCATCATTTATCTATCACAATCACACCCTCATTTCACTCTAGATGTTATTAGTCTTAGACTCCTTTGAGTTCATTCAGGCTATACTGAGCTTTCTATAACTTAGAGAAACCATCAGCTCTCTTATTCTTATGAGCTTAATCTCTAGGACTTATCCATTCTCGTCATCCTTACTCTTATCATAAAACTTCGTCGCTTTACTATACTTTAGCTTGCGACCTCTACGTATCTATTTATACTATTCGCGACCTTCCTTCAACTTGCTTGTACCATAGATTTCCTTGTGTTATTCTGGAACATCAAGCGAGCCATCGCATCGTCTCTAACTCTTCTTTACTTTCTTAACTAGTCCTCTCAATAGCTAGAAACCATGGGCTGGATGATATGCCACTGACGATGTCGCTATCATTACTGGATACTGAATCCCAGCGCTTCTAGTCTTATATCCGAAGTATAGACTATTCAGAACCTTCTACACTTGAGTATCTCATATGTTGTTTACCTATACCTTATTTGCCTTAAAATCTCGCATCACATCTTTTATTTCTTTCAAGACCTCCCTTCCACATAGGTATAATTTACATCCACAACTTGATACTCTATTATAATACTTGTACCTCTAGTGCATACACAATCTGGTGGGAGCTTCATACTGACTTCTTATGAGCATGGTACTCTTCTAACTGCATTTCTCGTAGAGTCGTTATAGAATATGGTTGTTGTACTATCTCTCTTGTACCTCTGATATTAAGAGTGATTCTGCTATGTTCTCAATCATGGTTTCTGTAAGTTTCTGGGTCCAATTTTTAGACTCCTGGTTTACTTCGTTGATGTAACTCTTTAGTTTCCTCCTTCTTCTGATCAGCCTTTATGTAGGCTTAAGCTATCTTCCGATCTGCGGCTCATGGTATTAGTTATTACTTTAACCCTTCATGGATTCTATGGAATATCCATGATATAATCTTCTAACAATTCAATCTTTTGTCTATGACCTGGGCTCAATTCTTTCTTTTAACTTATACTGGAATCTTCTACGGTTGTATATGTTGCATGTATAAAACTCCAAACTCTTAAGTGTTTTCATAACGTAACTAACTCTGGATCATGAATCGAATAATTCTTTTTGTTCCATCTCAACTTTCTTCAAACGTAAGCAATTACTTTTTTTGGTCTTTCTGCATCCTTTTTGCGTGCATACTTAGCTTATCTTTGTGCCCATGCATATTGGAATTCCATACAACTCATATGATCTTGAATATATTTTCTGATTTTACTCCCCGTTAATTAGCCACAGTAGGTACCATTTTCTTATGGAGTGCATACAATGTTGTTGTGAGACTGTTGTTATAAGACTATTTCCTTCTTAGGTCACCCAGCTTAGGTTGAAGCCTTCTTCCTTATTTCCTCAGCTAGTCTTTCATTGTAGTACTTAGGGAGAACCCTTGATTCTTGTAAAGTTGTGAGCTTTTACGGACCTTTTGATGTCCCTCCTTGCCTATAATTATTCGTAGTTGCTTACCTTCATGCCCTTGTGCTTGTAGGGTTGCTTCTGAACTGATATTTTGATTGTCTTCCCAGTGGCTTTCTCTTTTATTTCAGTAACACTCATATGGTACCTTTAACTACCCCCAACTCCTATCTGAATATTTCTCAAGGATCACGATGTCATATCTGCGAGACTGAATTCACCATATTGGGTTTTACTATGTTTATCTTGCACGATCTGCTAACTCATATGTAACCTCTTGTTTAGCCATAACTAGGCTCTTCTTAAATCAACTACTGACTACTCGTTGGCCCATTCTCATATCAATATTCTGCGTAATCTTTCTTGGGTTATTTCCTTTGTCTTAACTTACCTCTCGCAATGGTTCCTTATTAATCACTAACATCTCGGGAAGGAACCCTTACTTCCTCTCCTTGATGTCATGTTTGCATAATGCTCTGGTATCATAGCATATTTGTAGGCTTTGAATAAGTGCAATCTCATCCCTTTTTTATTTTATCGCATTCTTCCTTTACCATTCTATAATTACTAGAACCACTTAATTCTGACTTAATGCCACCTTACTCCACATTCCCCCCTTTAGGGAAGTACTAATATTTAGCACTACAATGATCTACCTATAGATGTTTTACCTCTTCATCATTGGCATTTTTTCATATCATCGATGATCCTCACTCGCCTCGCGGTAATCCTTCTGTACCAAGGATAATGAAATTCCTCACTCGTGAGGGTGACACTTAGTGTAACCGGCACATACAATCCCTTAAGCTTAACTTTACTCACCTTGCTTGCTTTAGGGATGCGTCTTCCTGGATGACCTTTAAAGGGTATTCTTCTATCATCCATTCCATTATCGCCGGAACGCGATCTCTGAAATCCCCATGATGCCGACTATTACTTAGTCTCTAGTTCATGCTTAGTGTATCTTGTTCATCAGTCCATGTTGATTTCTTATTACTCTGGGGTCTAACTTTTTCCTTTTGGTAGTCGCGTTGAAGTCATGAACTTATTTCTCGAAATGAGGATATGACTTTATGGTCTATACTCTTTTATTGTCTCAAGGCCTATCACCTCTCGTCTTTTACTTCAATTGACTATAGACTCTGTAATACTGTCATCTTTTTGATCCACCGTTGTCATCCATGTATCATATCTTACTCATAATACTTCATTAACTCTTTTCTTATTTTTCGCTAACATTTATGTCTATCATTTTATTCTGAAAACTCGAACAAGACATTCTTTTGCTTTTAGCCTCTCTTGCTCCATCCACTGGCTCCTCGAATTGCCTAACATTCTCTTTTTACCAGGGATGGGAGCCACACTAAGGTAATAGTTATCCCTTCCAGGCTTCCAGTGCTTATCTTTGAACATTCTAGTATTCATATCTAGCTGTACTATTCTAGAGTGCACCATCTGGGTGTCTCACATGGAGATCTATTATCACATTTGTTATATTCGGAAATATCAACTAAAGCAAACAATCCATTCACCATTTTGGGTTACTCTAACCCAAGCCGGATCATGATATCCCGTCCTTCCCTTAAGCTACACCCATTACCCCCAATAAGGTATAACTGAGATGGGTGTGGCCAATTATACATACCTCTGTTATTGTTGAAGGTAACTCAAAAGGCTTATATTCCTCTGCCTGAATTGTAAATACTAATAATCTTCATTAGCTAGGACCCCCGTACCCTTCTTCCTCTTACTTCTTTTACTTATTGAAACTTGTATCTATCTTCTGAATCTCTCATTGCCTTCCACCATAGGTGTGGATAGATATTCCTGCCTTAAGGCTCCTTATCAAAAGGCTTACCCGCCTTAGTACACACATGATCTGCTGAAAACCTTACATTTATCCATCATAAGCATCATACAAAATCGAGATCCTCTGACTCTACTCTTTCACAGCCACATGCAATCTCTTAACAACCGTCTTTCTAGATATAGGCATCGTCGTATTATGAATAAGATAGAGTTTAGGAAATTGAGTTCCTACAACTGAGCTATACCACACGATCTAGAGTAAGAAGAAAGAGTGACAGTCCTAAATGCCCTGTAGCCTCATGCTTATAAGTGTGGTGCATAACACACCCATAAACAAGACTCTACTAGACACGGCTTGTAGACTCCCTAGGACAGAACTGCTCTGATACCACTTTTGTCACGCCCCGAGCCTGGGGGCGAGACCGGCACCCGGTGCCTCATCAATCTTTGCGTACCAACTTGCGACTCAAGAATTCTGGACATGTAATGTCATACTTTGGCCAGGGTCCACATTGCAAGATAATTTGTGAAGCAAAATATAAAACTGAATAGAGACTAACACTTACTAAATGTCAACATAAAGCTAGGCCGGAAAGGCCGTCATAACCACTATAGATGACAAGCCAACAAAATATACGTACAGGGCTTACAAGCCCAACATACTGCACTAACTGACAGGATATGTCTACAAACCTCTACTAATGGATGTATTGTGATCAGAACAGAGCCCCGACCTACCCATAACCTATCTACATACATATACAAGATGTACACAAAACTTCTAGACCCGGCAACTTCAAAGGACGGGGAGTTTACCGATAAAGATGAACTCGGGCAACACCTACTGAGAAGGTCTAACCGTCTGTATGTCTGAACCTGCATGCATGAAATGCAGCGCCCCCAGAAAGGGATGTCAGTACGAAATAATATACCAAGTATGTAAGGCAATATACTGAAAGCTGAAACTGAACTGATAATATAATAACTGAAAGCAACTGGGAGTCAAAGAAAATCTGAAGATATGCTCACCTGCTGATACTGACTCAACTCTCTCAATATAGTGAGTAAAATAGTTGTCTGGCCTTATAAGGCTCTGTATATATATCTGCTCTTCCGTAGTAGGCTCGCTCATAGGCGCTCCGCCATACTAGGCTCTGTGTCTCGGCTATGCTGGGCTTGCTCATAGGCGCTCGGCCACAGTAGGCTCGGTATATAACTTACCATCTTATCATAGGTTGCCCAATATGGGCCTGCCCATTGATTATAGCTCGATGGTAATGAAAATAATTTAATACTGTATATATAGGCTCTCTGCTCTCTTAACTAGAGGAAGACAATACTCAATGAAATATAAAGTCCCGATAAGGAGAATACTATAATTTATGAGACTAAGATAATGTATATAAATTCGAGAGTATGAACTTCTCTTTATGTCTCGTTATCAAATACATGTAATTACGAGATCATGCCAAAATGAAGAAAGGTTTAACCTTAATATACCTGGAGTAGGCAAAAATTTGTATGATATTCTTGAAACAGATTGTATCGTGCTCTCTTCAAATCCCGTTGCTATTACGCAGTGTAACTTTGTATGAGAATTTTGCCCAAAATCCGTTACCTTGCCTAATTCTAATTCACGTTGCTTTGTGAATTAGAAGTCTTAGAGATTTTCTTGGAATTTTAGAGCTTTCTCCGTAAGCTCTCTTAGCAAACTTATGTAATTCCCTCTTTGTTTATGTATAGTAATCCTTGTGGCCACTACTTCTCCTAAAGATATGCCACATAGCATATATATAGGAAGAGTCATCCCTTGGGCTTTACATGGCTGCCACATAATGTTCAAAGTTCAAGAGTCATCAAAAATCTTAAATAAATTATCACTTTCTTAATTAACTTGGTAATTTCTCACTAATCCAATAATTAACTAATTATTCACATAATTAAGAATTATCTCAAATTACTTAAAATATTGCTCATTTTTAGCACACCTTATATATCTCACTATCATGATCATGTGGTACCTTATATGGCACTAGTCCATAGATACCGGGTATTATAGCTCGGACCGTATTTTATCCCAAATTGCCAAACTTCGCCGAAACTTATTTTCATTGATTCGCTTACCCTCTTACCTTCACGAATTTACGTATCACTTGTTTGAAATAGCATAATGCTTATAATCTCAAAATAATCTCATTCCCGAACTTGCTTCGATTAACTTACGACGAAACTTTAACGTTCGAAAATGCGGGATGTAACATCTCATTTTCGAGCTTCCATTAATTTATTTATGGCATACTTTCATGTACGAAAACATGGGGTGTAATAATAACAGTAGCTGATGAATCAATTAAGAACCTATGGACATGATATCTAGATGAGGACCAGTAGAGCATAAGCTAGTATAATCCTATAGGCATGGTATCTAATGAACATGTTGTCGTTATGCAAATTGAAGGATGGCTATTGGCATTTGTTTCCTATAGGCATGATGTCTAGTGACACATAGCAGTGGACATGGGAATAAATAGAGTATTTAAGCTCATGCTTTGATAGTAAACAAGTTGTGTGAGTGTGTGATTCCCCTAATGGCATGATTTCTACTAATGTACAAGGAAATTAAAATAGCATATATGGCAGGTTGGATAAAATAACAAGTAAATCATACGAATCCTATAGGCATGGTATCTAATGAACATGTTGTCGTTATGCAAATTGAAGGATGGCTATTGGCATTTGTTTCCTATAGGCATGATGTCTAGTGACACATAGCAGTGGACATGGGAATAAATAGAGTATTTAAGCTCATGCTTTGATAGTAAACAAGTTGTGTGAGTGTGTGATTCCCCTAATGGCATGATTTCTACTAATGTACAAGGAAATTAAAATAGCATATATGGCAGGTTGGATAAAATAACAAGTAAATCATACGAATCCTATAGGCATGGTATCTAATGAACATGTTGTCGTTATGCAAATTGAAGGATGGCTATTGGCATTTGTTTCCTATAGGCATGATGTCTAGTGACACATAGCAGTGGACATGGGAATAAATAGAGTATTTAAGCTCATGCTTTGATAGTAAACAAGTTGTGTGAGTGTGTGATTCCCCTAATGGCATGATTTCTACTAATGTACAAGGAAATTAAAATAGCATATATGGCAGGTTGGATAAAATAACAAGTAAATCATACGAATCCTATAGGCATGTTTTCTACCTTTTTATGCCAACATTAGAATATACCGTTTCCTCAATTTCACTAACACCCCAATTGATTATTACAAAATTATTACAAACCATATGAGGAATATAAGTACAAATATTACACAAGAAATTATAGTAGGCCTACAACAGGCCCAAAGGAGATACCCAGTATTACATGGGCCTTCAACAAACTCCTTCTTCGCAAATAGCATGCCCAAATCCAAACAGGGGACTATGCCCATCAGCACAGCCCAAAAGTCATAGAGGAACTCAAGCCAAACCAAACAGTCACAAATTGACCATATGACCCAAATATTGAATTACACACAAATCATTTACACAACCCAGTTTGCAGATTATACAAATAATGTGAGCAAGAAAAGCTAAATGCCAGAGACAGCTCAAGTTCCAGCAGCAAAGAGAGTGATCAAAGAACCCTAAATCTTAGTGTGTCAGAGTTCACAAGGGTCTCAAATAGATCCCGAGCAGTGCTCACACTAGGGAGGTCAATAGAGAGAGTTTTGGTGGCCTTGGCTTTCAACCAGCCAAGAGTTATAGATTCAGAATAGTGTAGGTAATAAATGAGAGTGAGAGAACAGTGATCAAGTGATAGAATTTGAAGAGGTGCACTTATATTTTAGAAGCAGACATAGTAGGGGTGATTAAACAAAGAACATACAAGCAAAGAGAATCAACAAAAACTCAAAGGACAGGTTGATATCACAAGTTCAAACACTTAGCATATTGGGAAGAAAATATTTTGTAAGAAGCAGGGGAATCAGGTTTTCTGAGACTACAAGATTACCATACAAAGGTGCACAATGCCAAACGAGTCTAAAGTAGAGCACTAACTTAAAGGATTTAAAGCCTAGGGGTCCAAATTATGTTGAATATCCATCACAACACCAGAAAGTAGACATGCCAACTTATATCACTAAAACAAAACAGTATCAAACATTATAAGGAAACACATGTTAAAATGGCTACTCTAAAGGTCCCAACTAATCACCAGGGGATACAGGATTAGGCAAACTAAAGACATAATGAGTGACAAAATAGCATGGAAGCAGGTCATAGATAGAGTGAAGGTCATAGATTAGGACACATTATAGATACGAGTCAGTCATTACATGACCCAGAACAAAGCAGGGAAGCAAACTCATGTCAATCAGTAAATGTAAACATTCAGGTACCAACACATTAGTCTAAACGAACTTAAGAGAGTTCAAATTATTCAAGTTAAGCATAAATATATCTCAGAACTAGCAGATTTAGGTAAAATCAAATGCTAAAGAAGTTCAGATCACAAAACGAGTTCAATGCCAACAAGGTTGCACATAGAGATGGTCTAGAAACACATTAGGTCATGAAATTTCAGAGGTATGAATATGCAAACCATGAACACAGGAGAATAAAATTGCAAAAAGCTAAGGAACTTACCAGTTATCACTTGACAAATAGACAAACAAGAAAGAACAAACTCCACAATACTCTGAACGTCAGCAAAGAGCAATAGAACCTAGAATCTTAGTGCGTCAGAGTTCCCAAAGGCTTCAAAAGAACCCCGGGCACTGCTCGCACCAAGAAAAGTTTGAAAAAATCAAATTTCGGTGGCCTTGACTTTCAGCCTGCCAAGAGCCAAAGTATATTACAAGAGAATGAGAGAATAATAGAGTGACAGCCTTTAGTTTTTTTAGTGAATCTTGTGAAAAGTCTATTTCAAATGGGAATGGGGGAGGGATTTATATAGTGTGAAAATCGAATAAGTAAACATGGAAAACAAATTATTCAAACACAAATAAGGAAATAAGATCAATCAAGTTTAAGTAGGAACAAGGAAAGTCACATGCATAGCCTATTGCGAATCAAAATAGGTAAAGATCGGACAAACCCTAGCTTGACAAATAGTCAAAATTAGCCAAAACTCTCGGCGAATCAAACCCATACGATCTTGTTGAGAGTGTATACAGATGGATTTTTGTCCGAATCTTGTGGGTTAAGGGGGATTGCACTCGATTCGGAGAGGTAATATTTGCCAAAATCAGGCAAGTACTAAGTAATACCACGAACGAATGAATGATAATGAGATTGTACAAATAAGGTAAGCATATCGTGAAAGAATTTCATGCTTTAGCCGGATTTTAAGGTGATTTGGGAAGAGGTGTTTAGGGTTTGGTGTAGGAGTGAGGGAATACAGAGGCGGCTAGGTTGTGGGAATGGGATTAGGATTTAGGGTGAGGGGATATTAGGGAAGGTAGGGATTGATTATAGATCATTGATCATTTGAGATCAACGGCCAGGATCAAAGGGAAACGGGGCGGGTCTTTTAAGCGGGTACCAACTGGGTCAATTGGAAAGGGGTTGTCTTGTTTGAGCTTGGGGTTATTGGGCTAGGCTACTGGGCCAATTTTGGTCCAACAATTGGCTTAAAACTGGGCTACTATTTAAATACACAAAAATTATCAAAACATAATTTATAAAAATAATTAATAAATAAATAAATAATATTATTTATTCACTAAAATGATTGAAAATAATAATTTAGTATTATAAAAATATAAAAATGCTATTTTGACACGAATAATGTAGTAAAAGAGCACTTATGTAGGAACATAGGCTATTATTGTAAAAAAGTTACATAAATAACTAAAACTACAGATATAATTATATGAAATGATATAAAAATATTTTAAAACATGTGTGTGGTGTAAAAATAATAAATTAGGATAATTGAGTTATTGAAAATAATTTAAGGGAATAATTAGCAAATATTCAAGTAATTTTAATGCAAGAAAAAGCTTTGAAAATTATGGAAAATTATGGAAAATGCTTGTATAAATCTTGTAAATTAAGTAATGATACAAAAATGATATTTTGAAAGTATATATACTTATTTGGAAAAATATGAGGGCAAAATTGGGTATCAACAGCACTTGTGATGGCTTTTTCGTAGGTGCGATAGATTGGCCACAGAAGCGATAATCGCTTAGCAAAAATAGAGAATTCGAGGGTTTTATTTTATTATCCATATTTTGAGTTAGAGAGCTCGGTTTTGGGTGATTTTGAGAGAGGTTTTTAAGTAAATCTCTCTCAAAATCCATGAATCCATAACTAAGACTTGACTACATGAATCCATCATTATTTTTATCATTTAATTAGTGTTTTGAGTTGGAAAAATTGAAAAAATTTGTGAAAACATCATAAGCTATATTTTGAGGATTTGAAGGTCGATTTAAGGTCGGAATTGAATAATTTTAGTATGACTGGACTCGTTATTGAATGGGTATTCGAATTTTGTAAGTTTGGTCAGGTTCTGAGGCGCGATCCCGGGGTTGAATTTTTGAGTTGACTTTTTAATTTTCTTTAAAGATTGCAACTTTACTGTCCGAAATAGTTTTCTATGATTTTTATTTATGGTATAAAGTTATTTTGGCTAGATTCGAGCCATTCGAAGTTGGATATTCACGGAAAAGGCTTAATAGTGGATTGAGTATAACGACCCGATCGGTCGTTTTATGTAATTGTACCTCGTTTCCCCTTTTATTACTTCACACATATGTGTTTATGCTTTTATGACTTGCAGGGTTGATTAGTTTCGTTCCGGAAAGTTTTGGGGTTGATTGGACCCTTGATTCTTGACTTAGAAGTTTAAATTTGAAAATGTTGATCAAACTTTGACTTTTATGAAAACGACCCTGGAACTGTGTTTTAATGACTCTGATAACTTTGTATCATGATTTTAGACTTGGGCGTATGCCCAGAATTGATTTTGAAAGTTTGTAGGTTGATTTGTGTTGATTTGCCGAAATTTGGCAATTTTAAGTTGTAACGTTTAACCGTAGGTTGACTTTTAGCTATCGAGCTCGAAATTTGATTTTGGGACTTAGAATAGGTCTGTTATGGCATTTAGAACTTATCTGCAATATTTGGTGTAGTTTGGAGTTGATTTGATAGGTTTCGGACGCTTAGTTATAATTCTAGAAGTTCTTAAAAATTCCTTTGAAATTCATGCGTTTTAGAGCTCAATTCATAGTTTTAGATGTTATTTTTTGTGTTTTTATCGCGTGATCGAGTTCGTCTGATATTTTTACTCTTGTGTGACACCTTATTTCCTTGTTAATTTTTTGACTATTGAGCTACCTTACTTGAAGTTATTATTTTTGGGAATATCTTATTGTTGAGTTTTGGTGTTGAAGTTGTAAAAGTCGTGATCACATTGAGACATAGTTGTAAATTGTTGAAACATTATTCTTGTTGAGCTACTCACTTTCAGTTGCGCTATTGTTGAGACTCATATATACATTGTGGTTGAGCCGTGGGGTATTTTTTGTGGAAATATTGTTATTGTTGATGCTTTTGGCAAGTTGTGGTATTGGTCACTTGAGGTGCGAGTTGTGATATTGATACGTATGCAGTAATATAAGGATAGGGGTTGATAGGCATGCGGTGAGATAAGATGGGCTTGATACACGTGTTTCTAGTAGGGGTACTACGTGAAGCCACACAGTGTGATAAGGTGGGCTAAAATGCGGGTAGCTATTTCGAGAAAAATAATTTTTCAAAACTAAATGTAAGGCTCCCACGGTGAGATAAGGAACGATTGTGATTGTGTTTGTGAAATGAGATACGAGACGGTACTTCGGACGTGATTCTTGTTGTTACCTTTTATTTACATCACTTGTGTTTTGTCTACACTGTTTCCTTGGTATTCTTATTATATGTTCCTCCCTTGATGCCTTTATTGCCTCAATTTCAGTGTAGCTTCCTTGTTTCTATTATTATATTGTACCATACCTATTTAGTTTCTTTATTTATTCCAGTAGGTGTCTTGACCTAACCTCGTCACTACTCTACCGAGGTTAGGCTTGATACTTACTGAATACTATTGTAGTATACTCATACTACACTTCTGCACATCTTTTTGTGCAGATCCAGGTACCTCATACCAGGCTAGGCTCCAGTGAGTAGCGCATTCGGATAGGAGACTTCAAGGTATACCTGTCGGCGTTCGCATGCCTTGGAGTCACCCTTTGTCCTTGTTTTTTTCTACTACTTACTCTTTACTTAGACGATGATGTATTAGGGATTGGTTTAGTTTATTCGAGTAGAGCTTATGACTCAGTCTCGCCAGAATTTGGGGAGTTATTGTCGGTTGTATTGTGGAGATTCTGTTTTGATAGCTGGTTGGTTTTGAATTTGGAGTTCTATTATTATTTCTGTTATTTCATCATGTATGTTAGGCTTACCAAGTCTTAAATACTAGGTATCATCACGACATCCTACGGTGGGAGATTTGGGATCGTGACAGTTTTTCTTATACCGCGTGTACGTCATCAAGAGAAAAACTTGAGAGGATGACCCTAGGAGGATGAATCCTTATCCTCATACTGCATGGACAACTCTCATGACATAATACAATAATCATACGGACCACTCACGTGCTATCGTAAATCAACCCGCACGGACCACTCACGTGTTGTCAATCCAGTCCATATCACACAGAAAGCATATACAAGAATACATGTATACGAACAATGAATATCAAATCACATTATCAGGAACTGATAAAAAGTAGCATGCTAAGGTATATGCATGTGCAATGTGTGCTACCACAGCTCAGATTAAGCGGATACGCCACAAAATAGCAATTATCGTATTTCAACAGAAAATTAACCTACACATGATCTCTAGCATGATTTAAGAAGCTCACGAAAGGGTATAAACATTTGAAGCATAATAGCAAGAGGCAGCATAATACAGCCTAAGGACTATCATGAACATGAATAAAACTTGGTGCACGCACACATGCTCATCCCCCGCATGTGCGTCTCGGTATGCAATCGTCATTAACAATTCAAGTAACGAGTCCCTCAAACCAAGGTTAGGCAAATTAATTACCTTAAACAAGCAAAATCAATACTCCAAAAATGCCTTCCCTCACAAATTAGCCTTTGAATGGCTCGAATCTAGCCAAAAATAACTCAATAGCGTCAAATAAAGCTATAGGAATCAATTTCGAACTATAAAGCTTCAATATTTTTCAATTCCCAAAAGGTCAACAAAAATTAACCCAATCTCACATGGTCAAAACCCGATTCAAAGGGTAGATCTCAACTACACATAATCCCACGAGTCTAAATATATGATTAGATTCCAAAACTAAGTCCAAATCTGATTAGGAGTGTCAAACCACTCTAGTATCTTCACCCTTGCACCCTCTATGCTAGATAGCTTAAACCCCCAATTTATACTCTCCAAAATCATAGTAACCCCCCCCCCCC
>AWOL01S0000865.1:158971-185224 GCA_000715115.1 Nicotiana otophora
ACCCCCCCCCCCCAAATTTACCTTACATTTTCATAATTTATGTGTAATAATCCATGGGGAAACAAGATTTGTCACCAAAATCAAGAAGGAATTATTTACCTTCAAAGGTGTGGTGAAAATTTCTCCAAAAATCGCCTATAGCCGAGCTCCAAAACTCCAAATAATAATAAATGAGACAACCCTTTTAAAAAATAAAACTGCTAGTGGTTTCACTTCTACGAACAACCAACTCCCCTTCCCGCACCTACGACCACTCCGCCAAACCCGCACCTACGACCACTCAACCGTTTGTGCGGCACCGCAGGTGCGCAAATGCATCTGCTTCTACGCTTCCGTTTCTATGCATGGATGTCCGTAGGAGAGAAGTCCCAGCTCCAGCTCCCCTTCACATATGTTCCCCCTTCATCCACATTGTGATGTTGTACCTGCGCACCAAACCTTATGGGTGTGACACACCATGACCAGAATTGCCACTCAACTCCAAAATGGTCTAGAACCCATCCGAAATACCCTCGAGATTCTGTCCAATCATACCAAAAAGTACATAAACACTGCTCGGACCCATCCAAAGTCTCGAAACACATATGATAATATCGCATCAACGAATCAAAGATCAAAATACAAGTTGAACTTCTCTTAAGTTCAAAAACTTTCAAATTTCAAACCGAGCGTCTGATTCAAGCCTAACCAATCCGAATTATATCCAAACTTTGCACATAAGTTCAAATGATAAAACGAGCATATTCCAAGTTCCGTAACAACAATTCAAATTTGATATTATCAAAGTCAACCCTAGGTCAAACTTATGAATTTTCCAAACCTTCGAATTGCCAATTTTCGGTAAATAGAGCCAAAACATTATAAGAATCTCCAAATCCAGATCCGGACAAATGCCTAAGTATCACTAATCCGAGGTCATCTATTCAAAAATTAAACATTGGTCAACTCTAACAGCTTAAGCTTCCCAAAATAAAACTTAGTGTTTCAATCATTCTCAAACCTTTCTGAAACCAACCCAAACATCCCCACAAGTCTTCATACAACAAACACACATACGTAAAGTATCAAATAGGGAAAATGTGGCTCAAATATATAAAATGACTAGCCGTTTCAACCTATTTAGAAAAAATAAATAATTGCAAAGGAAAATCAAATACACTTAATGACTTGACCGGTAAGATTTGAATAATTCATATTTGAAACTTACATTAGCCAAAAAGAAATGTGTAGACATGACACCAGCTAGTCGCTTCAACCAATTTTATTTAAATTATATTTAATTTTTAAAAATTATTTAAAGTTTAGTTAGTTTTGACAACTTTAGACTGCCCAGGCTGTCGTTTATGAAGTTAGATATTGTCAGGGCTTAAATTCAGACCGTGCATTCAAAGTTTGGCTAAACTTTTAATAGGAATCCTAAAAACGGCTATGTGCGCATATCCCCCAACAAATGGTGCCAAAGTGGGGGGATTTACAGTCGTACCTTATATTTGTGTCACCTTTTAACATGTACCCTATTTTTTAAAATTATTGATTTGGTAGCCATCTCATAAAAAATCCGTAATAATATGACAATTACACATCTGACAAAAGATTTAACGATCTCCTCCTCTCCTCTCAACTACTTTATAAAAAAAATCAGAAACTTGTCCAGATTCATCTTCAGAATCACACTTGCATGAAGTTGTTTCACCTAGAAGCTAAAACTTCATGCTAATGTAGCATGAAGTTGTTTCATGTTGAAGCTAAAACTTCATGCTAATATAGCATGAAGTTGTTTCACATTGAAGCTAAAACTTCATGCTAATGCATGCTGAAGTTATTTATCTTACAGTCTACAGTTTTGTCATGAATTTTATCCGAAACTTCAGTCTAAACATGCTAAAGTTATTTAGTTCATTTGCTAAAATTTCAAACTAAACATGCTGAAGTTATTTAGTTTATTTGCTAAAACTTCAGACTAAACATGCTTAAGTTATTTAGTTCATTTGCTAAAACTTCAGACTAAACATGCTGAAGTTATTTAGTTCATTTGCTAAAACTTCAGACTAAACATGCTGAAGTTATTTAGTTCATTTGCTAAAACTTCAGACTAAACATGCTGAAGTTATTTAGTTCATTTGCTAAAACTTCAGACTAAACATGCTGAAGTTATTTAGTTCATTTGCTAAAACTTCAGACTAAACATGCTGAAGTTATTTAGTTCATTTGCTAAAACTTCAGACTAAACATGCTGAAGTTATTTAGTTCATTTGCTAAAACTTCAGACTAAACATGCTGAAGTTATTTAGTTCATTTGCTAAAACTTCAGACTAAACATGCTGAAGTTATTTAGTTCATTTGCTAAAACTTCAGACTAAACATGCTGAAGTTATTTAGTTCATTTGCTAAAACTTCAGACTAAACATGCTGAAGTTATTTAGTTCATTTGCTAAAACTTCAGACTAAACATGCTGAAGTTATTTAGTTCATTTGCTAAAACTTCAGACTAAACATGCTTAAGTTATTTAGTTCATTTGCTAAAACTTCAGACTAAACATGCTTAAGTTATTTAGTTCATTTGCTAAAACTTCAGACTAAACATGCTTAAGTTATTTAGTTCATTTGCTAAAACTTCAGACTAAACATGCTTAAGTTATTTAGTTCATTTGCTAAAACTTCAGACTAAACATGCTTAAGTTATTTAGTTCATTTGCTAAAACTTCAGACTAAACATGCTTAAGTTATTTAGTTCATTTGCTAAAACTTCAGACTAAACATGCTTAAGTTATTTAGTTCATTTGCTAAAACTTCAGACTAAACATGCTTAAGTTATTTAGTTCATTTGCTAAAATTTTAGACTAAACATGCTTAAATTATTTAGTTCATTTGCTAAAACTTCAGACTAAACATGCTTAAGTTATTTAGTTCATTTTCTAAAACTTCAGACTAAACATGCTTAAGTTATTTAGTTCATTTGCTAAAACTTCAGACTAAACATACTTCAGTTTTTTAGTTCATTTGCTAAAATTTCATACTAAACATGCTTAAGTTTTTGTCTTGTAGTATGTAATTTTCTAATGAGTTTTTGCTAATGCATGATGAAGTTATTTAGTTCATTTGCTAAAACTTCAGACAAAATATGCTGAAGTTATTTAGTTTATTTACTAAAACTTCAAACTAAATATGCTGAAGTTTTTTAATTTATTTTCTAAAATTTCATACTAAACATGCTTAAGTTTTTGTCTTGCAGTATGTATTTTCTAAAACATTTTTGCTAATGCATGCTGAAGTTATTTAGTTCATTTGCTAAAACTTCATACCAAAACATGCTAAAGTTTTGTAACGCAGTGTACAATTTTATCCTGAGTTTTATCCGAAACTTAAGTCTAAACAAGCTGAAATTTTTTAGTTTATTTGCTAAAACTTCAGCCTAAATATGCTTAAGTTTTTGTCCTGCAGTTTGTCAATAGTCTTTTATTAAAGAAGGGCAAAATCATCTTTTTAAAATAATTTTAACAAAAAAAGGGTATGGATGCAAACGAAAAACTAAAATGGGTATAAGTTAAAAAGGGGCGACCAAATAGGACACCCCATGCAATTTTTACTGCCAAAGTTGAGCGTACTGGCTTGGACCTGGTCCAGTCAGACTGGGCCAATGCTGTAAACCCACCTAAAGAAAATAAGCTAGAGCTAACAGTTGAAGGCCTGAACAAAGTAACAAATGGACTTCAATTCTGGCCCAAATCGCAAAACGAAAACCAAATAAAAACAAACGAACACCCTAAAACCCTACTGCTTCTTTTTCGACTCGCATAATTTATCCAGCTTTAAGGTTTTCCCACATCCGCTACACAAATGGTAACTGTCCAATCTACGAATGCTATCGACTCTTTATTCAACTTTGATTTTGTATATGTTTAGGTTTTTTTTTTGTTGTTGAATGGTATTTAGGGAAAAGGAACAGGTAGTTTTGGTAAGAGGAGGAACAAGACACACACACTGTGTGTGAGATGTGGTCGTCGTAGCTTCCACATCCAGAAGAGTCGTTGTTCAGCTTGTGCTTACCCTGCTGCTCGTCTCAGAAAATGTATGTTTTTTTTTCATAATTTAAGCACTCTTTTTGATTTTGATATTTGTTTATTGGAACTGGAATTATTGAGAGATGTTTTAATGTTAGAAATTGATGTATTTTTTAGTTGCTTATGAGCTTGTTTGGTCTGGATTAGAAAAAAGGTTGTGGTTGTGTAAATAAGTAATTATAGGATAACTGATTGATATAGTTTTACTGAGCTAGTAGTTTGCTATTAGGTCAAAAAGTTGGGGTTTTTGTACTATCGTCCAACATTGATTTTGATGAAGGAAATGGGGAAAATGATGGAATAATGGAAATGGGTCTGGAAGTGCATAGGATTTAGGTTTCTTGGTTTACTTCTGTGATTCTTTTTGTAGCCATTGCCCGTTGCTTGATGGATCTAGCATCTTTTGGGGATGATAAATTTGTTTGAAGGGTTGTTTTAAAATTGACGTAATCTATTGTCAGTTGATAAGAGGTAGTGTTTAATCTCATCAAACTTAGGGTCTGTTTGGTTTGGATTTCTCAAATTATTTCCGGTTGCTGAATTTTATTGAATGTTTTTGTGCAATTAAGGGAACGTGGTAAATTTGGTAATTTAATTGGAAAAAAAGGGTTTCTAAAGTTCACAGTTACGGGGTTCTTTTTAGCTTTATAAACAGGATCCAGACTCTGGTGCTGATTGTTTTTTTTTTTTGGCCAATGAAATAGAACTAGGATTATTGTGGTAAATTTTCTGTTGGAGTTGATAGGTGTAAGGACTAGATGAAATGAGTGGATTACCTGTATTTCCAATTCAAATTGTTCATCATGGATGCTTATTAGTCAATTAATTGATATTTGAGCATGCCTAGAATTATCTAGTTCAAGATGAAATGACTGGGGTTGATTGTGGTGTCCGGCCCACTCTTATTTGGTTCTGGATTTTCTTTAGAAGGTCTTAAGTTTGGTATGTGGCTAGCAATTGTGTGTGTTTTGATTGGTTAGGAAAGAATTGGTTCCTGAATATACTGTGTTTGAATTTTGTCATAAACCTCTGAAAATATTACTGACAAGAAAAATCGTCTAAAAATATTCGCTACTGAACTTATTTCCAAAATATTAAGCAAATTCTTTCTGGCCATATGGATCAAACAGGGGAAAAAGAAAAGGGGAGATGGCCTGCCCAGCCATAAAGTTAGACAGACGGTAAGCGAATAAAAATTGGTTTTGAAATATCGAGGTCTAAACAAAATAAAGGGGTCTGAGGCCCCACTTGCTTCATGAAGATTGTTTTTGAAGTATCTGTTTCAAGTGCAACCTTTTTCCTATTAAAAAGAAATAAAAGGCTTGGGAACTTTTACACATTAGAAACGAACTGAAATTAGGGTTGTGGCTGATTTGCGGAAACAACTCAGAGATCCAATTGATGTTTTGGTAATAATAGCTAAAATAGTTTAGTTTTGAATACCAATCCAAGTGATTTTGGATGGTTTTTGAAAACAAAAAGGGTATCCATATTTTGCTGATTTCTTAGTGTAGATAACTGGAGCGTCAAGGCACTTAGGAGAAAGACCACTGGAACTGGCCGCATGAGGTACCTCCGCAATGTACCACATAGGTTTAAGACCAACTTCAGAAAAGGTATGTCGTCTGTTATTATCTTTTGTAATTAGAGAATATTCTCTTGGACCCTCAATTTTACGACCTTAGGCATCTAACCTTGAATTTAGCAGATCCTCTGATAGACAAACTAACTAATACTAACAACACTAATGACTAACCTACAACTCATGTATTCATGTGTGCTTTTTCTAGAGGGCAATTTCATCTTCGAAGTGTCATTTTGAGGAAAAATAACTATTTTGAGGACATGCATATAGTAAAATTATTTTTAACCCTAATTGCCTCTTCTTTCGGCTACAAGGACAGAGATCTGAGAATCGATTTCTTGATGGCTTTGTTCTGGGGGCATATATTTATCTCCTTTTCAATTCGAGGGTTTCTATTTTGCCCAGATTCTGTTTTCTTTCTTTATCTGGGTTCCCTTGTCTTGATATATTCCTGCTTTAATACTTTCGTTCTTATCCAACAAAATTATCCTTTTCCCCAAATGTCTGTTTGCAAAATGGCACTCAGTTGTTGCTTAAGTTGTGGCTAAGGCTATTTAAGGTTACCTAGTTTCTGTTTAGGATGGATCAATCTATCGTCCTAACAAAGTAAAAGTTAAATGTGCAAAGTGAGATTATAAAATAGACCCGAACTGCATCTCTTCTAAATATATTTGGCGCTTGCATACTTAAACTCTGTTATATGTGGGATTAACTGGTTTGTCTTTCTTTTGGGCACTGCAGGAACCGAGGCTACTCCAAGGAAGAAGGGTGCTGCTGTAGCGTCTTAAGTTTCTAAAGAGGCAGTTCAACTGTTTCGTTTTGATTTTTTGCTTTACATTCCCTGATGAATCAAGTCTTGGATATTTGTACCTCGAGTATTATCTCTCATTTTTTAGTGTGGAGTGGTTCCTATTTAAGACAGATCCAATGATGATTGCTTTTTGTCCTTTATATGCTACTAGTTGTTTGTAATAATTTGAAGTAAATGATGTCCTCTTTAATCATCTGGATGGCTGGTAGAAACTCCCGTTTTACAAACTTGTACCGAAGCCATTATGTTACCTAATGCTTAAGGTGGTTATGCATTTTCCTATATATCCAGCTTTTTCTTTAAGAGTTGTGACAAGACTTAGAGCCCGTTTGGAAATAAAATTTGATGGAAGATTTTTCTCAAAAAAATCACTTTTTTTCGAAATTATGTTCATAAAATTTCCCATTTGAAGATGCATTTTGAAAATTTTCGAAAATTTGAAAAACTGCAAAAAGTTATTTTTCAAAATTCACTCAAATCACTTATAAAACTTTAAAAACAACCTAAACTAAAATTTATGTCCAAATATTACTAAATTTCAAATACCATTTTCATTTGAAAAAACTTTTCACCATTTTTTTGAATTTTACAATTCTTATGTCCAAATGCCTACTTATTTTGGTACAATTAAAAGAATATTGTTAGATTTATTGTGGGCACGCGAAATGTTTGTTGGTTTCTTCCTCACCTCGTTGCGATTAAATTGTACTCTATATATTGTTATATCCACCTTGTTCAGAATCAGGAGGACAGAACTCAAGCAAATTAACTTTAGTCCAAACCTTCAAGAACATTCCGTTTTGTCCATTTCTTAAGAACTTTTCATGCTATACAATTGTAATATGATAGACGCTAGGTATAAAGAGATCAAAAGACATTTATTAGCAAGTCACGAAATAAATAATGCCAGCATTTCTATTGGTCCATTTCATTGGCAAAGCATACGTTACATGGGTCAAAGAAAAAGAGAGCTATATACAAAGAGTGACAATCTTGTTGCTTGGGCATTCTCCATTTTGAGTGTCCCTAGTGCCAGGCTCTCTGACCAGGAATGCGAGAAGGATAACTAATTGTAAGAAGGTATAACAATAACAAGAATTGATTAAAGCAGCCACCACTAGGCTCTTTTGTCCCCTTTATTCCAGTAACTCAGGCTTCTAAGTTCCAAGGCAACCTGCACGCCCTTGCGCTTAACCTCCACTTATGACTCTCTTCCGTGAATAGTTGCCAATACTGGTTAGTGTAGAGATGTTGGACAAAATTTAGAGTCACAGGACCTATTAAGCATATGCTGCCAACTCAATGCTTGAGCCAATAGTTTCGCAGCTGAGACATGTGCAACAGTATCTCGTCTCGACCTTGGTTGGTGACACTACTGGTCATAATCCAAGGTGGTACAGTTTGGAAGAACTTCTGTATCAACTCTAGAAAATCCTGCAAGTTCTCTTCAGGCCTTCTCCCTCCATTCTTCTTCTTTTTCCGCTTATCACACTTGGTGAAAACTAGTGTCATTGGGATCTGAAAAAGAGCACCCACGATACAACACAAAATTTAGTAAAGCGTCTTCATAAATAAACAGAAAAACATCAATATTTTTTCAAAAACCAAATTGGTCAGCGGTTTCTGAATTGATTGCTTAGGTGGGGGCAAAATGATATCCAAAGTAAGGGAGTAATCCATTTTCCTCTAATATTGAGTATAATGAGGTATGGTCTTGGAGTAGAAAGTTTAAAAATAACACTTCATACAATCACACAGAAAGTGCAAAGGCAAACAAGGAACAACATAAAGAATTCAGAACTTGAAATGTTGAGCACATGGCAAAAGGAGGCCTCATATTCACATGATGTGATCTTACAACTTCATTGTTCATAAAATCGGAATGGAGATAATTTAAACTGACTCACCTGATTCTGTCCCAACCAACTTGCATACTCAAGATCAATCTTTTTTGTAGGGATGCTAGCATCTATGAGGAGGAAGACTGAGACAAGGGTTGGCCGGTTTAGGAAATAATCTTTGGTGAACTTAGCCCAATCTGTCCGTACTTCATGTGGCGCAGCTGCATACCTTCAGTATTAACAAAAGTTCAGTATTTGATCTTGAATATGCAAGTACTATTAAAAATGTCATAGAAGACGGAGATGGCACACGGAAAGCATATAA
This sequence comes from Nicotiana otophora, assembly GCA_000715115.1. Taxonomy (NCBI): domain Eukaryota; kingdom Viridiplantae; phylum Streptophyta; class Magnoliopsida; order Solanales; family Solanaceae; genus Nicotiana; species Nicotiana otophora. The sequence continues at coordinate 167,595 of AWOL01S0000865.1, forward strand.
CGTTAACGATGTCAATTTGAGGCACGAAAAGGAGAAGATTATTCCAATGTTATTTGAGAGAGTGATAAAGACAGTGAAATTTGCAAAAATATGATTGGAAGAGACTAAGAGATAGGGGGTGTAGAGAAGTTGATTATCGTGAAAATAGATACAAAACAAAGTCCGAGCACAATAATTTGTTTTGAATTGGATTCACAGAAGAGAGGGAATTCAACAGTTGCATGAAGTCGCTCTAAAGAACATGTCCGCTTGGTGCTCAAGCATTTATGAACATCTTCTTCTGTCTCTTCGATAGCTTGCTAAACCTAGTCAAGCTGGCTAAAACCTTGCATCAAGCTCTCAGAATATGATGAGTAATTGTTCAGTTCAGGTCAATGTTTTAACAATAGTCTCTAATCCAAAATCGCAGCATCATGCAAGGTCCTGATTCACAGTTTCTAACAAACAGAAGCAATCAAGATTGTCCTCTTCGTGAAATAAAATTCCTATATGTGAATTTAGCCAACATTTCTGAAAGACCTAGAATGATAGTAGGGAGTTCTCACATCTCAAGCTACTAGGGATAATAATTACTTATTCAATATGCAACTATAGAAAGCCATCGGATAAGCTATCATAAAAATGCATCGGCAAGGCCAGAATGTGAGCGTCACATTTCACAGTAGTCTTTCGAATGCTGCAGGAAAAGTATACACAACTTTCTTAAAACATTCTGCAGTGAAGTCCATACCCGTAGCCTGGTAAATCTACAAGGTACCAGCTATCGTTGATCCGGAAATGATTGATGCATTGTGTCTTCCCTGCAATTAGATAGAAGAACAGGCTTACTTATACGGTTTCTTATTGCAGATTTGTAAAGAAATTCTTGAAAGGTGAAAATATCAGAGCTTCAGTAGCTGCAGGTCGGATTTAATTTTACATATAAAAGAAAAACAGTTTACTTTCATTCAAGTCCCCCAGAAAATTTTGCTTGCCTATCTAAACATAGAGAGCACTTACAAGAAATCAAATTTATCAGAAAGAATGAAATAGCATGTACTATCAAAATTTCCATGTACTGAGTTGCTAAACAAATCATACTAACCACGTCGTATTTACCACACCTTAATGGAAACAAAAACTTAGAACCTATACAGTTTCACTCGAGTTAATAAAGCAAGAAAAGGATCTGGCAGTTTCTAGCCACCAGGAAGAATTGGCATGCAGCACAAAGCTGAAAAATCTAGTAAAATTGAGATAGGTAAAGACAGAACAGTGTGCTTGCGGTCTTTGATGAGCGGTACGAGGACCATTTATCAAGTAGTATACCAGGAAACTCTAAAACAGTTGCTCAGCTCTCACACTGGAATGTCAGCTAATGATATTGGAGAATGGCAGAGGCACTTAAAGGAAATCTGATGAAAGAATGAGATAAAAACTGCTGGAACTGCACTGAATCTTTCTCCTGTATCATATGCCTTTTATAAGTCATTGAACACCACATGCATATCTTTCTTCCTCTCACGTTAAACTTCAATCAATCTCCTTAGCAAAAATAGAGACTCCTCATTCCATTGTAGATCTATAGGGCATAAATCTAGATTGGTTCTCTGTCACTCTTATAGTGTCCCTAAGTCTACTAACTATCACTCTTCCCAAGAGTTTCAGCGTATTGACTCATAAGTTTAATGTCATGATAGTTTGCACCTAAGTTGCTCCGACATGGCAGTTTAGGTGCCACACCCCTATCGACACGACACTAGTATCGGTGTGGGTATGGGATCCGTACCGGATCTGGTCAAATAAATTTGGGTACTTTGACCACGGAAGACTAAAAAATTCGAGACGAGATACAATTTGATTCCCGAAATCAGATCCTTATCTAGGAAATCAATCTTTCACTTATTTACAACTTGAGAATAAAAAAAAAATCCACTTTACAAGTTATACGTAAGTATTCCACAAAATTTCTCATAATTTAGAGATATTTTCATATTTTTATTTTTTTGAATTATTTTTAGCCGTATCCCCGCACCCGTATCCATAGTAGGATCCGTATCCCCGAATCTTATAATTTACATCTCGAAGGAACTGACCTCTAGATCCGCACCCGTATCGGACACCCGCATCCATGTTCGAGCAACTTAGGTTTGCACAACTTCGAATGCCTCCTTTATTTTTATAAACTAGAATCAAGGTACTCTTTCTCCACCCATCGGGCATCCTACCACTTTTCAGTAAATAGTTTGGTAAGCTATCCTACTCCAACCTTTCCAGGACTCTTCCAAACCTCTATGGGGATACCATTTGCACCATAAGCTTTTCTAATCCTCATATATTTCAAAGCATCCTAACCTCCGTTGGCCTAATTCTACAAGTGTAGCTAATGTTCTATCGTGCACAAATGTTTAGAGATCTAGAATGTTGTTATCGGGGTTTGAGTTAAATAAATTTATCAAAATAGCCCCTTTATCTCTCATGGATCTCATTATCTTCTGTCAACACTTGTTGAGAATCATTTTTTACACTTCACCTGAGTTAAGTCCTTACTTCTCTTCTCTCTTAGTCGCGTCAGTTTAAACATTTCTTTCTCCCTAATTACGTCCCTAGCTTTTGATTAAAGCCATCTAGGGCTTCTCTGCGAGCTTTTTCTTTCTTGTGATCAGTACCTCCCTCGAGCTTTACTAGTATTTTAAGCCTCCCTCTTATCTCTCTTGTACTCTTCAAAGGCTTCTCTATCTTTTGCGTTTGGCAACTTCCTATATCTTTGCACCTTCTCATTCCACCCCCAAGATTCTTGAGGTTGAGGTCCTATACCTTTAGAGACACCTAACACTTTTGCTACTCTTTTAATTGAACCTGACATTTCTTCCCAAAGATGTCAACATCCCCCTCTAAGACCCATACTCCCTCCTCCTGTAGTTTTTCTTGAAATGCTAACTAGTTAGCGCCTTTTAATGCCCACCACTGAATTCTCAATTACTTGCAAGTTGTCTCCTTTCCCACTCTCACTCTCACCTCGCGTTTTACATCCAAGACCACCAACCTATGTTAGGAGGTCATCACTTCTTCTGGTATAACTATACGGTCCTTATATGTTCTATAACATCTTCAGTTAAGAATAAAGCCATTTTGACTATGGTTAGCCTAACTCTAAATGTTTAGGGGCGAATATTTTTTTTTTGGGGGGTTAAATTATGTGTTAGTTACAAAAAATCATAAGCTAAAGCGAACTTTAGGACAGCCTTTCCTTCATCGTATTAGCGCCATAACCATATCTCGTGTACTTGGTCATTATTGTTGAAGTGTGTGACTATCTCATCTAAAAGCATAAGCTATTAGAAAAGGCGCACTTTATTTACTTAATTGTCTCTTAAAGCACGCCCCCCACGTGCCGGCTTCACTCATTTTTTGCATTTGCCAAGCACATGAAAAGTCATTTATTATAATGGCGGCGGTGAGACTCGAATCCCAGACCTCTGCCTGCTCTCATACCAGGTTAGAAGTGTATGATCATATCATCTAAAAGCTTATACTACTAGAGAGAGCACACTTTATTTACGTAATTGTCTTTTCGACAACCTATGTTGCACGGACTCTCTAAAACAGTTGCCCGCACCCGTGTCGGATCCTCCAAAAATACACTATTTTTGGAGGATCCGACACGCACCCATCGATATTTTCGAAGAGTCCGAGCAACATAGTTGACAACTATCTTTATCGACATGACCTTCTAGATCTCCCTTAATAAAGATTTGATGGTCGCCTGGAATCCGTTTAACTAAGGTGTTCATATCTTCCCCAAGCTCGCTTTCAAATAATTTAATTGCTTGGAGCTTGTTGATAGCCACTTTAATTGATTTGTTCTCTTTATGTTATCCCAATCCTTACTGCTACCCCTGTTACCTTATTAAGTTTTCGAAAGTCTATATGATTCGTAATCCATACAAATTTTACCTTATGAGAAGTTAATCATAATGTTGAAGCCACACAAACATGTAATCAATTATGAAAAGTTCCAAAATTTCTGTCAACATCAAGTGAAGATCTTTTTTGATGAAGTAAGATGTTATATTACTGGCATCAAGAAAATGCAAAAACTTTACAAAAGAGGTTGGTTAGCTCCATTTACACAAAAATACAGTTCTAGTCAGGAAGCTAACCAAAAGCACCAAAAACCTAAGGTTGGCAATCAAGCCAAAGTCAAAGAGCTAATAAAATCTAGAAATGGAATTAAATCATTTACAGGGGAAAGGTTGCTCCAGTTATATAGATTCCTAAGGCACTTTGCTTACAGGGAGCGGTTGGGAGTTGATATGCCATCAAAGCATTTGCGATTCCTTTCTGTCCAAATACACCAAAATATACTTGCTGGGATCATCTGCCAGATCTTCTTGATGGTTCTGTCAACTTTCCATCAAGTAAGACCTACTATTTTTGCTATACTCAAAAATCTATCTTTAATGAACCAAGGCACCCTCAAAACTCACATCTTTTCTACAATCAAGAATCACACTTCATCAAATTAATAGTCATTCTACAAAAGTTTAAACCATAATGCTGAAGCCACACATACATGTAAATGTGTAATCAACAATGAAATCAGAAATTTCTCTATCAAGCGAAACCTAATATCTTAGCTATACTCGGAAAAACTATTTTTAATGAACCAAAGAACCCTCAAAAATCACATCTTTTCTACAATCAAGAATCACACGTTATCAAATTTACAGCCATTTTACAAAAGGTTTCAAGCAAAGAACGTATGAAAACCTGGTTTCTTGGAAGTAAGAGCAAGCTTTTTACGCTTCACAAGCGAGTTAAGCAAAGAAGATTTGCCCACATTGGACCTCCCAACAAGAGCAAACTCAGGCTTTCCGTCAGAGGGACATTCCTCAGTCTCCACACTGCTCTTCACAAACTCAGCTTGCTCCACTTGAGCATCCCCAGCATATTTGCTAAGCACAATATTTGACCCTTTTAAAATCCTAGCACTCAAGGGCCTTGAACCAGAAGAAATATCAGTATCAGGTGGAACAAATAGCCTTTCAACTGAAATTTCTATGTGGGTATTTTGTTCTTGAGCATCTTCAAGTTCCAAATTCTTGGTTTGTGAATCTGGGCTTTGGAGGAGTGTGTTGGCTGCTGCTGTAACTGATGAAAAATGGGAAACTGGGGTTGTTTTGGATTTGGATAAGAGTGTGGAGGTGATGAGAATCTTGGGTTTTGGGCAGAAAATGGAGAAGTGGGAATGGAGTTTAGGAAGATGAGTGATAAACATCTTGTTTTGGTTCTCTGCTCTCACCGTGAAGCAACTGCCACCGTGGTTTTGTTGGGTTTTGCTGTGGTTTGCAAAAGATATTTCCACTTCTTTTTCTCATGTTGGTCCTTTGGGATAAGATAAATTTCAGAACATCCTTGAGATATGACCACAATTACACATTGCTCCTTTTAATTTTGGCAGAATACATAAATAGCCCCCTAACTAGTCCAAATTTTCTATCTAGGCACTCCAACTGAGACAATGACCTATCGAACCCCTAAACTCTATTGGAAGTGTACCTATTAGACACTCATTGCTTACCTGTCATCGCATATGTGTTTCACACCCAAAGTTAGGTGCGGAATGGATGAAATTTTTGACGTTCCCAAACAAATAAAGTCTTTGCGACTGGAAAAATTTGAAAAACTAAAGAAAAGCAAAGTGATAGAATAGACGATAAATGAAAAAATGTTTTTGGCCGGAACCCAATCTATCCCGCAAGATCCATTTTCCTGCAAGCCACAATGAGTGCAAACTGAGAAATTTTAAAAAGAAAAGGAACATGATAAACAACAAGAATCACCCAAACACTCAGCCCAGGTTCACAAGCATGTTTCGCCGCATAATCTGACTCCAACAGCGAGTGATAAGTTCTTAGGAGATGCATATTATGTTCTTATCCGATTACTACCATTCATTAGAAAATTATTGAAGTAATTGTTAAGAAAGACATCGATGGTGGATAATTAGTCAAATCTCTGGGAACTGTGTATTTTAATAATTTAAATTTCTCTAGTCGAAAAAAGAATTTGCCGTCTTTTTCCGGCCAAATCTTCTTCTACTTTTCTGTACCTCTTTGTCCTAACCAACATCTGATAGCCCTCCTCCCATGTAGCTCACGATTTTTTGGAGATAAAAACGTGAAAAGGATGAAGGTTCAGAAGAATTAAAAGGGATGAACAGTAATGTGTCTTATCTGAGAGAAAGAGTAGGGAACAGACGCGGGGGGGGGAGATAGAGAGAAAAGTGGGGATGTATTGACATGTCATTTTTTTATTGGTTGCATTTGTCACGTTAAATGCGTGTTTGCACGCGCTCTTGTTTGTTTATAGAATGTTCGACTTGTGTTTAATTGGCACATTTGAATAGAGTTCAGGTGTCCAATAGGTCATTGTCTCAATTAAAGTGTCTAAATAAAAAATATAGACTAGTTTAAAAGGGTTGTTTATATATTCGGCCTTTAAGTTTTATAATGTGCTAAAATTAAAATTTCCATTAACTTATTATATACATAACAATGTAAAGAGTATGTTATTTACTTTATTTTTTAGATTATCAAATTTTATTTATTACAAACAATTACTATCTCTGTCTCATATCATATTGTGAGATATTATTTAATTGGGTAACAAGTTTAGCGGGAAGGGGGGGAGGGAAGAGACTTCCGGACATAAATATTTGTGTGACGATGAGTCATCTTGTTAAGGGCAATATAAGAAGTTTAAAACTAATTATTTTTTAAAATAATATCATATAAATTGGAACAGAAAAATTATATATTATTATAGTTTAATGTGATAACGTAAGAAGTTAAACTATTAAATAGGTGAAATGATTTCATATGACTACTTAAAATTTGAATAGAAGAAAATACCTATTTAGGTCTCTTGTGTGTCCACTAAAAATCTCATATTAGTACATAAAATTAAACTCTTAAATTTTATATAAGTATATTGTTTGCGCGATGTAACAATCAAACTGTGAATTATTTTATGTGAAATGCTGAATATAATATGTTAACATGAAGCTTTTTTTTTGTAAAACCGTAAATGAGATTCAAAAATTACTTTAGATCATCTATTTAAATTTTGTGTGATATTTTTGAATAAGCTTGTATAAAAGTTAATATCCAAGTTATATATTGATTGGGAACCAAGTTTAACCTCATTACGAACCAATATTAACCTACTTCTTTACTGGAGGGAGGTTTTATTCCCGTGGAAATTGAGTTTAACGTGCTCGACGTTACTATTTATTAAAGAGATAATACATAATATGCATCCCGAACTTGTCCCAAAAAATAAGTTTCATACACAACTTTTACGTGTGTTTCAATACTATCCTATACTTGTTAGGAACGATTTTTTTTTTTGCATTCTTGTAAGCCATCTCCCAGGCGCATTGTGCGTAACTACAAATGGGCGCGTTTATTGTTATTGTATAATCATGAAAATAAATAAAAATAAAAAATAAAATTGTCAGCTTTAATTACAACTCCAGCGGTAATATTTTTCCCTTATCTCCAATTTAATACCCGACCCACCCTATTTCTTCTTCCACCATATTAATCTCAATAATTATAATTTATTTTCTATCAAATCAACCACAAGTGACGTTCAATATTCGATTTTTGAAGGCAAAGGTAGGTAATGTTTTGATGATTTTAGTCAAATTCAGTATGTTTCTACTCAATTTCTGTCTTTTTCTTTTGTTTGGAAACTGCAGTAAAGGCCACAATGCCTTCGAAAAGGTTGAGCAGGCTTTGTATGTTAGAGGATGAATATGCATCTACTGAAGAAGTGCGATGATTTGCTGCCATTATTGGCTTCTTGGACCCTTAGGAATCCTGGTAGAAGGTATTGGGTTTGTCCATTCTATGGGGTAAGTTGATTTAATTTTAAAGATTAAATGAGTTAAGATAAGAAGAACTCAACTTTGAAATACAAATTTTATTGTTATTCATGATAGGGTGCTAGAGCATGTGATTGTTGGCATTTGAGGGATGGAGAAATTGATCCTAGATCAAGGTTTATTATTCCAAAACTGAAAGAAGAGGTTGGAAAACTTGAGAATCAAGTTGAAGCTTTTGAAAATTTTTAACAATCTAATGGCAGCAAAGAAGGATGAATATGCGAACGATAAGATAGGTATTCAACTAGATTACTTGGAAACTAAAATTGAGAAGATGAAAGAAAAGGAGAAGAAAGGGAGGAGCAAAGTTGCTCGATTAAGGATTAGGGAGAATGTTCATTGGGTTATCATTTTATATTGTGTTATTATCGGTATTAGTACTAGGTTTTAAGTGTTGTATTTGAAGTATGATGAAATAAAGTTGCCATAAGCTCTATGTTTCTCTTATCCATTTGGTACCATTGTTGAACCTTGTTGGCGTATGATTAATTGTATTCAATGTTGGTGAATCTTTTTTGTATAATACTTATGGTTTTTGGGATGAAGTTGGTGCTTGTTTTGATTCTAAATTATTTTGTGCAAGCATATTGAACCCCAGAATTATATTGAAAGAAACTTAATATGCAGTCACAACTTCTAAAAGAAAAGAGTGCAGAATTGCAGTCAATAATTACTATTAAAATGCAGTCATTGATGTTCCTTAATAACACCATTCATTAGCTACAGTAATCACCATAAAAATAGCAGTTGTTCTAAGCATTGCAGTCACAGTTGCATAAAGAAGTGAATAATTGCAGTCACAACTGCTAACACAAAAGAGCGCATAATTGCAGTCACAACTACTAACATAAAAGAGTGTATCATTGCAGTCACAACTGCATAAATAAAATATAAAATTATAGTTATTGCTGCTAACACAAAAGAGTAACTATTTTACGTAACCATACATTATAAAAGATCAAAATAATCTGCCAAGTACACAAGATATTCCAAAGATTTCCAAGGATGTGAGGAATGTTCTGTGGAGCTTCCTTGACTTTAATTATGCAACCTTTGACCTTGTCGGAATGACCATGTTTCCTCTCATCTGATACAGTTGTCTTTGTATTGTAGATGCTTTTCCTTTCTAGTTCACTCCAGTTGATGGTGTGTGCCCAATATTTCCAGTGACATCTACTGGAGATATAATATTTTTGGGCCTAATTGAAGGCAACTCAGGCTGTTAAAAAAAGGTAAACTTGGTTAGTCTAAACAAATAGTACCACTTATTTGTTATACAAAAGATGATAAGAGGACTTACATTATGGATGGTAAAGCCATTTTTTGTTTGAAGCAACCTCATTCCAACCATTTTTGGTACAAATTTTGGTCCTTTGTAGGGTCTTGCCTTAATGGTATAACCTTTTGGTCTACCCCTTTCTCTTTTAGTTTTTGGTGCTGCAGTAGACTTAGAACTACTACTTGGTCTTGCACTTGGTATAGAAATGTCAATTAGTGCTGCACTTGGTATATGATTAGAAGTTGTTGTCTTTGTCTTATGACACCCTCTCTTTGCGATGACCCAAAAGGTCATCTTATATTTTAGAACTCGAATCTGTGCTCTTAAGTCTTAAAAATCTTATTTTTACCTTTTTCGATTTACGTGCACAGTCCGGACAGGTTTCCGGAAAGCTTTTATGTTGAAAACTAATAAAAATAAAATATTTTACCTTAAAAATTGATTTTAGTTGATTTCGATCAATATTTTTGGTAAACGGGCCTGAATCTGTACTCTGACGGTCCCGGTAGGTCCGTATCGAATTATGGGACCTAGGCGTACACCCGGAATCGAATTCGGAAGTCCCTAACTTGAGTTATGAATTTTTGATGAAAATTAAAAGTTTAAAAATTATTTATTTTTAAGAATTGATTGATATTTTGCATTGTTAATATCGGGTCCGTATTTTGGTTCTAGATCCCGGTACAAATTTATTATGATATTTAAGACTTTTCTGTGAAATTTGGTGAGAAACGGAGTTGATTTGACGTAATTCGGACCTTCGGTTGAGAAAATAATAATTTTAAAGTGTTCTTGAGAATTTCATTTGATTTGGTACTAAATTCATAGTTCTAGGTGTTATTTCGGCGATTTGACCGCGTGAGCAAGTTTACATGATATTTTTAGACTTGCGTGCATATTTGGTTTGGAGCCCCGAGGGCTCGGGTGAGTTTCTGATAGGCCACGGGATGTTTTGGACCTTGAAAATATGGTTTTTTCTGTAGAGTCTGGGTTCTGGCATGTCCTTCTTCGCGTTCGCGAAGGTCCTCTCGCGAACGCGAAGAGTAAACTGATGAAGCCGGGATTTCTTCTTCACGAACGCGAAGGCTTGGTCGCGAATGCGAAGCGATGGGGCGTTACCCTTCGCGAACACGACACGACCATCGCGAACGCGTAGTGTTAGGCACTGGGGAGGGGGAGACAACTTTTTCTTCATCGAGAACGCGAACGCGAAGACCAGGGAAGGGTAGCCTACACGAATGCGAGCACTGTCTCACGAACGCGAAGGCTTGGCAGCCTATACCCTTCGCGAACGCGACAGTGCTCTCGCGAACGCGATGAATACTGTCGCCCAGCATTTAACAGAACCCAAACATGGGATTTGGCCAAAAATTCATTTTTCTCAAAAATCAAACGGTGCGAGGCGATTTTTCAAGAGTCATTTCTTCCCCAAAATATTGGTAAGTAATTCTAAATAATTTTCTTTCAATTACCCATTACATTTCTTGAATTATCAACCCAAAAATCTAGAGTTTTCATGGTAGAATTAGGGGTTAGGGTAAAAACTAGGGATTTCGGGAATTTGGGGATTTAGACCTCGATTTGAGGTCGGATTCCAAAACTAATTACATATTCGGGCTCGGGGGTGAATGGGTAAATGGATTTTGGTCTGAACCTCGGGTTTTGACCAAGCGGGTCCGGGGTCGATTTTCGACTTTTTGGAGAACAATTTGAGAAATCTGTAATTATTCATTAAAGTTGATTCCTTTAGCAATGTTTGATATTATTGAGTCATTTTTGAATAGATACGAGTGGTTTGAAGGTGAATTCCAAAGGAAAAGATGTGATTAAGAATTAAGTGGTCTTCCGAGCGAGACAAGTGTCATGTCTAACTTTGGCTTGAGGGAATATGTATTGTGTGAGTATTTGCTACGTGTTTTGTTGTTGAATACGATATATAGTTGAGGTGACGAGCATCCATGCGTTGTGGTCGAGTCATAGCATGCGAGTGAAATTCCATTCTTGCAAATTTTAGTCTTAAATCTTGTTATCCATGCTTATTATTGTTGTTGAAATGTTGGGAGACTTGTATCCGGTTCCACCAGGGTTGATAAAATTGTGAATATTAATTCAAGGTTGAGATGTTAATTTGTGAAAGTAATCATTGATGAAATATTGATTTCTTTGTGAAACTTCTCTCTATCTGTTATTATTGATTCTGTGAATTATGAGGAAGAGTGTAAAGCAGGAAGGGTGATGTCGTGCGTGATTTATTTATATGGTGAGGAAGAGTGTAAAGCACGAAGGGTGATGCGGTGCATGTATTATTTATATTGTGAGGAAGAGTGTAAAGCACGAAGGGTGATGCCGTGTATATTATGAGAGGTTTAAAGCACGAAGGGTGACGATGTATATATTTATGAGAGGTTTAAAGCATGGAGGGTGATGCCGTATATATTATGAGAGGTTTAATGCACGAAGGGTGATACCGTGCTGTTCTATTTATTTATTTGGTGAGGTTGAGAGTAAAAGCACGAAGGGTGATGCCGTGCAGTTTTCTTTGTTGTTTTAATTGCTCAATTAGTTTAAGGATTTTCGGTTTAATTTTGACTTTTCATTAGTCTCACTCTTTATGTTGTATTCCCCCAATGTATGTTCCCTTCCCATTATTTCTGCGTTATTTCTTTATTTACTGTTGTTTCCACTAGCATGATTATACTGTTCAGGTTATATGTGGGTGTCTTGTCCTAGCCTCGTTACTACTTCGCCGAGGTTAGGCTCAACACTTGCCAGTACATGTGTTCGGTTGTACTGATGCAGCACTCTACACTTTCTGTGCAGACTTTGATACCGGCTTAGGTTGATCGAGATTTTGCTATTGGTCCGCTGTCCGGAGACTCAAGGTAGATCTGTCGGCGTTCACAAACCTTGAAGTCTCCGTCTACCTTTTATGTCATTGTTGTTTTCTTTCATTCAGACTGTTGTATTTCTTTCAGACTATTATTTGTAGTAAATTCTAGAATGCTCGTGAATCGTGACTCCAAATCCGGGTGATAGTAATTAATACAGTTTTATAAAATTCCACATCTCTTATATTTCATCTTAGTTAATTATTGTTATTTACTCAATGGAAATAAGGAATTGGTTTAACGATTTTTTAACATTGGCTTGCCTAGCAAGTCAAATGTTAGGCGCCATCACGGTCCCGTCGGTGGAAAATTTCGGGTCGTGACAGTTGGTATCAGAGCCCTAGGTTACATAGGTCTCACGAGTCACGAGCAAGCTTAGTAGAGTCTGAAGAATCTGTACGGAGGCATCTGTACTTATCTTTCAGAGGCTATGAAGTTTAGGAACAATATCACATCTTTCATTCCTTATCGTGCGACATTGATTTTGCTTGAAACATATATCACACATTCCTTTGTATCTACTCGTGTATGACATTGCGCACTCGTTATCAGTTGTGCGTCGACGGTTCGTTATGCCGCAGATGAACTACGAGGGAGCCAGAGATGCTCAAACATTCCCTCAACATGTGATTCCGACTAAAGATGCATATGTATAAAGAGATCACCCAGTGAATAATGTGGGGGGTGCAACGTACCTTGGCATCTGGTTGATTAATACGAGTTGTGAAGGTTAATATTGTGGACCATCGGACATGGTGAACTATGACTTTGCGCCGAGTGGGGGAGTCCACTATCAATGAATGGATTACGAGTCATGTGTTATATCAGTTTTGACCTGAAATGTATATATGTGGTACTGAAAGGTTCTCCCAAAATTTACATGTGTTTAAGGCTTGAGATTTTATAGAGGATAAGGTTGGGACTTGTGGTATGTCCGCCTCCGTAATAAATTTATGCTTCAGTACCAAAGGAGTTAAAGAAACAACATTAAATTTACAGAAGGTCTACTCAGCGTGGACGTCACGGTTGTGGATTTTGGGGTGCTTCGGAGGAATTATAGTGGTTGACAAGATTCTGGACTAAGAATTGTCTGTATGGAGCTCTACTTTTGTGATCATTGTATATAAATAGGGGCAAAGTTTACCCCAAAGAAGAATCGAAGAGTATGTTAAGAAATGGGTCAGCTCAATAGTGTTGAGTCAGCATAACAAAAGAAGAAATTGGCCTTGGGAGAGATAATTCTCCACAAGTGTCTGTGGCAAGCCTATGAAGATGGCAGACCAGTCAATACAACACCGCCCACTTGGCTTGGTTCTCAAAAATACTTTTAAAAGAGTTTGTTTCCCGGACTCTCCGTAATGCATAGCGCATAGGGTTTGAACGATTGCGTCAGGTCACCATGACGGTGTCATAATATGCCATCAGGTTCAATAAGTTAGCCCGTCATATTCCTACTTTGCTTCCTACAGCCAGAGAGCGAGTCCACAGACTCATTAAAGGACTTAATTATGATCATAAAATTTTGTATGACTCGGGATCTACAAACTGATATTTCATTTCCACTAGTGGTAGAAATTGCCAAGATATTAGAACATGTTCGGGGTGGAAAAAAAAAGGAAACTAAGGGGACCAAGACGTCTCGAGGTTCTGGGGGATTCAGTGGATTCTACTCTGCGAGTATAAATTATTATGGCGGGGGCTCGGGTAGTCGACCAGCCCAGTTCGCATATCGGATTAATCGAGGTGCTCCAGTAAATTCTTTTAATGCACCACTGATATGAGTTTCCTATAATGGTTATTCCAGTTATCTGGCACAGACTCAATATGAGCAGCCAAACCCGCAAAGGGGTTGTTATGAATACGGCGATACTAGGCACATCATGAGAAAATTGTCCTAAACTTGGGAGAGGCATATTTCATCAAAGCACTCATGCTACGTGCCCCATTGCAGTTGCTACACTACCCACACGATCAGTTAAGGGTGGAGGACAGGCGGTTAGAAGGCGTCCTAGAGGTGGAGACCCAGCCGTTGTTATATTGTTTTTATCGTATCGTGGAGGTCGTTACATCAGATGGTGTCATTATAGGTACGACCTCGATTTAAAATAAAGGAACAATTTCCTTAACTTGATTCGGTTTTGAGTATCAAGACGATTCCTCCTATTGTGCTCCACTTATGAGTGAGCTTCGTAATTCTATAATGTACTTATGTGTTTACTTCTATTGGGGGTTTTATGGAGATAACTACACCTACCATTCCATGATGGACTCTAATAAGATCTGTGAGGCTAAATGTGCCTTTTCTGGTACTTATTTCGGTATGTTTTGATTTATTTCTGGATAATTGATTACAAATTGTGAATTATATGCCCTACCGATGTGAGGTTCATTATGTATTGTGATTTTGTTTAACGAAAGTTATTTAAAAGTAGAAAATGGAAAGTTTCGATTGGCAAGATGTGCATATTACTTGTGATTCAGAACTGAGGCTGAGGTCCTCGTATTTTAAAATAAATTGATATGTTTAAACCGGTCTATGAGCTACGGTGGAAGTTATATAAGGACGAGATCCTTGTGATAAAAATTCTTGTGTTTAAATTCTCCCTTGTGAAATTAGATTTGTACGATAGTACTAATAGGGAGTCATGCCTGCTAGGCTTATTTAAAAATATTTGTATAAAATTCTCTGTGCATACTTGCCAAATTCGTGTTATAATATTGAGTTGTAACCTACGAGGTAGGTGCCCGCGCAGGTGGCGTTAAATGTGACTTGTTAATTCGGGTAAATAATTATGAGGTCTTCATGCCTCGCATCTCTTTATTAGTATTGTGAAGGTTTGAAACGAGATTTTCATTAACATGAAGTTAATGAAGACCAGATTGACCCAGAAGGGTGCCCCATTTAGATTGTCAGACGAGTGTGAGTTGAGCTTTCAGAAGCTCAAGACCGCTTTGACTACAACGCTAGTGTTGGTATTACCTACAGGTTTGGGATCGTATACGGTATATTGTGACGCCTCTCACATTGGGCTTGGTGCAGTATTAATGCAAGATGGTAAGGTAATTGCATATGCATCGCGGCAATTGAAAGTTCACGAGAAGAATTATCCTGTTCATGACTTAGAATTGGCAGCCATTGTTCATGCGCTGAAGATTTGGAGGCATTACCTCTACGGTGTCTCGTGTGAGGTATTTACTGATCATCGTAGCCTTCAGTATCTGTTCAAACAAAAGGATCTTAATTCGAGGCAGAGAAGATGGTTGGAGTTGTTGAAAGACTATGATATCACCATTTTGTATCACCCCGGAAAGCCCAATGTGGTGGCTGATTCTTTGAGTAGAAAGACTGTGAGTATGGGTAGTCTTGCGTATATTCTGGTTGGTGAGAGGCCATTAGCTGCAGATGTTCAAACTTTGGCTAATCAGTTCGTGAGGTTAGATGTTTCAGAACCCAGTTGGGTTCTAGCTATCACAGTCGCTCGGTCTTCTTTATATGAGTGCATCAGAGAGAGGCAATATGATGATCTTCAATTACTTGTCCTTAAGGACACGGTGCGGCACGGTGATACCAAACAGGTTGCTGTGGGGGAAGATAGGGTTCTGCGAATGCATGGTCGTATTTGTGTGCCTAATGTGGATGGGCTTCGTGAATTAATTCTTGAAGAAGCACACAGTTCCAGGTATTCTATTCATCCAGGTACCGCTAAAATGTATCAAGATTTGCGGCAACATTATTGGTGGAGGAGAATGAAAAAGGATATAGTTGCATATGTAGCTCGGTGTCTGAATTGTCAGCAAGTTAAGTACGAGCATCAGAGACCTGGTGGTTTGCTTCAAAAGTTAGAAATTCCCGAGTGGAAGTATGAGCGTATCACTATGGATTTTGTTGTTGGGCTCCCACGGACTCAGAGAAAATTTGACGCAGTTTGGGTCATTGTGGACAGGTTGACCAAGTCAACGCATTTCATTCTAGTGGCAGTTACCTATTCTTCAGAGAGGTTAGTTGAAATTTACATTCGTGATATTGTCCGCCTTTATGGGGTGCCCGTGTCTATTATTTCAGATTGAGGTACGCAGTTTACCTCACATTTCTGGAGGGCTGTACAACGTGAGTTAGGCACGCGGGTGGAGTTGAGTACAGTATTTCATCCATAGACAGACGGACAGTCAGAGCGCACTATTAAGATATTGGAAGATATGCTACGCGCGTGTGTTATAGACTTTGGAGGTTCTTGGGATCATTTCTTGCCACTTGCGGAGTTTGCTTATAATAATATCTATCAGTCGAGCATTCAGATGGCTCTATATGAGGCATTATACGGAAGGCGATGTAGATCGCCAGTTGGTTGGTTTGAACCGGGAGAGGCTCGGTTGTTGGGTACCGATTTGGTACAGGATGCCTTGGATAAGGTCAAGATTATTCAGGATCGACTTCGCACAACTCAGTCTAGGAAAAAGAGTTATGTCGTCCGTAAAGTTCGTGATATTGCATTCATGGTTGGAGAAAAAATATTGCTCCGTGTTTCACCTATGAAAGGTGTAATGAGATTCGGAAAGAATGGCTAGTTGAGCCCTAGGTATATCGGACCCTTTGAAATTCTTGAAAGGGTGGGTGAAGTAGCCTACATGCTTGCATTACCACCTAGTTTATTAGCGGTTCATCCAGTGTTCCATGCGTCTATGCTCCGAAAATATCATGGTGATCCGTCCCATGTGTTAGATTTCAGCTCTGTCCAGTTGGACAAGGATTTGACTTACGAGGAGGAGCCGGTGGCAATTCTAGCCCGGCAAGTTCGCCAGTTGAGATCAAAGAGTTACCCTTCAGTTTGAGTGCAGTGGAGAGGTCAGCCTATTGATGCAGCTACTTGGGAGTCCGAGTCCGATATGCAGAGTAGATATCCCCACCTTTTCACCAGCCCGGGTACTTTTCTATGTCCGTTCGAGGATGAACGATTGTTTTAGAGGTGGAGAATGTGATGACCCAAAAGGTCATCTTATGTTTTAGAACTCAAATCTGCGCTCTTAAGCTTTACAAATCTCATTTTTACCCTCCTCGATTTGTGTGCGCAATCCGGATAGGTTTCCAGAAAGCTTTTATGTTGAAAACTAATGAAAATAAGAATTGTTGCCTTAGAAGTTGATTTTAGTTGACTTTGGTCAACATTTTTGGTAAACGGGCCCGAATCTGTGCTTTGATGGTCCCGGTAGGTCCGTATCGAATTATGGGACCTAGGCGTATGCCCGAAATCGAATTCGGAGGTCCCTAGCTTGAGTTATGAATTTTTGATGAAAATTAAAAAGTTTGGAAATTATTTATTTTTAAGAATTGATTGATATTTTGCATTGTTAGTATCGGGTCCGTATTTTGGTTTCGGAGCCTGGTACAAGTTCATTATGATATTTTAGACTTGTCTGTGAAATTTGGTGAGAAACGGAGTTGATTTGACGTGATTCGGACCTTCGATTGAGAAAATAGTAATTTTAAAGTGTTCTTGGGAATTTCATTCGATTTGGTGCTAAATTCATAGTT
>AWOL01S0000865.1:186049-206808 GCA_000715115.1 Nicotiana otophora
CCTTTTCACCAGCCCGGGTACTTTTCTATGTCCGTTCGAGGATGAACGATTGTTTTAGAGGTGGAGAATGTGATGACCCAAAAGGTCATCTTATGTTTTAGAACTCAAATCTGCGCTCTTAAGCTTTACAAATCTCATTTTTACCCTCCTCGATTTGTGTGCGCAATCCGGATAGGTTTCCAGAAAGCTTTTATGTTGAAAACTAATGAAAATAAGAATTGTTGCCTTAGAAGTTGATTTTAGTTGACTTTGGTCAACATTTTTGGTAAACGGGCCCGAATCTGTGCTTTGATGGTCCCGGTAGGTCCGTATCGAATTATGGGACCTAGGCGTATGCCCGAAATCGAATTCGGAGGTCCCTAGCTTGAGTTATGAATTTTTGATGAAAATTAAAAAGTTTGGAAATTATTTATTTTTAAGAATTGATTGATATTTTGCATTGTTAGTATCGGGTCCGTATTTTGGTTTCGGAGCCTGGTACAAGTTCATTATGATATTTTAGACTTGTCTGTGAAATTTGGTGAGAAACGGAGTTGATTTGACGTGATTCGGACCTTCGATTGAGAAAATAGTAATTTTAAAGTGTTCTTGGGAATTTCATTTGATTTGGTGCTAAATCCAGAGTTCTAGGTGTTATTTTGGCTATTTGATCGTGCGAGCAAGTTCGTATGATATTTTTAGACTTGCGTGCATGTTTGTTTTGGAGCCCCGAGGGCTCGGGTGAGTTTCAGATAGGCCACAGGATGTTTTGGACCTTGGAAATCTGGTTTTTTTTGCAGAGTCTCGGTTCTGGCATGTCCTTCTTCGTATTCGCGAAGGTCCTCTCGCGAACAAGAAGAGTAAACTGATGAGGCCGGAATTTCTTCTTTGCAAATGCGAAGGCTTAGTCGTGAACGTGAAGCGATGGGGAGTTATCCTTCGCGAACGCGTAGTATTAGACACTGGGGAGGGGGAGACAACTTTTTCTTCATCGCGAATGCGAACAATGACTCGCGAACGCGAAGACCAGGGAAGGGTAGCCTACGCGAATGCGAGCACTGTCTCGCGAACGTGAAGGCTTGGTATCCTATACCCTTCGCGAATGCGACAGTGCTCTCGCGAACACGATGAACAATGTCGCCCAGCACTTAACAGAGTCCAAACACGGGATTTGGCCAAAAATTCATTTTTCTCAAAAACCAAACAGTGTGAGCCAATTTTTCAAGAGTCATTTCTTCCTCAAAGTGTTGGTAAGTGATTCTAAAGCATTTTATTTCAATTACCCATTAAATTTATTGAATTATCAACCCAAAAATCTAGAGTTTTTATGGTAGAATTAGAGGTTAGAGTAAAAACTAGGAATTTCGGGAATTTGGGGATTTAGACCTCGATTTGAGGTCGGATTCCAAAACTAATTACATATTCAGGCTCGGGGGTGAATGAGTAAATGGATTTTGGTCCGAACCTCGGGTTTTGACCAAGCGGGCCCGGGGTCGATTTTTGACTTTTTGGAGGAAAATTTGGAAAATCTGTAATTATTCATTAAAGTTGATTCCTTTAGCAATGTTTGATATTATTGAGTCATTTTTTGAATAGATACGAGTGGTTTGGAGGTAAATTCCAAAGGAAAAGCTGTAATTAAGAATTAAGTGGCCTTTGGAGCGAGGTAAGTGTCGTGTCTAACTTTGGCTTGAGTGAATAGGTATTGTGTGAGTATTTGCTACGTGTTTTGTTGTTGAATACGATGTATAGTTGAGGTGACAAACATCTATGCGTTGTGGTCGAGTCATAGCATGCGAGTGAAATTCCATTCTTGCAAATTTATAGTCTTAAATCTTGTTATCCATGCTTATTGTTGTTGTTGAAATATTGGGAGACTTGTATCCGGTTCCACCAAAGTTGATAAAATTGTGAATATTGATTCGAGGTTGAGATGTTAATTTGTGGAAATAATCATTGATGAAATATTTATTTCTTTGTGAAACTTCTCTATATCCATTATTATTGATTCTGTGAATTGTGAGGAAGAGTGTAAAGCACGAAGGGTGATGTCGTGCGTGATTTATTTATATGGTGAGGAAGAGTGTAAAACACGAAAGGTGATGCCGTGCATGCATTATTTATATTGTGAGGAAGAGTGTAAAGCACGGGGGGTGATGTCGTGTATATTATGAGAGGTTTAAAGCACGAAGGATGATGCCATATATATTATGAGAGGTTTAATGCACGAAGGGGGATACCGTGCCGTTCTATTTATTTATTTGGTGAGGTTGAGAGTAAAAGCACAAAGGGTGATGCCGTGCAGTTTTCCTTGCTGTTTTAATTGCTCAATTCGTTTAAGGATTTTCTGTTTAATTCTGACTTTTCATTATTCTCACTTTTTATGTTGTATTCCCCCACTGTATGTTCCCTTCCCATTATTTCTGCATTATTTCTTTATTTACTGTTGTTGCCACTAGCATGATTATACTGTTCAGGTTATATGTAGGTGTCTTATCCTAGCCTCGTCACTACTTCGCCGAGGTTAGGATCGACACTCGCCAGTACATGGGGTCGGTTGTACTGATACCGCACTCTGCACTTTCTGTGCAAACTTTGATACCGGCTCAGGTTGATCGAGATTTTGCTATTGGTACACTGTCCGGAGACTCAAGGTAGATATGTTGGCGTTCACAGACCTTGAAGTCCCCGTCTACCTTTTATGTCACTGTTGTTTTCTTTCATTCAGACTATTGTATTTCTTTCAGACTATTATTTGTAGTAAATTCTAGAATGCTCGTGAATCGTGACTCCAGATCCGGATGGTAGTAATTAATACAGTTTTATAAAATTTTGTACCTCTTATATTTCATCTTAGTTAATTATTGTTATTTACTGAATTAAAATAAGGAATTGGTTTAACAATTTTCTAACGTTGGCTTGCCTAGCAAGTGAAATGTTAGGCGCCATCACGGTCCTATCGGTGGGAAATTTCGGGTCGTGACACTCTTGTTATGGCCTTTCTCATTACATGCTTTATATGTCATCTCTAGCCCTCTCCTAGACAACTTACCTATCTTGTTATTAGTTTTCCATTTTCTTATAACTTTCTTGGGCCTGCCTGACATCGTTGTGACTGTTGGTGGAATAACAGATACATTATGTGTCACGACCCAAAATCCAGCTAGTCGTGATGGCACCTAACCCAACCTGCTAGGTAAGCCAGTTAACAACAATCCAATACAAACGAGATTTACAAAGAAAATAAATGATGAAATAACTGGACTCTTATACAACTTCCTAAGGACTGGTAGTACAAGTCATGAGTTTTTAAGATTTAGAGTTTACAAAGCTAGTATGAAATAAATACATCATTTGTCTGAAATGTACATAAATAGATCTTTATAAATCTAAAGCTGCCATGAACAAGAGGCAGTTATAACCGGAATGCAGGTTCATCTTCAATGCCAGCTCCTGCCATACATAGCAACATCAACTCCAAAATCTGCACGCAAGGTGAAGAAGTGTAGTATGAGTTTAACTGACCACATGTACTCAATAAGTAACAAACCTAACCTTAGGTTGAAAGTTGTGACGAGGTTGGACCACAGTCAGAGTCCAACACCAATAGACAAGCAACTTGTAACAATATAATAAAAATAGTACAATTAATAACTCAAAGATATGATGCTCAACTCGTTCACGGATACGGAAAATAGGCATACTTTTCAGGTATAATAGTAAAAATCAAGTCTTTCACCAAGATCACCAAAATATGAGTAAGTCAGAAAATTGTAATTTTTCCCAAAAACTTTCAACAACAGAAAGGATGTTTCATTATCAGATGGCATGAGGAAAGTACATTTCTATACCTACATGTCAATGTGCATGTGAAGTCATGAATGTCACAAATACCGTACAACATGAGGAAATGCATCTATATGCCTACATGCCAAGTGTGCATGTCAAGTGTAATGCACCACATTGATAAGCTTATATGCTCATGCTCTCGGAGCAGTCAACCTCACTCAGCACGCTCAATCACTCAGTCCTCCCAGTCACTCAGTCCTCCCAATCACTCAGTCCTCCCAATCACTCAGTTCTCCCATTCACTCACTCCTCCCAATCACTCAGTCCTCCCAATCACTCGGCACTCGCACTCAGTAGGTACCTGCGCTCACTGCTAGTATGTCAGACTCCGGAGGGACGGATCCTTCCCAAGCGCTAATATAAGCAAATCATGATATGCTGTGGCGTGCAGCCCGATCCCATCATCATCACTCACAATCAGGCCCCGGGCCTCACTCAGTCAATATCCTCTCCAGTCTCTCGGCCTCATAAATCTCATGCCAATCAGCCTAAACAATGATAACATGATGTGTCAACAAATGATAACAGAGATTGAGATATGATATGCAACTGATGAATGTGACTAAGTACATAATTGCAATTTAAGCAAATAACTCAACAGCATGAATGACCTACGTGGGTCCCAACATGATAAGCATATAGCCTAAATATGGTTTCTAACATGGATCACAGTTCAATTACTCTAGCACGTAGAAATTTCGTGGATAGAAACAAGATTAGGTAACTACGCGGTACCACAGAATCAACTGTGTCACAATTCACACGGTGCACACCCACACACTCGTCACCTAGCATGTGTGTCACCTCAACACCAAACACATAACACGTATATTCAGGGGTTCATACCCTCAACACCAAGTTTAGAAGTGTTACTTACCTTGAACAAGCTGAATCCAATATTGAGCAAGCCAAATAATACTATAGAAATGCCATCCCGCTTGTACCAACCTCCGACCTGCTCAAAACTAGCCAAAAGCAACTCAAGAACATCAAATGATGCCAAAGGAAACAAACCCAGTCAATAAAGGTCCAATCTTTAATCAAAAGCTCAAAGTCAACCAAAAAGTCAACCCGGGCTCGCACCTCACAACCCGGCAAAACACACAAAATCTGATAACCCATTTAATTATGAGTCCATCCATACTAGTTTCACTCAAATCCGACTCCGAATCGATGTTCAAAACTCAACATTTTACTTTATGAAAGTTTAGACAAAAACCCCAAATTTGCCTTTCAAAATCATTAGTCAAATGACAAAATCAAAGATGGATTCATAAAATATAATCCAAACCGAGTAGGAAATACTTATCCCAATCCATGTAGTGAAAATTGCCTCAAAAATCGCCTCAATCTCAGCTTTATAGCTCAAAATATGCTAAAATGTCTGAAACTTTCGAAATATAGTACTTTATAAACTGTTCTAGGGGTACATACACTGTTCCAGGGGTACCCTTCACGATCGCGGTCACAAACCTTACGATCACGATTATAGAATTTTTCAGGGCAATTTTTACCCTATTCGATCGCGGCCATTTCCCCGCGATCGCGACGAACAAACTTCCATAACCCTTCCCAAACTTTTCTCAGACATCTTGTAGTATATCAATCATAACCTTTTGTACATAGCTCCAAATAACAAACGCCTTGATTTTCTGAAAATAAGACACAAAGAGTTACAACTTTTATTTTTAGATCCTCTCCAAATTCCTTATAGATTTCAAGATATAAGCTTTCAAAGTCGGGTTAGTGACAATAGAATTTCCTCTATGCGATCGCGAAAATGCTTCCGGGATCGCGATTCACATGCCCATTTTTCCCATTTTACTCTTTACAATCGTGACCAATTCTTCACGTTCGCAATGTATACCCCTATAGCCAAAAATCATCAGCTAAAAATAGCCTAGAGATGGTCTGAAACCACCCCGAAACTCACCCGAGACCCTCAGAACCCCGTACGAACATACCAACAAGTCCCAAAACATAACGCGAACCTACTCGATGCTTCAAATCATCCGTAATAACATCAAAACAACGAATCGCGCCTCAAATCAAAATTAATGAACATTTGAACTTTTAACTTCCAAAACTCGTGTCGAACCATATCAAATCAACTTGGAATGAACTCAAATTTTGCACACAAGTCCCAAATGACATAACGAAACTATTCCAATTTCTAGAACCTCAATTCAAACCCGATATCCTCAAATTCAACTCTCGGACAAGCTTATGAACATTCCAAACCTTCAAAATTCCAACTTTCACCAATAAGTGTCGAAACCTTCTAGAAATATCCAAATGCAAATCCGGGCATACGCCCAAGTTCAAAATCACCGCCCGGACCAAATGGAACCATCAAAACTCTGATCCGAGGTCAAATACTTAAAAGTTAAACTTGGTCAACTCTTCGAACTTAAATCTTCAAACATGAAATTCATTCTTCCAAACCAATTCCGACTCACTTGAAAACCAAAAGCGAAGATTTACATAGGTCATAATACATCATACGAAACTACTCAAGACTTCAAATAGCTGAACAGAGTGCAAATGCTCAAAACGACCAATCGGGTCATTACATTCATGAAGTCTGGCCACACTGACATATTAAAGGCAAGCTGAATGAAATGATTGTAGACTTTCATGTAAGTCTCTTTGGTATACCAGTGAGCAACATAGTTAATTGGCTCTAGTTTTTTGAAGTGAAGGGCAACTAATGCATGAGCAAATGGTATCCCTTTTACCATCCAAGATCTACAACTGCATGTCATGGTTTGTAAGGAAACCAAAATTTTCATATATTCAGTCTCTTTCATTTCACATACTGTGTCTCCATTCCATATCTGTTACACTTCATTGACTTGGATGTGTTTTCTTGTAAAACCTTCAATGCCATTAGTGAGATATCACAGATCCATCCATTGGCAAATTCTCTCAATTGCCCAGTCATGTTAATCATTTTCAAAATCATCCATTGCTTGATACACTCCCTACACCGTAAGAAACACAGTAAGACTTATGAAAGAAACGGAAAAAATAAACATAAAGATAGAATAAGAATAAAATAAAATAGAATACTAACCTTCTGCATGTTTGTTATAAATGTGAAATTTGTCTCATCTCCAAGTTCAAGGCTATCCTTCAACAGCCTTAAAACCCGGGTACAAGTAAACTTATTCTCAACCTCAACCACTTCCTAAGCTAGTTGTCACGACCCAATTTCACCTATAGGTCGTGATGGCGCCCAACATCACCGTTAGACAAGCCAACTAGTGGATTAAACATCTATTTTCTCTTTTAATAAATTTCCGAGTAATAAAGTATTCCTTAATTGCAAGATTTAAGAAAAATAAAAAGTCTAAATAAAACCAAAATAATAATTTTCCATCCACAATTCTACTAAAGTGCGTGTCAAGATCTGGTGTCACAAGTGTATGAGCATCTAGTAGATTATACAAAATCCCAAATATTATTTGAATATAAAATAGGCAGAATACAAATACAAAGGGAGACACTAGGTGTTGCGGAACAGCTCAGGGAAAAGCAACTCAGCACTAGGCCTCGGGATAACGGGGATGCGCACCGGTGGGACTGCCTTATGTACATGTCTCAAATCCTGCACAAAAAGTACAGCAAGTGTATCATGAGTACGTAAACAACGTATACCCAGTAAGTATCAAGTATAATCTCGAAGAAGTAGTGACGAGAGGTCGACTTTGACACTCACTATAGGTCAATAGTATTAAGATAGAAATATTTAAATAAACACAATTTATGTGATCAATAATAAATTCTCCTTAGTAGGGAGAAACAAATAATTCTTTACAATTTGATAAATTTCCAAATAATCATTTACCTTCACAAGCTGCAATAAAATAAATATCAAAGCACCGAATAATTTTTATTATTAAGTACGATTTCTGCTGAGGTCATACGACCCGATCCAGAATAATGTGTACACTACCAAGGGTCGTGTGGCACGAACCATATATGCATCTATCTACTGCCGAGGCGTTCGGCCCGCTCCACAAGAAGAGGAGAATGTTTTATAAGCATTTGACTTGGATATTACAGAGGTTTTTATATAACAATAATACTAATTTCATAAGCAAACTTCCACAATTTTTCCAACAATTACTAATATGATTTAGACATTTTTAAATTAACAAGTATAATGCAATAATTCCAAATAACTCATGAATTGGGTCCTAAACACTACACGGACAATAGAATAATAGTATCTACGGGGTAAATTATTTATTTGAAACACCTGTGGAATAAATTCTCTCTTACAAGGTTAGACAAGACACTTACCTCATCTCAAAGTTCACTTCCCGATCACAACTTCGCGTTAAAGCCTCAATTTGGTGTCGAAAAATCCGAAACTAGCCAACTGTTATATAATTTATTAATACATGCTCAACAATTCGAAATTAGATTATTAGATTAATTCCCAATCCAAATTGGTAAAATTCCTAAAATTTACACTAGGCCCACGTGCTCGAATTCCAGAAATTTTCGGAGGAAATCGTTTTCCATAATCTCAAGAACTCAAATATACAATTTTCATCTCATTCCATAACCATTTACGTGATTAAAATCTCATTTGTTTTGTCAAAACCTAGATTTTTCATCTAAACCCTTGATTTCCATAATTTACATGTTATAATCTACTCATAATCTATGCATTTAACTCACAATAGGTAGAATTAACTTACCTCCAAGTTGTTAGTTGAATACCCCTCTCAAAAAGCTCCAAAATCGCCCAAGAATGGAAGAAATGGGCTCAAAAATGGCTGAGCCCCGTTTTTAAGGCATTCTGCCCAACTCTGCTGACCCCTTCTTCGCGAACGCGATAGTTGCCTCGCGTTCGCGAAGGCCAATTTCCACAGGCCTTAAAAATGCCCTTCGCGAACGCGACAGGGGTCTTACTTGGCCTTCCCTTCGTGAACGCGTGCACTCCCTCGCGAACGGTAAAGTGTACTGACCCCCTCCCAGGCCCGTCCTTCTTTGCAAATGCGATACGGCCTTCGCGAATGCGTAGGCCTAGAATCCCATGCTTCGCGAACGCGACCCCCCACCCACGAACGTGAAGAACATTTTCCAACGAGAGTCCTTCCGCGTTCACGAAGAAGGAAACCAGAACTAGAAAAATCTGGTTTTTCCAACTTAGCTCCGGGTGGTTCGAAACTCACCCGAGCCACTCGGGACCCCGTCTAAATGTACTAACAAATCTATAAACATAATATGGACTTGCTCGAACTCTCTAAACATGTAAATTAACAACGAAACCAAGAATCGCACCCCAAAACCGAATTGAATCAGAATATGAACTTCAAGTTTCCAAATTTCGCTGAATGCGCCGAATCATACTTAGACTAATCGGAATAACACCAAATTTTTCGTGCAAGTATTAAATCACCATATGGAACTATTATCATGCTCGAAATTTCAAACAGACCTTGATTACTCCCAAACACACTCCAAACTAAATTTAAATAACTTTAAAACCTTCAAATAGTCAACTTTCACTATTAAGCGCTGAAACGCTCTCGGGTGGTCCAAAACCTGATCCGAACATACGCCCAAGTCCAAAATCATCATACGAACCTATTGGAACCGTCAAATCCCGATTTCGAGGTCGTTTACTCAAAATATTGACCGAAGTCAAACTTGGCCTTTTAAAGCTAAACTAAGGAACTAAGTGTTCCGATTTCAACCTGAACCCTTCTAAATCCCGAACTAACCATTCTCGCAAGTCATAAAACGGTGAAAGCACATATGGGGAGTATTATTTAGGAGAACGGGGTTCTAGAAGGCAAAACGACCGGTTGGGTCATTACATTCTTCACCTCTTAAACAAATATTCGTCCTCGAACGGGTTTAGAATCATACCTGGAGTGATGAATAAGTGTGGATATCTACTCAGCATGTCCTCCTCGGCCTCCCAAGTCGCTTCTTTGACTGGTTGGCCCCTCCACTAAACCTTTACCGCAGAAATCTTCTTGGACCTCAACTGGTGAACCTGCCTATCAGCAATGGCAACTGGTTCCTCTTCGTAGCCCAAGGTCTCATCTAGCTGAACTATGCTGAAGTCTAACACATGTGACAGGTCGGCATGATACCTCCGGAGCATAGATACATGGAAAATCGGATGAACTCCCGATAGACTGGGAGGCAAAGCAAGCTCGTAAGCAACCTCCCCAACTCGTCTCAACACCTCAAATAGGCCTATAAACCTTGGGCTCAACTTGCGCTTCTTCCCAAATCTCATGATTACCTTCATCGACGAAACCTTTAAGAGAACTATTTCACCCACCATAAATGATAAATCACACGCTTTCTGATCCGCGTAACCCTTATGCCTGGTCTGTGCTGTATGAAGTCGCTCCTAAATCAACTTCACCTTTTTCAAGGCATCCTTCACCAAATCAGTACCATATAACTTAGCCTCGCCGGGCTCAAACCATCCGATGGGCGAACGACATCGCGTACCATATAAAGACTCAAATGGAGCCATCTCGATGCTGGATTGGTAACTATTGTTATAAGAAAACTCGGCCAAAAGCAAGAAATGATCCCATTGACCTCTGAAGTCAATCACACATGCTATGAGCAAATCCTCCAAAATCTGAATTGTCTGCTCCTACTGCCCGTCGGTCTGCGGATGAAAGGTTGTGTTGAGATCTACACGGGTCCCCAATTCACTCTGTACTGCTCTCTAGAAATGTGAAGTAAACTGAGAGCCTCTATCTGATATGATGGAAATTGTCACACCGTGCAACCAAATTATCTCTTGAATATAAATCTGGGCCAACCTCTCTGAAGTATACGTAGTCACAACCGGAATAAAGTGTGCCGACTTGGTCAACCTATCGACAATGACCCAAACAACATCAAACTTCTGCAAGGTCCGCGGCAACCCAACTACAAAGTCCATAGTAATGCGTTCCCATTTCCACTCTGGTATAGTCATCTGCTGAAGTAGGCCACATGGCCTCTCGTGCTCATACTTAACTTGCTGGCAATTTAGGCACCTAGCTACATACTCAACTATGTCCTTCTTCATCTGCTGCCACCAATAATGCTGCCTCAGGTCACTGTACATCTTCGTAGCACCTGGATTAATAGAATACCGAAAGTTGTGTGCCTCCTCTAGGATCTTTTCCCTCAAGCCATCAACATTAGGTACACATAGGCGACCCTGGAGTCGCAGAACGCCATCATCACCAATAGCATACTCTTTGGCACCACCCCATAGTACCGTCTCTCGGAGAACCAACAAGTGTGGATCATCATACTGGCGAGCCTTGATCTGCTCAAATAGTGAAAACTAGGCAACGACACACGCAAGAACTCGGTTGGGCTCTGAAATATCCAGCCTCACAAGTCTGTTAGCCAAGGACTGAATGACCAAAGCTAATGGCCTTTCCTCCAAGCTATCCATACTTTCCGCCTTTCTACTCAAGGCATCTACGACTATATTCGCTTTGACCGGATGGTAAAGGATAGTAATATCATAATCCTTTAGTAACTCAAGCCATCTACGCTGCCTCAAATTTAGGTCCCTCTGCTTGAATAAATGCTGCAAACTACGATGATCACTGTAAACCTCACAAGACACCCCATAAAGATAATGCCTCAAAATCTTAAGAGCGTGAACAATCGCAGCTAACTCCAAATCATGTACCGGGTAATTCTTCTCGTGGGGCTTCAGCTGAAGTGAGGCATATGCAATAACTCGCCCCTCCTGCATTAATACACAACCCAAGACAACACGTGAAGCATCACAATACACTGTATACATCCCTGAACTGGAAGGCAACACTAATACCGGTGCAAAAGTCAGTATTGTCTTGAGCTTCTGAAAGCTCACCTCACAATCATCGGACCATCGGAACGGAGCACCCTTCTGGGTCAATTTGGTCAAAGGTGCCACATTAGATGAAAAGCCCTCCACGAACCGACGATAATAACCTGCTAACCCCAGAAAACTCATTATCTCGGTCGCCGAGGTGGGACGAGGCCAATTCTGAACTGCCTCGATCTTTTTGGGATCAACTTTAATACCCCCGCCTAACACAATATATCCCAAGAATGCTACAGAGTTTAGCCAAAATTCACATTTGGAGAATTTAGCATATAGCTTTTATTCCCGCAACGTCTGGAGCACCACTCTCAAATGCTGCTCGTGGTCCTCCATACTACGTGAGCAGATCAAAATGTCATGAATGAAGACAATGACAAACGAATCATTATATGGCATGAACACCTGATTCATCAGATCCATAAACGCCGCTGGGGCGTTAGTCAAACCGAAGGACATCACTAGAAACTCATAATGGCCATATCTAGTCCGGAAAGCAGTCTTCGAAACATTAGAATCCCGAATCTTCAATTGATGGTACCCCGACCTCAAGTCGATTTGAGAACACTCTGGCACCCTGCAATTGGTCAAACAAATCAACAATACGCGACAACGGGAACTTGTTCTTAATGGTAAATTTGTTCAAATTGCGGTAATCAATACACATCCACATAGTCCCATCTTTTTTCTTCACAAATAGTACCGGTGCGCCCCAATGCGACACACTCGGCCTGATGAACCCCTTTGCCAACAACTTCTCAAGCTGTTCCTTCAACTCCTTCAACTCTTTTGGAGCCATACAGTATGGTGGAATAGATATAGGTTGGGTACCTGGAGCCAAATCAATACAGAAATCAATATCACGATCCGGTGGCATGCCTGGAAAATCAGAAGGAAACACATCGAAGAACTCTCGGACTACAGGCACTGCATCAATTATCGGAGTCTCTGTAGTAGTGTCCCTAACATAAGCCAAATAAGCCAGACAACCCTTCTCGACCATGTGTCGAGCCTTCAGAAAGGAAATAACCCGACTAGATGCACTGGCAGACGAACCCTTCCTCTCCAATCTAGGCAACTCCGGCATCGCCAAAGTAACAACCTTACCATGGCAATCTAGGATGGCATGATATGGGGATAACCAATCTATGTCCAGGATGATCTCAAAGTCGATCATATCAAGCAGTAGAAGATCCGCTCTAGTCTTGTGACCACAAAAAGTAACAATGCAGGACCGGTAGATCCGATCCACAACAACATAATCGCTCACATGAGTGGACACATAAACAGGAGTACCCAAGGATTCACGAGAAACACCCAGGAAATGAGAAAACAGAGATGAAACATAGGAATAATAAACCCTGAGTCAAATAATACTGAGGCCTCTCTACCGCAGACAGAAATAGTACATGTGATCATGGCATCCGATGCCACTACATCTGGTCTGGCCGGGAAAGCATAGAACCTGGATGGAGACTCTACCTCTAGGACGGCCCCTACCCATCTGTCGTCCACCTCTGGGCGGCCGGACGGCTGGCGGAGCAACTAGTGCGATAATCATAGGCTGTTGACCATGCTGCACTGGTCTACCCTGAAGCCTGGGGCAGAACCTCCGCACATAACTGAGATCCCCACACTCGAAACAAACCCTCAGTACGATGGACTGCTAATCTGAAGCCTGGCCCTGATGACCTGAATACCCACTGAGAAGCCCTGAATAACTGGTGGGCGGTAAGAACTCTCTGGCATAGCACTGAAATAAGGTCACACTAGAGTACCCCGAGGAGATGGTAGTGCTGGATAAGGGGGCCTTCTGGACTGACCCCTCACGAACTGACCTCTACCCCCAGCCGGGGCACCACTGAACTCTCCTGAATATCAAAACCGCTTGTCCCTCGCTGCCTGCTCACGGCTCCGCTGATGGACACCCTCAATCTTCCGAGCTATCTCTACAACTAGACCGTTAGAAGTCCCTATCTCCACCTCTCGTGCCATGGTGGCCTGAATACCAGAGTGCAATCCGGCGACAAACCTCCGCACTCTCTCTGCATTGGTAGGTAGTATCATAAGTGCACGGCGAGACAACTCAGAGAACCTCGCCTCATAGTCAGTCACTGACATCTGACCCTGATGGAGCTGCTCGAACTGGAATCGCAACTCTTCCCTCTGAGAGAGTGGTATGTATCTGTCCAAGAAGAGGCGTGTGAACTGATCCCAAGTCGTGAAAGGTGAACCTGCTGGTCTGCCAGAAAGATGTGACTGCCACCACCTATGGTCCCTGCCCTCCAGCTGAAAAGTAGTGAAGTACATCCCATGGGACTCTAATATCCTCATGTTGTGCAGTCTGTCTCTGCACCGATCAATAAAATCCTGGGGGTCCTCATATCGCTCACCTCCGAAAGTAGGAGGATGAAGCCTAGTCCATATGTACAATAGCCTGTGCGGATCACCGGCCACATTTGGTATGGACTCTAGTGTAGCTGCTACAACTGGCCGAGCTTCGCCCACGGGTAATGCACCCTGGGTCTGGTATACAACAACTGCCTGCCCATGAGCCTGCGCGGTAGGGGTCTGTGCTCCCCTACCACCTAAGATGTGCTTGGGTCTGCCGGAAATAAACCGGCTAGAGTCATAGTATCCATGAACTGCTGCATATGCCCCATGACCTCCTGGAATCCTGGTACGGACGTGAAATCCACCAGAACTGGCTCTGCTGCAGGTACCTCGCCCTGCTCCTCGATGATAGGATCCTCTACTGGATCCACTGGTGGCATAACTAGAACCACTCTAGGACGTCCTCATCCCCTACCACGGGCTGGAGCCTTCCGTCGGCCTCTGCCTCGGCCTCTAACAATAGGGGGAGCAGCTCTTCCCTGGTCTGGATCCTCCGTAGAGCGCGTTCTCACTATCTGTGAGAGAGTAAGGGGAAGATACTTTGTATTACATTAATTGCACGATAGAAGATGAAGAAAGGTAGTTTTCTAACACCTTATAGCCTCTCGAAAATAAGTACATACGTCTCCGTACCGATTTGCAAGACTCTATTAGCCCATGCTCATAACTTGTGAGACCTACGTGAACCTAGTGCTCCGATACCATATTGTCACGACCCAATTTGACCAATAGGTCGTGATGGCGCCCAACAGCACTGTTAGATAAGCCAACTAGTGGATTAAACATCTATTTTCTCTTTTAATAAATTTTCGAGTAATAAAGTTTTCCTTAATTGCAAGATTTAAGAAAAATCAAAAGTCTAAATAAAACCAAAATAATAATTTTCCACCCACAATTCTACTAAAGTGCGTATCAAGATCTCGTGTCACAAGTGTATGAGCATCTAGTAGATTATACAAAATCCAAAATGATTTAGACATTTTTAAATTAACAAGTATGATGCAATAATTCCAAATAACTCATGAATTGGGTCCTAAATACTACCCGGACAATAGAATAATATTATCTACGTACGAACTCTTGTCACCTCGTACGTACGTAGCCCCATATAATTAGACACAATTATTATTTGAAACACCTATGGGGTAAATTCTCTCTTACAAGGTTAGACAAGACACTTACCTCGTCTCAAAGTTCACTTTCCGATCACAAATTTGCGTTAAAGCCTCAATTTGGTGCCGAAAAATCCGAAACTAGCCAACTATTATATAATTTAATTAATACATGCTCAACAATTCGAAATTAGATTATTAGATTAATTTTTCAACCAAATTGGTAAAATTCCTAAAATTTACCCCGGGCCCACGTGCCCGAATTCCGAAATTTTTTAGAGGAAATCGTTTCCCATAATCTCAAGAACTCAAATATACAATTTTCATCTCATTCCATAACCATTTTCGTGGTTAAAATCTCTTTTTTTTTGTTGTCAAAACCTAGATTTTTTATCTAAACCCTTGATTTCCACAATTTACATATTATAATCTACTCATAATTTATGTATTTAACTCACAATTTATGTATTTAACTCACAATGGGTAGAATTAACTTACCTCCAAGTTGCTAGTTGAATACCCCTCTCAAAAAGCTCCAAAATCGCCCAAGAATGAAAGAAATGGGCTCAAAAATGGCTGAGCCCCATTTTTAAGGCATTCTGCCCAACTCTGCTGACCCCTTCTTCGCGAACGCGATAGTTGCCTCGCGTTCGCGAAGGCCAATTTCCACAGGCCTTAAAAATGCCCTTCGTGAACGCGACAGGGGTCTTACTTGGCCTTCCCTTCGTGAACGCGTGCACTCCCTCGCGAACGCGAAGGGTAAAATGTATTGACCCCCTCCCAGGCCCGTCCTTCTTCGCGAACGCGATACTGCCTTCGCGAACGCGTAGGCCTAGGATCCCATGCTTTGCGAATGCGACCCCCTACCCGCGAACGTGAAGAACATTTTCCATCTCCCCCAAATCCTTCATCGCGAATGCAAGAGTCCTTTCGCGTTCGCGAAGAAGGAAACCAGAACTGGAAAATCTGGTTTTTCCAACTTAGCTCTGGGTGGTTCGAAACTCACCTGAGTCACTTGGGACCCCGTTTAAATACACCAACAAGTATGTAAACATAATACGGACTTGCTCGAACTCTCAAAATATGTAAATCAACAACGAAACCAAAAATCGCACCCCAAAATCGAATTTAATCAGAATATGAACTTCAAGTATCTAAATTTCTCCGAATGCGCCGAATCATACTTAGACTACTCGGAATGACACCAATTTTTGCGTGCAAGTCTTAAATCACCATACAGAACTATTTCCAGGCTCGAAATTTCAAACGGACCTTGATTACTCCAAAACATACTCCAAACTAAATTTGAATAACTTTAAAACCTTCAAATAGTCAACTTTTATTATTAAGCGCCGAAACGCTCTCAGGTTGTCCAAAACCCGATCCGAACATACGTCAAGTTCAAAATATCATATGAACTTATTGGAACCGTCAAATCCTGATTACGAGGTCGTTTACTCAAAATGTTGATCGAAGTCAAACTTGACCTTTTAAAGTCAAACTAAGGAACCAAGTGTTCTGATTTCAACCCGAACCCTTTCAAATCCCAAACTAACCATCCCCGCAAGTCATAAAATAGCAAAATCATATATGGGGAGTTTTATTTAGGGGAACGGGATTCTAGAAGATAAAACAACCAGTTGAGTCGTTATACTAGTGACAGCATATGGTTGTTATCATCCTTACACACAGAAACAGGCAACTGTCTCTTGCAAACACCCTTTAAGAACCGACCATCCAATCGAATACAAGGCCTACGCCCAGCCTTGAAGGCCTTGTTTAATGCATCAAAATAGATTTAGAAGCAAACAAATATTTTCTTGCCACCTTCAAAAGTCTTTTCACTTAGTTTAACAACATATGTAGTACTAGGATTAGACCTAAGTATTTCATCTCTATAGTCCAAAATTTTACTAAACTCCAGCACATGGTCACCTATTATGCCATTCAAAACCATGTCCCTTGCTTTCCTACAAATTGACCTCCCAACATACAAACCTAATTCTTTTCTCACAAGCTCCTGGAATTTGAAAATTCGAATGTTAGGTTGCTATCTTATTTTGTCTTTGAATTTCTCAGCCAAGTATTTGGTGTGTTCATTATTTGTTCTTGTTAGTTGGTTCACATGTGTGTATTGGAATGTACTTCTTCACTACAAAATTTGTAGTCCTAGAGTCATAGCTAGCAAACAGATATCAGGGATAAAATCCTTGCACTTACACCTCAGCTTTATTGGTTGATTAATATATTTTTCAACAACAACTTTTTCTTCAACTGCAAACTTAGTATGAGCTCCTCGAAACTTGTCAACACTCTCAAATTTCAAGACTAAGTTCCCGTACAATAGTCTTACAGTTTGGGTCAAAAATCACTTTTTTAAACCTTTCTTTTTCTTGTTTTGGTTTTTCTTTGATTAACCTCTCCCTCCCATTCATCATCATCATTATCAGTTTCAAAGCTAGCAGCCTCATCGAAAGAATAATATGGCTCATCACCTCCTATTTTACCCTCCAAAGGATTTTTTGGCCCGACTCTTTTCTAGCTTCATACTCATCATACCCCACATCTACTATTTTTTTACCCAACTTAATACCCTCAATTGCAGGAACTCTAACTTTTTTTTCTCTACTCGGTTCTTCTTTCCTTCCTATAAGACATATACTCCATATGTATATCACTACCATAATCCTATTCTCCTTATTCAAATAACTCTACACGATCTGAATCAGAACTATTGTTAGTGCTGAAGCTATCTTCAGATTCAGTAGAGGCAACATGTTCAGAGAAGGCAACAGGTTCAGGAGGGGCAGTAGGTTCGGGGGAGGGGGGCAGTATGATCAAGGGGTAATAGTATCAAAAGGAGCATTTGGTGAAACAGGGGCACTAATGGATGGTGCATTAGATGCGTCTTCATATGTACCCAAACCCTCACATCCCCCCTGAGTTTTGACCAAATTCTAAGAGAGAGGGGGACCACTACTAGTTCATCAATTATGTGCTCCACAAATACATCCAAGATATTTCTATTTTTTAATACTTGCCAAATACCCATAACGTCCATATTCACTTTAACTTCTACCAAATCAGGACAGTTAGGTTGTCTTATATAAATACGAGTAGAGGAAGGATTGTAGCCAAACTCTTTAACGTAACCTAGAAACTCAAAGTAGGAGAACCTATATACATCAACATCAAGTGCAGAAGTAATAACTTCACCTATATAATCCTCATCTGTAAATGAGTTTAGCTTATTCATGGAGATTTTTTCCTTAAGGAAGAATCTTACTGTGACGAGTTCAAAAGATTTAAAACCAACGCAAAGCAGATATATGACTATATCAGACCAATATCTACCAATCAAAGCACATGCAACAATATATTCAGTATTATTACTGTAGCACCAATGAAAAAAAACTCTAGAGCTTGAAACAACATAAAGACGACGAACACGCTAACCTTTAAAAAGTATATTTTCGTCCAAAATCCAAATCGAAGAAAGATAGTAGCATCGACGAATGGTAACAACGACTGAACCCCTTTCCTTGCAACTCGAACAAATCCAACAATTCGTCAAAACCCTAAATACAACGACAAATTGCGCTTCTAACTAGGTTTAATCAAAGAAACATTCATCTTGTCCCTTCAATTTTAGTCGGGAAGCATGAATTTTAGACGATTTGGGATTAGGGCTTTTTTGTCGAATTGGAAATTTTTTACGGGGTGGGTGAAATAAACTGAAAAGGAAAATAGATTGAGTAAATATTTGGTTAAAAACGATGTCGTTTTTAAAAGTAAAACTTGGTTAAAATTGATTAACGTGATTAATTATATTAATAATAATAACTCTCTCTTAAGTTTTCATTTAACTATGTGACATTACCAGAAGGCACATTTATGCTACACAATATATAATTACTGGGAGATTGCTTAAAAGAGTGCAGAAAAAATCAATCATAACAAGTATAGGGTAGTATTGAAATATGCCTAAAGGTTGAATAGGAAGCTCATTTTTTCATGACAAGTTTTCCCTTTATTAAACTTGCTGTTAATAGAGATTGCAATGCGTTATTTCACCAAATTGGAGGGCTACAAAAGTAGATATTGGTATTTCCACATCCCTGCCCCATCACAGTAGCAGAGAAAGCCTCAGAGCACCAGCAAAAACTCTACACCCCCCTGCGCTGTACTCGTTACATTACCAAAAACAGAGATCGATTCCTTTTAGCGACAAGCGAATCAAGATCCATTGTGCATCAATCAATGGCTCCTCCAGCTCAAACTCATCGATCTCCTTCACCTTCTCAACCTTCCGGGTACACAAATCTTCTTCTTTTTTTCTTTTTTGTAATTTTTTTTCACATACCCTTTTGAACGGAGAATTAAAAAATCCACACCAATTACTAACTTTTCCTATTTTTCATTGTCTTTTACTTAGTATTTTTTCTGACCCTGATGAAAAAAGCGATGAATTGAGTTGTTTATAGTTGAATTCTTGAAATTCCGAAGTCGAAAATACTAGTACTTAACTACTCAATAAACGATCAAGATTGGATTTTTAGCTTCGATCATGATGTTGCTATTTCCCACATTGACCTAAAAGTTCACCAATTCGAATCACTACTTTTTTTTGCATAATTATACTGTATTAATAACTCGATGGTTTATATTTAATGGCTGTATGATACATTCTATTTTATTATAATTGCATAAGGCAATGTCCTTGTTAAAAAATGAGCTTTGCTTGCTTCTATGGGATTCCGGTAAATAAAGATTAGGGCTTTTGGAATGGCAAAAATTGAAATTTTATGTACAGTTTAAAGGATATACAATTGCTGATGTTAGTTTTCATTGGTGCAGAAAAGGGGAAGTTTCAGATTTGAAGATGCAGCTTAGGCAGCTGGCAGGTAGCCGAGCTCCCGGGACTGATGATGCAAAGAGGGAGCTGTTCAAGAAGGTGATCTCGTGTATGACAATTGGGATTGACGTTTCTTCAGTTTTCAGCGAAATGGTTATGTGCTCAGCAACCTCAGATATTGTTCTAAAAAAGATGTGCTACCTTTATGTTGGGAACTATGCTAAAAACAACCCAGAACTCGCGCTTTTGACCATTAACTTTCTTCAGAAGGACTGCAAAGATGAGGATCCCATGATTCGGGGTTTGGCTCTAAGGAGCTTGTGTTCTCTGCGGGTCACAAATTTGGTCGAGTATTTGGTCGGCCCCTTGGGTTTAGGGTTGAAGGATTCAAATAGCTATGTCAGGACAATTGCAGCCATTGGTGTTTTGAAGCTGTACCATATCTCAGCATCAACTTGCATGGATGCAGATTTTCCTGTCACGCTTAAGCATTTGATGCTTAATGATCGAGATGCTCAGGTTTGGCAATTTGATCGACATGATATCTATTCACTTTTTTTTTGGCTACTTCTTATGCTTGAGTTTTTCGAAGCAATTATTACCTACTGTTTGGTTGCTATGTGATTTACATTAACAACAAAGTAGTTGCACTGTTGCAGACACTTTTTGATATAACCATAGATTTTCCATTTTTCCTGGTTCATCCCCC
>AWOL01S0000865.1:221682-243003 GCA_000715115.1 Nicotiana otophora
GCCTCTTGAGACTTTCGCCCCACACCATCGCCCCTGGGCGTTTTTGGTACGCCTCGCCCCGGGGCTCGCCCCAGAAACGCCTTTTAAAACAGAGGTTGCAAGGTTAAATTGCAGCGGGCCTGCCGTGTGTGGTCTTGAATTGATTCGAAATACAGTTGCTGATGCTGTACATTAAAGGAGGGCACTGTTCAGTTGGGCTTTTAGAAGAAGAGAAGATCCCTGGCATGAGATGTCACTCTTAGCTCTCATGTGGGTTATATGAAAAAGATGAAATAAAAGGGTGTTTGGGTATGACTTTTTATATTTGAGGAATAACCTGGTCTATAGTTCCATTATGGTGCACCCAATCTCGGTTTGTATAGATGATTGGGCTCTATACTTACTGGTATACAGCTTGCATACAGGGATTTTTTCAATATCAATAAAATTATATACCTTAAAAAGTCAATAATCTTTCAGTGCATGTAAAAAGAAGCTTGGAAAGTCAATACAGTTTGAGATTTAGCTTTTCACACGTACAGATGAAGCCAAGTATATAACCTAAAACAAAGATAACAAAAAATGTTTAGTCTTGGAGATCATGCTGGTGACAATGCCACTCTCGGAACAAACCTTTGGTACAAGTGTATATTTTTTAGACAAATGGGGTCCCCGTATTCTATTCGTCCAAATGTTTCATCAGATTTACTCTCTGTGAGCTTTAAGATAAGCAAGGAGGAGATATTGAGAGAATGCATGAAAACTAATGTTTCACATCTGATTCCTTTTATAGGCACACATTACAATGTTCATAGCTATATTTACCCGACGGGGCCATTAATACTATATTACATCAAGTATAAGTACTCACACTTAGCTATCTAACCGCCTCAAGTTAATCATTATGTTGCTCTGACAGCTTTGTTACCTAATGGTTGCATAAAAATGCAAAATGATGTTACTGTTTTTGAATTTAATCTGTGCAGAATTTCCATCATTGAAACATCCTATGCTTAACTAACACTGAGTTCTAATTTTCGTTTACTCATTCTTCTGTTTAGGTGTATGAGCGTATAAAAGCACCTCTCCTTACATTAGTTAGCTCAGGAGGTCCAGAGCAATCCTATGCTGTGTTAAGCCATCTACATTTGCTGGTGATGCGTGCACCATATATTTTTTCAGCAGACTACAAGCACTTCTACTGCCAATACAATGAGCCGTTTTATGTCAAAAAGCTAAAACTTGAGATGCTGACTGCTGTGGCAAATGAGAGCAATACATATGAAATTGGTGAGTATCCGTATCAGTCAACTAATTTGAAGTTTTCAACCTAAACGTCTTTGTGTGTACCTCATTTCCTGGTGTTGGATCATGGTCAAAGGGATTATTGGCGTTGCACCAGCCAAAAAATAGAATAATAATTAAGGGCATAAAGGTAAGAAAGAGTATTTCTTTCTGAGAAGAGGTAAGAAAGAGTGAATTTGTGCAGTAATCAGTAAAACTGTTAATAAAGCTGTGGAAAGCACGTTCTGTTGGTTTTGGATGTTTAGAATGATTAGTAAATATAAACTGAAGTGCTAAATATCTTGTAAGTTCCATACACTTCCGACTCATATAATTCTCAAATCAAACTTTTAAATTACACTTTGTTACCAAAAATAGATGCAGGTTCTCATTTCCCTTATCTAACACCAATATATGCTTCCTCCAACCAGCTTTAGTACCGGGTAACTCGTGCACGAAGACTTAGTCAAATGGGATTAGATCACCTAAGTGTTTTCTCATAATGCCAAAAGGACCTTAGGCTTATGAACAAAGTAAAATTGTTATCAAGGGGTTTAGGTGAAATGGCACGCATTCCTATCTTTTCTTTCTCCATCGATCCTACAATAAAAAGTTAACTCATCTATCTCTCTCCTTTTCTTTGTTTTCTTTTTTGTAATAGTCATTTTCTTCATTTTAAAAGATGCTTTTGTTTTAGTTGTGATAAGAAGTTCAAATTTCACATGTTAAATTATTTTATCATTTTTAATTGGACTTAAGGATGTGTTGATTCCATTTGCTTTCTATATTGAATTTTTTCTCACTTTCTCTGTATCCTTTCGTCTTGTATATTGCCTTAACTACCTCGCCTGAATTAGTACCTCACTGAAGGAGTATCAAATTCCTTTGCACCCTAGGGTGTGGCGTAGTGGTCAGTTAAGTGGGTGCAAATCTTACCTAGTGCAAATTCCAGCAAAGATAAAAAACACGAGGTGATTTCATCCCATCAACATAAGCCTTGGTGGGCGGAGTTACCCAATAATTGTATTGGTAGGAAGTAACAGGTACCAGGTGGAATAATCGAGGTGCGCGCAAGCTGACCTAGACAGAACCGTATTTAAAAAAGAGTATCGATTCCCTTCAACAAAAATTTGACTTTTAACTAGGTCTTTATTAAAGAATAAGTATGACGGAGAAACAAGAACAAAGTATTGGACGTAATTGGGAATAATTTCACTTAGACCGGTTAAATATGATTTTTCAAGTTGTTCGAACACTAGTCTGAACGTTAAGTTGTTAGAACAGTTGGAGTTTTAAGTAGTTAAAACCAGTGTTTTAAAAGGCGTGGGCGTAAGGCGGAGCGTTTTACATATGCCTCAGCGGGGCGTAAGTCCCATAGGTATTTAATTTTTAATATTTTATAAAATAATATAATGACAATTAATATTTATAAACAGGTAAAATTGCATAAAAATTGAAGAAAACTCTATATATGTGTGCTCCATCCCCACAAAAAACTAATCAAAACAATCTATTATACGTTACTTACAAGCACAAGTAATTTGAGTCTAAAAGAATAAAAATTTCTATATGGAGGAACAAAAAGGATGATTAACCTGCAATTTGAACTTTGAATTTGCTGCTATGAAGAAAAATGTAGTTCTCTTTGTATTTGTAAAAAAAATTAAATATTCGTTGCTTTTGGGAGATATTAGCAGACTAGCGGACAAGATAAAAATTTGGGAAAACCATGAATTAGGGCTTGAATCAATAAAAAAGGTTTTTACTTTTAAATTTAATACTTTTGAGTTTCTTTTTAAACCTTTTGAGTAATTACCAAACTCACATTTGAGAATTTGGGTATTATATGAAGGACTAATTCAACAAATTTTGTTTTAATTTAAAAAAGTCTCTGGGGCTTACTCTTTACTAAAAAAAGTGCCCCGAACGCCCGGGCGTACGCCCCAAATTGCGGGGCGTACGCCTCTTGAGACTTTCGCCCCACACCATCGCCCCGGGGCTCGCCCCAGAAACGCCTTTTAAAACAGAGGTTAAAACTCCAGAAATAAAGCATAATTGACTGTATTAGCGGATATTTTATAGTTCACTTGTTTTCAAAGAAATGCAATTCAGTAGAACTATTTCCCCTTCCACCAGAAGTTGCGAATATGTACCATGATTAGTGGTGGCAAAATGGATAAAAAAACAGTTATCCATCCATATTATCCACTGAAAAATGGGTTGGATAATGAACTTTTTAAAAATAGTTCAAATATGGGTAAGAGCCATATTATCCACTTAGAAAATGGATGACCAATGGATAACTAATGGGTTTAACTTTTACATTTGTAAAGACTCAAATTGGGGGTTCCTCAATTTTGGGAGACTAGGAATTCTCCCAAAAGTGATTATATTCAATAAGCCATAGATAATATGATTATCCATATTATCCGTCAGTTAACCCATTTTCTAGGGGCAGGTGCATAGATAGCTATTCTCAAGGATGCTATTTAGAGATTAGCCAATACTTATTTTTGTCCTGAAATTTTAAACTAAAAATCCTAACTTCAGGACAACTCCGGACATTTTTTTCCTGCAAAATTAAATCGAAAAACTGAAATTCAGGACGCACTGTCTAATTCTTAAATAGCAGCCCTTTAGAGTGGCTACCTGGTGTTATTTCTACCATTTTCTATCCATATTAAATATGTGTCGGGTTGGATTTGCCCATTTTGCATTACCTGTTTTCGACCCGCCCATATTCGACCCGACCTGCATGTTTGCCACCCCTAACCATGATCAATCCACAGTTTTTAACTTGTTTTGTTTTTCTTTTTAAAATTCTATAGAAGGCTTTAAGGCGAAAAACTGAGGAAACTGCCAAGGATGGGGCATTAACCGCAAAGCATAACTAAAGCGCGTGCTTTAGTAAAACGGTGCAGATATATATGTAAATTGTAGGCAAAATATGTGGTGAACAAATAATAATTATGTGAACAAAAGGAATTGTACAAACTGCAATTGAAAGATAAATATAAAATAAAAACGATGCCAGTCAAGTTCAACAAACCATTTAAATTTGACTCAGATGCAAATATGTATTTTTAAACTTCTTACTTAGATATAATAACTAGTTTTCTTTTACTAATTTTTAGTTTCTTATTCGTAGTCTTCTTGTATTATAATTTCTTATCCGTAAACTCTTAACTTTTTTCTATAATTTTTTTAACAGTTAATGTATCCCTTTACTTGCTAATTTTATTGTTTAGTGCCAACTTAAGACATAACACATGGACCTCACAAATTAACCTAACTCTTCTTAAAAGTAGTTAGTTGGCTGGATTTTGCTTAGGCCCACAATCTTATATTGGAATCAAAAAGCAATGGCCAGGGCCGTTATTCAACTCTTTATTAGTAATATAGTCAAAACTAATTGCTTAAATTCCATCTCAAATTAACAATTAAAAATAAATCTGGAGGCACTTGTTATATTTTTGCAATTAAATCATTTTGCTCGTGGGCAAGTTATGAATTATCATGTAGGGATTAGAATATACAGTGATTAAAAATCATTGCATTACTAGACTTATTGATTGTGTAGTTCGTCGTATTAAATCTGGATATACAATATATAATGTAAAACGTGTGTATAAATTAGATTAAGATTTATTTCAGTAGTGCCCTTCACCTATGTTAAAATTGTATCCAATCTTGTATTGGTATTATTATCATATCTATCATTAAAGCAAACAACTACGTCCCAAATGCCAGAGATTACACATAGGCTATGCAGGTATTATCTAGGCGAAAGCAAAATGTAACCAAATCCTCATAAGGAGCCTATTTTCTTTTATACCAAACCCATAAACCCTTTTTTGGTGTGGTGATGTGTAGGTTACCTGAGTATTATTAAGGACTTCTATTGTCCATCTTTAGATTAGCCAATCTGGTTGATATCTTTGTGGATTGACTTCAGTGTCGGAGCTATGTGAATATGCTGCTAATGTTGACATTCCCATGGCGAGAGAGTCGATCAGGGCTGTTGGCAAAATAGCATTACAACAGTATGATGTTAATGCTATTGTAGATAGGCTGCTCCAGTTTTTGGAAATGGAGAAGGACCATGTGACTGCAGAAACTCTGGTATATTGTCATTGGTTTTCCGTTTTCCTTTTTGGATCTTTCCTTTTCTGAGTTTTTATTTTTTTTATTTTTTGGAGGAATAGTGCCTTAAATTTTTAAAATTATCTGAGACCTCATGTCTTGCTATTTTTGTTTGGTCTCACCATGAAATTTGCTCATATAGGTACTTGTGAAAGACCTCCTTAGGAAATATCCTCAATGGAGTCATGATTGTATAGCTGTAGTAGGGAATATTAGTAGCAAAAATGTCCAGGAACCCAAAGCCAAGGCAGCTCTTATTTGGATGTTAGGGGAATATGCTCAAGACATGCAAGATGCTCCATACGTATTGGAGAGTCTTGTTGAGAATTGGGAAGAGGAGCATTCTGCAGAGGTAATCAAGCTGCATTTTTCTTTTCTTTTTTAGTGTTTGTTTTTTCTTTTCCTATGCAAGTTTTTGTGTCTCTTTTTTAAATTCCCTTTTTATTGAATGGTTTTTGTGTGCTCTTTTATGCTCTTCTTTAGAAGATCTTTCTAATTATTGAGCATCTCCAAGAGTGTCATAATACCTGAATGTAATCAGTTGTCTCATTTTGTAAGGCTCTGAATCTTGAAAATGATTTGTGCTTTGGAGTAAACATTTCTTCGCTAACTTTTGTCAGTTACCTTGTGGTTTGTTAATGCAAGTCAATACATTACTTGCTTAGTACAAAGGTGGTGATGTCAAAAGTGCAAAAGGCGGCCCTCCTGTTCAGTTGCCTCTGTCCTTATTGCTTCAATTTAAGATCTCTTGATTCTATAGCTTGAGGTCATCTGCATCATTCATGTCATCCATGTTCATCAGTTTTCCTCTTTCGAGTGATGGAAAAAACAAAGCTTTCTTGTGGGATTGATAATGAATGAACTAAAATTGTGAATTTCTTGTGTGGGCTCCTCTTAACAGTAGGAAGGTTCGGATGGATTGAAAGGCATTTGTAAATGTAGTTCTCATAGAGTTAAAAATATATACATAAAACAAAGATAGATGCATAAGCTTATTAGACTTAGCTTTCTATGCATTATGCAGGTTCGTTTGCATCTTCTTACAGCAGTAG
Source organism: Nicotiana otophora (assembly GCA_000715115.1). NCBI lineage: Eukaryota > Viridiplantae > Streptophyta > Magnoliopsida > Solanales > Solanaceae > Nicotiana > Nicotiana otophora. Next base: position 228,141 of record AWOL01S0000865.1, read on the forward strand.
TGAAGTGCTTTTTCAGAAGACCACCAGAGACTCAGAAAGCCTTGGGAGCTGCACTAGCTGCTGGTGTTAATGATTTTCATCAGGTATCACTTCTTTTTTGTATTTTGAAAAATTACTGATATAAAAAGACAATATATTTAGTTTTGGAATGAAGTAGGCCCGAATAGAACAGAATGAACTTAATTGTGAATGAGGCGTAGTTGATTGGCAAAGATTAGTATGAAGTGTTTTGTGTGGCTCTAATGATGTGCAAGTATTGTTGCAGGATGTCCATGACAGGGCATTATTATACTATAGACTTCTACAGTACAATGTTTCCGTAGCAGAGCGTGTGGTGAATCCTCCAAAGCAAGCTGTTTCTGTCTTTGCTGATACACAAAGTAATGAAATTAAAGATCGCATCTTTGATGAGTTTAACAGCCTCTCTGTTGTTTATCAAAAGGTATGCAAGATGTTCTTCGCTCATATCAATTGTATAATAATTTGGGGATCTTTGTCAGAAGTGTAATTTCAATGCTACTGCACATTAGTGAAAAGATAAAACATGTTTCTCATGCTTAATTATTTTTGCAGCCTTCTTACATGTTCACCGATAAGGAACATAGAGGGCCGTTTGCCTTCTCTGAGGAAATTGGAAATTTATCTATTGGGGCAGAACCGACTGATAATGTAGTCCCAGCGCAGAGAATCGAGGCAAATGACAAGGATTTACTTTTGAGTACTTCAGATAAAGAAGAAAGTAAAGGTTCTAGTCACAATGGTTCTGCATATAGTGCTCCTGGATATGATGGTTCTTTGGCTGCACCATCTCAAACTGATCTTGTTTCCTTGGATTACAAATCTACTCCAAGTGCGGCATCAGCTACTTCGGCAATCGATGATTTACTTGGTCTTGGTTTGCCTGCTGCAGCTAGCTCTCCTCCCCCGCCTCCTGTTTTGAAGCTCAATACTAAAGCTGTTCTAGATCCCAACACTTTCCAGCAGAAATGGCGTCAACTGCCAATATCAATTTCACAGGTGCACATATATCGAAACATTACTATTACGACATCCCTCATTGTCAGTTAATTCTCCTATATTTTCATAATACTTTGCCTTTTCTTCTTTATCAGGAAACCTCTATTAGTCCACAAGGCGTGGCAGCAATGACAACTCCTCAAGCGCTTATCCGTCACATGCAAGGCCATTCAATCCACTGCATAGCTTCCGGTGGTCAAGCTCCAAACTTCAAGTTCTTCTTCTATGCACAAAAAGCAGAGGAACCGTATACCTATCTTGTAGAATGTATAGTTAATTCATCATCGTGTAAAGTACAGTTAAAGATCAAAGCTGATGATCAGAGTACATCTCAGGCCTTCTCAGAATTGTTCCAGTCAGCCTTGTCCAAATTCGGTTTTTCGTAGTCATTCGGATGTCCCTCTTGTTGTAATGCTCCTTAGATGTATTAATGGATTCACATTTCTTTGTAATTTTATTTTGTACTTGTTTAATAAGAGTCAGAAAACAAACCATGAAACGTGAGTTTACTTTATTCTGTACAACATGAGCTAAGATGAGTGTTTCATGCCCTGTGATCCTGAGGCAAAAACTACTTTTGTGGACTGTAACATTTTTCTGTGGCCAATTATAAGAGGTTTCTTTTTCCAGTTTTGGTTCGATTACCCCATCAAACTTTCCTATTTTGTGTGGTCAAAAACTGCATACAACCAGTGGGAAATGTTTTCATCAGAAGATATCAAAAGGAGTTGATCCAAATATCAGCTAGTTACAATTTCCTAAATAGTAATGGTAATTAACTACAATTTTTTCATAACTTCACATGTATGACTGTAGTGTTTGTAAAATTCTTAGATTGTTTTAGATCATGTCTCTATTTATTGTTTGTCCGCACTTTAAACCACAAAATACTGTTGTGATCCTTATATGAATAGATTCCTGTGTCCCTATAACATTAATCAACTGGCTGGTATTTTTCAAGACTAAATGTGTTCCGGTTAATTAGGCATTCCTTCTTTCCTTGCTAGGCGCAGGGTGGTGAAATGAGATTTCGAAATTATGGCGATGAGAATTTTGAGCTACAAGCTGTTGGAAAATTTTGATTAGTGCTGTAGGAAAAAGTAATTACTATGTTCATGACATAACTGAAGAAATAAACTATCTTTGGAAACAAGGAAGAAAAGGAAGGGAACGTTTCTAAGCTTGCTAATCCGATACTCAAAAGAAGAGTAATCTGTGGCAACGTATACCTTATTTTAATTTATGTGTCTTACTTACTTTTTAGGCTGTTTAAAAGAGAATGTCTTTTTTTATATTTAGTAATTCTTTAACTTCAATTTTTCACATAGCATATTGAAAGCCACAAAATTCAAGGATATTTTGACATATTATACACATCTTTAGTTTAAAACCAAATTTGAAAATCTTCCTACTTTCTAAACGGCGAATCCAACTAAACTAAAGACACATTAATTAAAACGGTGGGAATAAATCGTGTTTGTATCATCATTTCCAAGGTGAGACTGGGAAATGGAATCACTATTGAAACCAGAGGTAAACGCACCATACTGGTCATGCGGGAGAAAATAATTATACCCATTTTCAATCTTACATGCTATAAATATTATAGTAGCATTTAAAATCCTACTTTTGAAATATTTCGAAAGTTATTTTAATTGAGTAAATAGTTCTTAAAACAGGATCGCAGGTCATTCGCAAGTGAGGCAGTCAAGTACCTTGGGTCGATTATCCAGGGATGGGGAGATTGACGAGGATGTCACACACCGTATAGGGGTGGGGTGGATGAAATGGTAGCATATGGAGTCTTGTGTGATAAGAAAATGCCACCGCTACTCAAAAGTAAGTTTTATAGAGCGGGGGTTAGACCGGTCATGTTCTATGGGGCTGAGATGTTGGCCAATTAAGAAGTCACATATCTAGAAGATGAAAGTATGAGGATGTTGAGGTGGATGTGCAGACACACTAGCATGGATAAGATTAGGAATGAAGATATTCAAGAGAAGGTGGGCGTGGCTCCCATGGATGACAAGATGTGGGAAGCGAGGCTCAGATGGTTCGGGCACGTACAGAGGAGAAGCTCAGATGCTCCGGTAAGGAGGTGCGAGTGGCTGGCGTTGGTGGGTACGAGGAGCGGAAGAGGGAAGCCTAAGAAGTATGGGGAGAGGTGATCAGGCAGGATATAGAGAGGCTTCAGATCTCTGAGGATATGGTCCTCGATAGGAAGGTGTGGAGGTCGAACATTAAGATTGTAGGTTAGGAGGTAGTTGAACATATTTCTCAGTCGTACCAGTGTGAGACAAGACTGATAGGATTTTATCTTAGATTGCTAGTAATCAATGTTGTGTTCACACTACTCTTCCGTTTTCATAGCGCCGTGCCTTATTTACTGGTTATTATCTTTGCTTTCCATCTATTTACTAGTTCTTGTGATATTGTTATTTCTATGTTTTTTTTTGCTGGAACTGATATATTGTCTCTTTTCATCTTCCTGAGCCGAGGGTATATCGAAAACAACTACTCTACCCCTTCAGGGTAGAGGTAAAGTCTGCGTACACACTACCCTCTCCATACCCCACTTGTAAAATTTTACTGGGTCGTTGTTGTTGTTGTAATTTTAAAAAAAGGAACAATACAATGTAAAATTCCTAAAACAAATCATACATCCCCATTTTGTTTGAAGATCTCCGGGGCAAGTGCGCAAATAGCCACTCAGGAATGTTATTTAGAGATTAGCCAGTACTTATTTTGTCCTAAAATTTTAAACTAAAAATCTTAACTTCAGGATAATTCAAGACACTTTTGTCCTTAAAAATTGAACCAAAAAACTGAAATTCAGGACGCACTGGCTAATTCCTAAATAACAGCCTTTTAGAGTGGCTACCTAGTGTCATTTCAACAGATCTGTATACTGGTCTTTTTGTGAAGTCACACAACTGTCAGGTTAGTTTGGGTTAGGTCAAACTCAACTGGGCCCAATTCTTTGGGGCCCAATTTCAATTACGGCAATCTTCTCCGGCCAAGTCGGAGTCCACACCAATTTCCCCTTTTCTGCAAATTAGCTCCTCTTCCCTTCTCCTGCGATATCCGACTTGTAAGCTCTCTTCTCTCTCTATCTCGTAAGCCCCTTTGCCCATTATCTTTTTAAAGGCGATTTCTACAAATTATTATGTGCACAGAATTCTTGTTTGCTTCCTATATGATAATTGTTTCTATCAGTAATGAGGTTGTTAGTACTAATCACTCCTTTTAAGAATTATTAATCAGTTGTCTGATGACTTGTATTATAGAGTATGAATTCTGCTGTATAATGAATACCTACACTGACACGTTGAGACTCGCTTTGGAGCATGAGATATTTTGCACTAAATAGTTCCAAAGTTGTTGCTTTACTAATCTGCTTTTGTGAGTATTAGTAATTTGATCATTTTAAAACTTAGATGTTAACGTTATATTGAGCGTTTACCAGTTGGGGTGCAAGCCAAATTTAAAGTCATTTACCAAATCTTTCTAATTATCAGCCAACACAATTCCTATTTCTAGCAATCCCAAATGTTAGTATTTGATATAGATCCGTCTGGATGCAAATATATAGATTTAGAAAGAGATGAAATGTTATCCAATTGTCATTTGAAAAAAATATATCCAAATACAGGCTGAAATAACTGGGATTGAGTTTGTATTACAAACCCAAAAATTTCGATTAGACTTTGTGCTTCAAATCCAAATTTTCTTAGGTATTTTATGACAGGGTCAAAGGATTAGGGATTCCTCCATCCAAATGAGCCCTGAATTAATTTTAAATTTCCATACAGTTAAAGTAGTTCATCTAAACCAATCTCTGAGCTAGGTTAATATGGTTGAGAATTGATAGTTAAATTCTATAACAATTTAGAATGTGATTATTGGTTAGTAGAGAGACAAATCAACTAGCCCCGAACTACTAGTTAGTAGAAAGTGGAATCAATAAAAAATGCTTTCTGTCTCTGCTGCTCTGTGGCTGGATAGAATCCTCTTCATTAAGGAGTGGAGTATTAGGGAAATAAATGGTGGTTGGAAGGTTTTAAAGTAAGTATTAAGTAGAGATCAGAAATTCCCAACGGAGTTTGAGAGAAGGTGCAGAAAGCAAAACCACAGGAAAATCCAAATAATTGGAACTTTCACTTTCCAGATCCCCAGAATCAATGGCAGGACTCTGGAGGGCGAGGTGTCAATTTGACTCAGTTTTCCTTTCCCTCCTAGTTTTACCCTGTACATGATACGGTGGATCTGTTCAGAAATTTTTGTTCTATATGGGCTTAATCAAATAGTTGATTAGTTGCAAATGCTCATGCCGTTGCATAGATGAAGTAATGTTGTAGTTAACGTAACTTCTAATCCGTTCCTTCAACCCCAGATTTGGTTTTGGTGAATTACATGATGAATGCTGCAGCATCGTTGTTTAGGAGGTTAAATATCAGAGAGCTGGTAACAGGCACACCTGCTTACAATACCGCTAGTGGTACGTATCTTGTTGCACTCTTTGCTAAAGCATATGCTTTGGAAATAGATGAAATGTTTAGAAACTCTGACATATGTTTCCTTTGTGCAAATTTTAGATGTTTCTGGAGATGGATTGAGCTTGATGTTTAGGAGGTGGGCTACCAAAAAGACAGCAGGGTCTACAAAGAATGGCCGTGATTCAAAACCGAAGAATCTAGGCGTGAAGAAATTTGGTGGAGAGGTAAAAAAATCTCTGCTTGTGGAAAAATGGGATGAAGCATTAATCAGTATAGGAGAAACTTTTCTGTTCCAATGTTGCATATAGTGCATGCCTTCAAACCAATTGTTATCAACATCAGTATTCTTTTTGTAACACGGTTCTTTTACATGCAGAGAGTGATACCAGGAAACATTATTGTGCGTCAAAGGGGAACCCGATTTCATCCTGGAAACTATGTTGGAATTGGGAAGGATCACACGCTTTATGCTTTGAAAGAAGGGTGTGTTAAGTTCGAGCACCACAAGCTGAGTGGGCGCAAATGGGTGCATGTTGAGCCTAAGGATGGTCATGTGCTTCACCCGGTTTACTCAAGCACTGCCACTGCTGAGCTGAAGACAGCTACTTAAATTTCTCTTATATGTCAACTGTTTGAGTGATTCATGGAGTATAGATCTAACAAATGATAAGCCACTAAAAAGGCTGTCTAGTTTTGTATCTTCTTTAGGTCTCTAGATTTAAAGCAAATAATTTGAAGCGTAGTCCGTGGAATGATGTTCTGGCTCAATTTTTTGATAAAATATATTGTGTTGGTGGAAGCTTTGTATGGATGCGCTTTAATAGCTTTTGGGTTTTCCATTCTGAGCATCATAAACTTGCTGAAACATTGACATGGATTCAAGTGATGAGACCACAAACACATTGTTGATGCCTCTACTTGAAAATATCTTTGATAAATGTAAGCAGGTAAGAGCTCATTGTTTGGTCAAGGCAGTTTTATGAAGCTAAGAAAATATCAAGGTGGGAGTGAAGCTGCCAACGTGAATATGGCGTTTGGGGTAAATTATAATATTGCCAATAAGCCTTTTGAAAGGAGGTTATTTTCTGACACTACAATCTACAATTAGGCTTTTATTTTGCCTTGTAGAGCTGCTAGTTAGATGTTAGGCTGCAGGGATACTCACACCTTGGGCTGTTGATATTTGCCAATTATGTGAACCTTAAGTTGGTGATATCTGCTGATTAACTTGACAATTTTGCTGGTTGTATCATTTAGGACCCCAAAAACGACATGCTGTTATTTTTTCTTTTCTTTTTTCCTGTCTGTGTATCTCATAAACTTTTTTTTATGTGTGTGTGTCATATTCACTTGTGACCAAAGAGCATTATAAAACGAAGAGATAACAATTTATTTTATTTTAACTATCATTCTTTATGCGGTCTTGCAATAAGAGCAGACTTCGATTATGTTTTTACGAAGTGAAATCTGAAAAATGATATACTCTTTTTAAATATTACAAATAAGAGAATTTCTATCCAAAAACTCAAGTCAAAGGAAAATGCCACTTGTCTCTGTATGCTGCAATGGAAGATTGTGTATAGTATTGCTACCTCCTCTCATCAAAACCGAGAATGAAAATTAAAGCCATATTTTTCAGCAAAGCTTCAAACTACATAAAGTTGCCAGTTACATTGAATCATTCATAGAGGTAAAAGTACTGAGGATCAGACCAGTGCATTTACAAAGTGGGCTTTGCATATACCCAACTGAAATTTCTACAGCTGCAGAGTATGCAGATACAATGAAGGAGAAATTTGATTTAAATGATCAGTAAAGCTTTACACAACCTGCGGATACAGATGTAGTTTGAGAGAGCAGCAATTTGAAGTCACTCTTTATATGTACAAGACTCTAATCACATTACTTTCACATCCAGCTGCATTCAGGTGCACTAATCACAACCACTTTTCTCTCTTCAGTTCAAGAAAACAACTGTACATGAGTGTCCAACCTGACCAGATGCACAAAGCTGCACTTGAAATTGTCTCTGGCAAACAACAGGAGCCCGCATTCCAAGTTTACAGCTAATATGCAATGATCTTGTCGCAGCAAACAAAGTATCAGATGAAAATTCAGCTTCCCTTAGCACCATACGACTTCTTTTGGCTGCACTTACTGATCCCTTTGGTTCATTAATTAGTTCATTGGGAATCTGCAACAATTTGGGATAAAAGTGATGGAGAGCATCCTTCTGGTAGACTTTTTCCAAGTTCTCTACTTCTGTCTCGCCTTCCATATCAAATTTACTAGTCAAGTTTTGCTTTTCAACTGAGTTAGCCACTCCATTTGCTGCCCCAGCTAATCCGACACCACGACAGGCTTCTGCAACAAGCATATAAGTACTTTCCTCTGGTTGAATGTTGAATTTTTCCATGATTTGGATTACCTCTTGCGCTTCCCGAGGCTTTTTATTTTCTGCATAACCCCATATCAGAGTTTCAAAAGCTTTCAGATTAGGAGATATCCCACACTCGCACATCCTCTCGAAGATCCTCATTGCACAATCCATTCTACCAGCAGTGCACCATCCACTAATTACAGTAGTAAAAATCACAACATTTGGAAGGTTCCCAGATTTAACCATGGTATTCAAGACTTCTTCTGCTTTTTCTGGTTCCATTGCACGAACGTAACCCTTGGCCAAAATGCTATACGCATGGACATCAGGCTGAATGCCAGCTTCGACCATGTCATCGAAGACCTCCCTGCACTTAGCCATATATCCTGCAGCACCCCAGGCATTCATGATGGTGCTGAAAGTAACGACATCAGGTTTGACGCCGAACTCTTCCATTAATGTAAGAACCTGATCAAATTGATGGAGCCTTTTAGTGGACATAATGTTTTTGAATTTGGCAAGCATGTGAAGAGTAACAGAAAAAGATGCAGAAGTTCTACATTCCTAAAGAAGCATATAACTGTAAAATTCAACCATTCAATGCAAGCATTCTATGAATGAATTGGCTAATGAATGACGCAGGCAAATTCGAAATCATGTTTACATGCACGTGGCTCTAACTAGTGTCCTGTCTCCTAGACTGTATTGATCTATGCTAACATTTCAAGTGGAAAATGTACTTGTGAAGTGGTTCTTAACATACACACACACACACACATATATATATATAAGACTTCAAACAGCATTTTTAAGTAAATCAATACAGATATCATTTAGGGAATGAAAATTGTCAGCCTTCTACAACAAGAATAATACTTGTGTTTGCATCACTTGAATCATTTTATAGCATTTTTCAGTTAGTTAAAGATGTTACTTGATGTTTCAGACTGCATAGGGAGAGGGCTTCAGTTGTTCAAACTCAGCTTGAACCTTTGACTTTCTATTCTCTCAGCTTTTTATTTCTCTTCATGGCTTACAATGCTTTAGTCATTCAAACTCTATTGAATCTTTGATTTCCCTTTCAGTATGCTTTTCCACTCTTTTTTTCTTTTCTTTTTTCTAGTTTACTAGCTGTCTTTTCCAACTCCGTCGAATGGTTTCACTCCTCTTTTCCCCTTCTTTCAGTTCCTTGTCAGTCAGTCGATGCAGAGGACGTTTTCACTTTCTATTACAATGTGAAATGAGAAGACAGAAAAAATAAATTACCTCTTCTGAAACCCCTACCCCATGGTTTCAATTTGAAGTTGGCTTTTCATTCTGGCTAGTCTAAAAGTTATTATCATTCAAGAAGGAACAATTCATAACCTGATTTTCCGGTATTCTGTTTAAACGTGACTTGTTAAAATGGGGCCTTATATGAGTCCCAATATAGGGGTACAGAATTTGCCACTGAGGTCCTGCTAAAGTGATAAGGCTGAGGTGCAAGGATCATTGAGGTCAGTGGCTTTAATCTCCAAACGCTAGGTAAGCTTGTTGTATTCACCTTTTTCACTAAACCGGGTGTCTTCTCATTAGGTTAGTTTGATATAATTTCATCTGATTTGCAGTCTCCGAAATTGTATTTTTGTTTTTGTGTTCACTGCTTCACTCCCAAAAAAAGGGGAAGGAGTTGAAAGTGCCTCATATTTGGGTTTCTATACATTCACTTTGACATTTCCAACTTTTACGCATACAATTTCTCTACCTTTTTTTCCCTCAAAAGTCATAATATCAATCTTTCACTCTTATGAGTTAAAATGCAATGTTAAACATCAAAGAAAGAGGAAATTACTTTGGTTCCCCCTGCTTATTCTTTTATTGCAAAGCGAAGAACAGTGGCATCTAATCTGCCACCAATCATTAGATTTTTTTTTAAATGCAATAGAAGGTTAATAGTTATTAATCAAAAGATATACCAATACGAACCTCATCAACGCTGTCTCCGTCTGACATGTCAAGGAAGCCTTTGATCAGTGAATTGAAAATGACAAGGTTAGGATGTATTCCAAGATCCTTCATCTTGTACACAAACCTCAAGGCGTCCTTTATTTTACCTTCTTTACAGTATCCAGATATAATGATGCCACAAGTCCTTTCGTTAGGGTGCACATTGTTCCTTTGCATTTCTAAAATCACTCTTTCCGTCTTTTCAGTTTGATAATTTTGACTATAAGCTGCAGCTATCGTATTGTAAGTGATAACATCCGGTCGTAAACCACAAGCTATCATCTTATCCACCGTATTCCATGCATCAGCAAAATTCTTTTTGTTACACCATGCTTTAACAAGTACATTGTATGTCCTCAGATTTGGTTTCACATTAACTTCCTGCGACATTAACTCCATTATCTTTATAGATTCTTCAGGCTTTCCAGCAATTCCATACCCTTTGATCAAAGTGTTAAAAGTGCTGATTGCAGGCTTTATCCCACTCTCCTTCATCTGTAAAAAGGCTTTCATTGCTTCCTCCATGTTTCCAGATTCAGAAAATGCATTAACAACAGCATTGAAGAAAACTGGATCTGGATTCATACCATTTTCTTGCACTTCAGATATAATGGAATGGATGTGATTGAAACGCTTCTGGGCTGTCAAGGCCGCTAAGAGGGTAGTGTATGTAATTAGAGATGGTTTATGCCCTCCTTTAATCAAACTATCAAAGATCAGCTCGGCTTCCTTGGGCCTCCCTCTTTCTAAAACAGTGTTCATCAGTTTTGTTCTTGAGCGAACAGTTCTACAGCTATTACCATTCACACAAAAGGTGCAGAGGCCAGATTCAGGTGTTGGTCGCAGTGGCATCTTATCGTCTAGATCTTTTACCTGCAGTCATAAAGGCTTTTAAATTTTAGCAACAACCACTGATCTTGAACCACAACAGCAGAGCAGTTATCCTTTTTAAAAAATAAAAAAAAATTGTTTTTAAATCAAAGATAACTGTAAAAGTTACCTGTAAAGAATGAAATCTAATAAATTAGCTTCAGATTTTAATGTTTCAACTTCATGTGGTACTGAAACTAATACTCTATGTAAGAGGACTATAAGAGAAAAATGAAAAAGGAACCCCACATTTAGAATCAATGAAAGAAACATCAACCCTGTGTTAGGACTTACTATCTGGTTAAGCCCCAGTCCTACATTTTATTACTCCCTAATTCAATACCCATGACAAAAATTTTGTTGTTCAAAGCAATATAATTTAGCGATTTCATTTATTTCTGTAGTGCTTCTCCCAAAAAAAAAACATCCTTCAACCTTATTAACACCGCAGGCAATCATACAAACATATCATTATATTTACACTACAGACAATTTCTTTTGGAGTCAGTTTTCTATATAATGAAAACCATCATTCTTTTCGGGACAAGGGAAAGAATGTACAGAAATAAATTACCAAAGGAAGACTTGAAGGAAAAGAACAAAACTAAAAAAAATGGAAAAACTATTCTACATTCTAAAAGGCTTGCTAGTGGCATAGAAGGCACAGTTATATGTCCTCGTCTCGACGCGGACCTCAAATTTTGTTTGAATAGAACCAAATGATGCCTTCTTTTTAGCAAATCCAAGGACTTTTAACAGGAGATAGGCTAGAAAGATACCAACATATGCTGGTGGAAGTGTCCGCCTTCTCCCAACTCAAAACATTCTGCAATAATCCCCTTCATATGTTTACCCAAAATGGGTAGACCGTGTACTAAGTGACTCACGCATCCCACTATATATATGCACAATGTGGGGGAGAAAAGGAGAGAAAACTATTATGTTGAAATTGGTGGTTAATAAGATATAAGAGGGCTCCTTTTATAGGAGTTGAGTTACATGATAGAGGGAAGTAACCTAATTCTTGGGATTTCTGATTATTATGACATAATCATTAGGAATTATTTTCACAAAGTTCTTAATGATTCTCTTGATTTTCAATAATGACATAATCATTAAGAATATTCTACAAAATACTCTAAAAGATTTTCTTGATTTTTAAGATGCCCCCTTAACTAGGGGTGTCAATGGATATTTAAAAACCGACTAAACCGTACCGAACCGATTTCTAGGTTTCTTTTAATAAAATCATAGGTTTTATTATAAATCTATAACCATACCGATAATTAGGGTAGGTTTTTTATTTTATAAAAATAAACCGAAAAAATACTAAACCGTACCGAATAAATTTACATGTGAAAATATATTTATATATTAAGTTTAAGAATAATAATGTATTAAAAATTTTCTTGGGCCTTGGAATTGTGAAAACGGTTACAAGCAAACAAGTAATTAAACATAAAATCTTAATTCCAAACCTATAATGCTACTCCTATTGAAACTAAATTATTTCCAATATATTCACAGCAAGATACAAGCTATTCTAGCGATTAGTAACAAACTACAATGTATTGAATATGTTTCCTTTCATATGATTTAAATTTAATTTTTTGAATATTTAATCTTCTATAGACTTTATTCTTGAGTTGCAGCTTGGTTAATATCTTTTACTCGGTTAATATCTTTGTTTAGTTTCTTTTACGCTGCTGTAGAATAGTTGATGGATCTATACTCTAGCTATCTTTAATATTTACTTAATTCATCACCATTTAAAGAGTAAAATTATCTAGAGAGTTTGCTAAGTCCTATAAAAGTATGTATGTTATTGCATTCTACTTCTACTAGTGACTTTTACATGACATTTAAAAAAGAAACCGAAAATAACCGAACCGTACAGATACCGAAGAGAAACCGACATGATTGGGACTGTTTCGAAAAGTCTAATTTTGGTTATGCATAATAGAATAACCGAAAAATTGGTATGGTACAAATTTTAGAAAATAACTGTCCGAACCGAACCATTGACACCCCTACCCTTACCGTAAAGCAACTTGTATTTGCAACTCAAACCGGAAAGTGTAGCTGAAAATAAAATTGATTTTGGCACTATCATGAGACTGACTTGGCCACAGCGGTATTGTGAACCAGTAGAACATAACAGAAGTCAAAGGCATTTATGCTGCCAGCTTGATCAAATTGCTGAAAAAAACAAGTATGCCGCAAGCTGGTTCCACACTATTGACTAGGTGATGATTTTCAATGATGTGGCTCTGACTGCAATGGAATGGCTCTCGTCAGCTAAAAGTGGGTCGATACCTTGATGTCAACTGACACGGACTACTGGTGAGCTGAATATCGCCTGTTGATTTGACAAGTCAACTGACATAGACTGCTAACTTGACATGTTAGGTGGCGTAGATTGAGGACTAAAAAATGGTAGAGTGTTAACTAGTCAGTTAATGTGGACTGATGATATCAACCTAGAGATTAGATAGTGTGCGGCATGCCGCATGCGTAGGACAGACACAGACAGAGATGCCCTACCACAATTGTAAACTATAAAAAGAAAGAAAAACTTCCGCAAACGAACAGGTAGCCCTCTGGTAGACTGACGTTTTTAGATCTTTTTAAATGTAAAATAATTTTATTAAGAATGGAAAACTCTCCCGTATACAAGCAGTATGCCAAAAAGTAGAGAATCTACAACATAATATGATTCTCCAAAGTTTCATTTTACCTTGTATGTCGGTATTTGATTGGGCACAAAGTTTAAGATGTTAATTTGTATGTTATATTAGTGATAATGAAGGTAAATGAACTATTAGATCGATAGGGAAAACATCAGATCAACATTTAAGGTCAAATTAATGGATTTGAATTCTTGAAAGTTGTGAGAGTCGCATAAAAATAGTATGATATCAAACATTTTGGAATGTTCCAAAATTTGAAGGGTGTCATATAAATTGGAAGAGGTTGAGTAACATGTTATCACATTAAATGTACCTTGATTGGTGATGCATGCAGCCACTCTTTTCTGATAAGGGTCCTCATGCCCGACTTCTTGTGATATGTTTCACAGTTTCGCTTTTCTTTTCCAAAATCATCCATGTAATTTCCTGAAAATGTGAAAATGTTTGCCAAGTGAGTATTGGTGTCCTCAATTGGCTTTAGAAAATATGTAAACAGGCTTACTTTGGAAGCTCCACAAACAAATTAACTAGAAACATTATCAGATGACCCTGAAGGGACAACAGTAACAAAAATGTGAAGCTAATAGACTGCAGGAAATTTCACGAGAAAGTATATTTGAGGGCATCAGTACAGGAATTTAAACACAATATCATTATAGACGTTTTTTCACTGGGTAATTCACTGAAGCTGACCTAGAGCAGGGCCTACTAGTGACAAAAGATTTACACTCAGCAAGCATACAAGCAATTAAGAATTGAAGTAGATAACGACTGCAAAAAAGAAAATTTCAACTGTGAAGCAAGTAACCAAATTTCCACCTAAATTTGGGGATTCATGCATATTCCTCTTTCACGCCAAAAACAAAGACAAACAGATTCTTACAAAGAATCACGTCCACTGACCAAAATAATTCAGATGAGTAGGACTATGATGATCTTAACAATTTCCTTTCTAGTAGCTTTCGTGTTAAGCGTGATTCACAAACTCAATATATCAAGGCAGAGGGAGCAGACTTCTTTGTTGGATATTTTATCATTACTACTTGAACGAGCTGCTCTTTGTAGACCAATTCTACATGAGATAAACATCACCTTTCCAAGTGTTGGCTAGTTCTATAAACTGAAGCTGACACTACCTTTATGGCTGATGCAATTAATAGAAAGTAAGTCTGCCCAAAGCAGCTATAGAGTTAATTAAAAAATATCAACTCAAAATAGTGAAAATTCTGGAAGCAGGTTTCAGGAAGGAAGTACTGATTTGCCAGACATAGTAGAATTCTACACATTTAATCAACGACAATAGGATAATCAAAGTTTACGGAAATTACCCAAAATCAATTAATTTGAAGATCAATCAGTCAATACTAGTGTTACACAAGAAAGGGACTCTAGAAAGAGAAAATGAACACCCCCCCCCCCCCCCC
>AWOL01S0000866.1:0-16327 GCA_000715115.1 Nicotiana otophora
CTTGATCTACTCTCACAGTCGAGAGGAGCATGAGCAACACCTTCGGATCGTTCTTCAGACTCTGAGAGACAGCTAGTTATATGCTAAGTTCTCAAAATGCGAGGTTGGGTTGAGTTCAGTTGCTTTCTTGGGTCACGTTGTATCAGCAGAGGGTATTCAGGTGGATCCTAAGAAGATTGAGGCAGTTAAGAACTGGCCTAGACCCACATCAGCTACAGAGATCCGTAGTTTCCTGGGTTTGGCGGGCTATTACCGTCGATTTGTGGAGGGGTTTTCATCCATAGCAGCCCCGTTGACCAGATTGACCTAGAAGGGTGCCCGTTCAGGTGGTCAGATGAGTGTGAAGCGAGCTTTCGGAAGCTCAAGACAGCTTTGACTACGACACCGGTATTGGTGTTACCCACAGGTTCAGGATCTTATACAGTATATTGTGATGCATCTCGTATTGATCTGGGTGCAGTGTTGATGCAGGGTGGCAAGGTTATTGCATATGCTTCACGGCAGCTGAAGATTCACGAGAAGAATTACCCTGTTCATGATCTAGAGCTGGCAGCCATTGTTCACGCGCTGAAGATTTGGAGGCACTAACTTTACGGTGTACCATGTGAGGCATTCATTGATCATCGAGGCCTGCAGTATTTGTTCAATAAGAAGGAACTCAATTTTAGGCAGAGGAGGTGGCTGGAGCTATTGAAAAACTATGATATCACTATATTGTACCATCCGGGAAAGGCCAATATAGTGGCCGATGCATTGAGTAGAAAAGCAGTGAGTATGGGCAGCCTTACTTATATTCCAGTTGGTGAGAGATCACTAGCATTGGATGTTCAGGCCCTGGCCAACCAATTTATGAGGTTAGATATTTCTGAGCCCAGTCGTGTCCTAGCTTGTACAGTTGCTCGGTCTTCTTTGTTTGAGCGCATTAGAGAGTGGCAGGATGACGATCCTCATTTACTTATCCTTAGAGACACAATGTCGCACGGTGGTACCAAGCAGGTTACTGTTGGAGATGACGGAGTTTTGAGAATGTAGGGTCGTATTTGTGTGCCTAATGTGGATGGGCTTCGTGAGTTGATCCTTGAGGAGGCTCACAGTTCTCGGTATTCTATTCACCCGGGCGCTGCCAAGATGTACCAGGACCTGCGGAAACATTATTGGTGGAGGAGGATGAAGAAAGATATAGTTGCTTACGTGGCTCGGTGCTTGAATTGCCAGCAGGTGAAATATGAGCATCAGAGACCCGATGGTTTGCTTCAATAGATGGAGATTCCTGAGTGGAAGTGGGAGCGTATCACTATGGACTTTGTTGTTGGACTCCCACAGACTCAAAGGAAGTTCGATGCCGTGTGGGTTATTGTGGATAGGCTGACTAAGTCAGCGCACTTCATTCCTGTGGCAGTTACCTATTCCTCGGAGCGGTTAGCAGAGATTTATATTCGGGAGATCGTTCGTCTTCACGGTGTGCCCGTGTCTATCATTTCTGATCGAGGTACGTAATTTACCTTGCACTTTTAAAGGGCAATACAGCGTGAGTTGGGTACGCGGGTTGAGTTGAGCACAACATTCCATCCTCAGACGGACGGGCAATCCGAGCATACTATTCAGATCTTGGAGGATACGCTTCGTGCTTGTGTCATAGACTTTGGAGGTTCTTGGGATCAGTTCTTGCCCCTTGCAGAGTTCGCCTACAACAACACTTACTAGTCGAGCATTCAGATGGCTTCCTATGAGGCTTTATATGGTAGGCGGTGTCGGTCGCCAGTTAGGTGGTTCGAGCCGGGAGAGGCTCGGTTGTTGGGCACATAATTAGTACAGGATGCCTTGGATAAGATCAAGATTATTCAAGATCGACTTCGCACAGTTCAGTCCAGGCAGAAGAGTTATGCCGACCATAGAGTTCGTGATGTTGCATTCATGGTCGGAGAGAGTGTTACTTCGGGTATCACCCATGAAGGGTATAATGAGGTTCAGAAAGAAGGGCAAGTTGAGCCCTAGGTATATCGGACCTTTTGAGATTCTGGAGAGAGTGGGAGAGATGGCTTACAGGCTTGCGTTGCCACCTAGTTTAGCAGTTGTTCATCCGGTATTCCACGTGTCCATTCTTCGAAAGTATCACGGCGATCCGTCCCATGTGTTGGATTTCAGCTCTGTCCAGTTGGACAAGGATTTGACTTACGAGGAGGAGTCGGTGGCTATTTTAGCCCGGCAAGTTCTCCAGTTGAGATCAAAGAGTTACCCTTCAGTTCGAGTACAGTGGAGAGGTCAGCCTATTGATGCAGCTACACGGGAGTCCTAGTCCGATATGCGAAGTAGATATCCCCACCTTTTCACCAGCCCAAGTACTTTTTTATGTCCGTTCGAGGATGAACGGTTATTTTAGAGGTGGAGAATGTGATAGCCCAAAAGGTCATCTTATGTTTTAGAACTAGAATCTGCGCTCTTAAGCCTTAAAAATCTCATTTTTATCCTCTTCGATTTGCGTGCACAGTCCGGCATGTTTTCGAAAAGCTTTTATGTTGAAAATTGATGAAAATAAGAATTTATGCCTTAAAAATTGATTTTAGTTGACTTCAGTCAACATTTTTGGTAAACGAGCCCGGATTCGTATTTTTTCGTATCGAATTATGGGACCTGGACGTGTGCCCGGAATCAAATTCGGAGGTCCCTAGCTTGAATTATGAATTTTTGAAAAACAATTAAAAGTCTGAAAATTATTTATTTTTAAGAATTGATTGATGATTGGAATTGTTAGTACCGGGTCCATATTTTAGTTTCGGATCCCGGTACAGGTTCATTATGATATTTAATACTTGTCTGTGAAATTTGGTGAGAAACGAAGTTGATTTGACGTGATTCGGATGTCCAATTGAGAAAATAGAAATTTTAAAGTGTTCTTGAGAATTTCATTTGATTTGGTGCTAAATTCATAGTTTTAGGTGTTATTTTGGCGATTTGATCGCGCGAGCAAATTCATATGATGTTTTTAGACTTGTCTGCATGTTTGGTTTAGAGCTCCGAGGGTTTGGGTGAGTTTCGGATAGGCCACGGGATGTTTTAGACTTTGAAAATCTGGTATTTTGCTGCAGCAGGTGTTCTGGCAGATCCTTCGCATTCGCGAAGCTACTCTCGCGAACGCGAAGAGTAAACTGGGCAGCTGAAGTTTTCTTCTTCGCGAACGCGAAGGTTTAGTCGCAAATGCGAAGCGATATGGGCGTTACCCTTCGCGAACGCGACCAGCTCCTCGCGAACGCGTAGTGTTAGGCATATCTCGGGGAGGGTTGGTCGTTCCTTCATCGCGAACGCGAGCAATGTCTCGCGAACGCGAAGGCCAGGGGGAGTAACCATCGCGAACACGAGCAGGGTCTCGCGAACGCAAAGGCTTGGCAGCTAGTACCCTTCGCGAACGTGACAGTGGCCTCGCGAACGCGATGCACACTGTCGCCCAGTGCATAAAACAGAATCAAACACGGGTTTAAGCCATTTCTTCAATATTTTCAAGAAACAAACGGGTAGAGGCGATTTTCAAGAGTTATTTTCTTCCCTAAAGTGTTGGTAAGTGATTCTAAGTCATTTTCTTTCAATTACCTATTATATTTCTTGAATTTATCAACCTAAAATCTAGAGTTTTCATGGTAGAATTAGGGGTTAGGGTAGAAACTAGGAATTTCGGAAATTTAGGGATTTATGCCTCAATTTGAGGTCGGATTCCAAAAGCAATTATATATTCGCGCTCGGGGTGAATGGGTAAATGAATTTTGGTCCGAACCTCGGGTTTTGACCAAGTGGGTCCGGGAAAATTTGGGAAATTTAATTTATGCAATATAATTGATTTCTTTAGCAATATTTGATATTATTGAGTCATTTTTGAATAGATACGAGTGGTTTGGAGGTGAATTCCAAAGAAAAATCTGTGATTGAGAATTAAGTGGCCTTCAGAGCGAGGTAAGTGTTGTGTCTAACCCTGACTTGAGGGAATTAGGAACCTTAGATTCCTTGCTAAGTGAAATTTATGTGAGCGACGTATATGTGAGGTGACGAGTACTTATGTGTCGCCAATTTACCTGTTTTTCATGTTTCTCTATTTTTCTTATATTGTCTCATTCCTATGCCTAATTGCTACGTGTTATACTAGTGTTGTTCAATTTATCGTTCTTATCATGTTTACGGATTTTCTGGTGATAATTAAATTTTTATTTTAACGTTGAGATTGATATTATGGAACCAACTATTGAATTAAGGTTTGTACTTGTTATTCTATCTTCCCGTTATTATTAATGTATTGCATTATGGTAAGGGAGAGTGTTAATGCACGAAGGGTGATGTCGTGTCATATTGTGAGTGTTAATGCATGAAGGGTGATGTCGTGCTATATTGTGAGTGTTAATGCACGAAGGGTGATGTCATGACATATTGTGAGTGTTAATGTACGAAGGGTGATGTCGTGCCATATTGTGAGTGTTAATGCACGAAGGGTGATGTTGTGCCATATTGTGAGTGTTAATGCACGAAGGATAATGTCGTGACATGATATGAGAGTTCATGCACGAAGGGTGATGCCGTGTCGTTTCTATTGATTTCATGGTGAGATTGAGAGTAAAAGCACGAATGGTGATGTCGTGCATTTTTTCTTTACTGTATTCACTATTCCTGTTGGTTCATGGTATGTTGACTGCTCTGGTTATCATTCTGTTGTATTGTTTTATCTCGTATTCCTGATTTCATGGTGAGATTGAGAGTAAAAGCACGAATGGTGATGCCGTGCATTTTTCCTTTACTGTATTCACTATTTTTGTTGGTTCATGGTATGTTGACTGTTCCGGTTATCATTCTGTTGTATTTCTTTATCTCGTATTCCCCTCAGCATGTTCCTCTCCCGATATTTTCTGTTTAGTTCTTCATTTCTGTTATTTGTATATACACTGTTAAATTGTACAGGTTGATTTGTAGGTGCCTTGCCTTAGCCTCGTCACTACTTTATCGCGGTTAGGCTCGACACTTACCAGTACATGGGGTCGGTTGTACTGATACTGCACTCTGCACTTTTTGTGCAGATTTTGATACCGACTCGGGTTGATCGAGATTGTGCTATTGGTACGCTGTCCGGAGATTCAAAGTAGATCTGTCGGCGTTCACAGACCTTGAAGTCCCTGTCTATCTTTTCTGTTCTACTGTTTCTTTCATTCAGACAGTTTTATTTCTTTCAGAGTATTACTTGTAGTAAATTCTAGAATGCTCGTGAATTGTGACTCCAGATCCGGGTGGTAGTAATTAATGCAGTTTTATGATATTCCGCACTTATTATATTTCATTTTAGTTAACTATTGATAATTACTGAATGGGAATAAGGAATTGATTTAATGATTCTCTAACGTTGACTTGCCTAGCAAGTGAAATGTTAGGCGCCATCACGGTCCCGTCGGTGGGAAATTTCGTGTAGTGACATAATCATAAGAGAGTAAGATAGACAAAAGAATTACCACATACAAAAAAGCATAGTAGCAGTATTAGAATAGCTTTTAAAAAATGTACCTTGTTGAGACGAAGAGAATAAAAACAACGTATAGATAATGAAGTTAGTTAGAACTCGTGCCAATAAAGTATTAAGAAATTAGTACTAAGATAGAAGTAAATAGATAAGAAAAATAGAGAAATAGAGAAAAAGAGATAACTTTCTTATTTCTTCCGAGTGTTTTCAAGTGTGTCACATATCATATCTCATGTCTCTATTTATACTTTTGAAAAAGGTTGCTTTAAACATGGTATTAACCATTGTGATTCTGGGGAAAAATCAAGGATGAGGTTATAGTTACAATAATAAAAGTGAGGAATAGTGAAAATTAATTATATCTTGAAGAAGAGTAGTGGAAGTAATAGACATCCATAGTAAATACCATAATTTACAACAATATTTGGTTTTAACTAAATAAATAGAAAAAAAAAATTATCTTCAATTTTAACCTGACTTTTTAAAAAGGCTTAGAGAGAAATTTTTTGGAAAAGGACAAAAGTGTTATTTTATTAGTTTTATCTCATTTTATTATCTCATATATAGAATGCAATGTAAAAAAAGTTATGATATAAATTATTCTAGAATTGTTAATTCTGAAATTAAAAAATTATACCAAACATAGAATAATAGATTTTCACTTGTAATTTCAGAATTATCATCCCTTATCGTACCAAAACGATCCCTAAGTAAACTCAAAAGCGAGCATAAATCCACTTTTTAAGAAAATAAAAATTTTGAAAAATCTCACAGAATTAGCATTTTAAATAAATGCACACTAGTAATTTGTATAATACACTTGGATTATTTGCATTTTGCATCCCTAATGTTGACACCATTTTTTGATTTGCACCATCTTCGGCATATTCTTCTAATTTTGTTCGCTATTCTATTTTACTCCTTACAAAATGAACGTTTCTATAATTTTGCAAATAAATTAAGGGACAATCATAAAAAATAGGAGGACGGCATGCAAGTCAAAAGATGTGCATCTGTCAAGGGTGCGAAACTCTAAAAACTCAATACATTTATGTATTTTTCCCTTTATCTGTTGTTTATTCTATTTTAGAAGATTTTCTATAAAAGAATTGTTTTGTAACTTGTTTAAAAACCGATGTTTTAAATGACATTCACAATAGAATGGAGATTCACGGCTGGAAAAGGCAGCAACCAAAAAGAAGAGAAACAAAATGAAAGCATGTAAAGATACCTTGTATAGATATTTGTTGAGTTTAAATTATATTATATACACTAAAATTGTAAAAAAAAAAAAATTACATTATCAATGAAATTGAACTGATTATAACAAGTTATTCTTCTATTTTCAAAGTTAGCCAATCATATTTGATATGTAAATTTATTAGTATTGTAGATCAATATAACATAATAGTACGTACTTTTTTATTTTATAAAATTGAAGCCGTGAGGTGGCGCCTTCCTTCCTTCAATATCATAATTCATACCCAAAAAAAATTACTACAAAACAAGAGAGGGCCGGGGGCAATTCAGCCAAACCTCTGTAGACTGTAGTAATTAAAGGTGCTTAGGAACTATCCTAATTAGTGGTGAGAAAATTTTGTTCTTCTTCAATCTATGCCTCATCTGTATTCTATCCAACACCCGCTGTGCTATGTGATGTGGAAGATCTTTAGGATTGAAATATAGAAATTCCCCTTGGTCAATACTCCATTTAACATGATAGTATAAACCTAATAATTCCTTACACTATCAGAATTCAGAACATAAATTCTTGCTAATTAGTGGTGAAACAACTTAGAACTTGGACTTGTTAATTTACAAGAATTTGTGCTCGGTATTCCTTTTAAGGGTTGGTATTTAAATTTCGTTCCCATTTTTTAAAACTAAACTTTTTACAAATATAAGATCAAGCTGGTGGAGCATAACTTCTAGGCTAGGCTAGTTCAAACTTATCCTGCCCACCTCAGACCAATTATTTATGCAAAACCTAGGACAAAAGTTAAATAGCAACTTGAACTAATCTTATTTGCGCAAATCTTCCGTTAATTTAAAAAACATGGCATTATAAATGGTTGGTCCTGACGACTCTGGATGGATATATTAATATAATGGATACATCAACATAATAGCGTGTATTAGATCACTGTAACCAAATTGAGGAGTGTCTTAATTTGACATGAAACTTAGAGGCATTTGTATTAAGAATAATAAACAAGACCAATAGTAGAAAGTTAAATATCTGAAAGTTTCATGGTTTTAATAATAAGGCGAGTCTAGCGATACCTTGTTGAAATTTTAAGATATTGGAGGATAGTAATAAAACTGCTTGACATTAACTCCATTGTATCAACCAATCAACTTGCCTCAATACCAAGTTAAAATCAAATATATAATTCATCTATATTTATTACTCCACTTTTTTTTTCACGTCCATTTCATTTCAATATTAAATAATGTATCTTTTAAGGCAAATTAGGGTTCTATAAATCTTCTATCTTGCAATATTATAATTATAAGAAAATAAAGAAGAGTGGGAGAGGGAGGAAGAGGAGGGAAAGGAAAGAATTGTTGAATCGCTTTGAAGTTTTGCAAAGTTTCTGCTAAGCTCTAAGTATCTCAGAGCTCCATTTTAGTTAGCGTATACTGATCGAATTTTGAGAGTAAACTAGAGAGTTTTTTTGAAGAATAATTCATTTGAACGGTCTAAAATTTAGATATCAGTTCCAAGTCTCAGCTGAATGATTTCCGAACTTTCCATGAGTTAAAATGTCAAGCTGAACTTTGGACCAAGCACCTAAAGAGAGCTATACACATCGCTTGAACTAGCCAGTTTTATAGTGAAAAAAGAATATCAAACTCAAATCCTAATTGGTAGAAATCCACAGGCTTAACAGGCAATTACTCCTCGATTACTGGAGAAGGATCACTAGTCTGCCCAAATATATCAGAGATGCCCTCCCAATTATGTTTCTCTCTTGCTTCCCAGTATCCACCACCATAGCGATAACAACCATCCTCATCCTTGGAAAACCATCTTGGTCGCCAACCTCTCTCCTGTAGTTTCCTTGCCTGCAGTACCAATTATAAGTTGGTTAATCGGCCATCGACTATTTTAAGGTGAATTCAAAAAATTGCAGAAAATTAATGTGTTTAGGTAGGATAACTAAAACAGAAGCTACATGCTCATGGTCAGTGCAGATTATACTAAAGCTAATAGGAAGAATGAAAATGTGATGCAGTTGATGTGCATTCTGTTCGGTTAAAAATACTCTTAAGAAGCTTCTAAAGCTGTAGCAACTCCTTTTTTTTCTGAGAAGGAAAGTTGTAGCAATTCCTCTTCACTCTTTAACGTGCCTCCCTCCCTTCCCCTCTCTCTCCTCCCCAGGGAAAAAGCATTCCACGTGGATAAATGTGGTATACACCGTCCTCAAAAGCTTAGGTACTATTGTACTTGCAACTTATGGGACTTGAAAGATCCAAAAAGGCAAAGACATTCTAGCTTCTTACTTCTGTCTGCTCTTCATAGCCAATTGAGATGACATAACTTATCAGGGATTAAACCGAAGCATGATTTTTCACAGAGCTCTTTGTTTATGACGAAATAGATAAGTAAGTAAATTTTTCAAAGAGCTCTTAACAAAGACAAAATAAGAATAGAAGATCAAACAGATAGCAAAATGTGCATCAGTGACATCTCAACTTTCAAGTAAGATCCAAAGCGAATAGATACCAATATCATGAACATTGATTGAATGTAGACAGAAGAAAATCATATGATTCATACTGTTTTCCGTAATTCCATGTATATAAAAGCAGCAGGGTTTTGCTAGACGGAAGTTACATTGTGGAATCGATGGTTGCCTGAATGCCACCTTTTCCTTCATCCCATTTTTATGTTTCAAATGAAACCACTTAAAGCAGTGCACAACCAAACTACAACTGAAAGACATGAATGAGTACCTGTCTCTGCAACTGTTCAAGTCTGAGCTTCTCCGCATTAGCCAGCTCGTACTCTCCGTTCTCTAAGTGGCGCTGATCAGGCCTCAGCCTTGAGTCAGTTGGTGGCAGCTTCTCTCTTAAGCCAGGTGTCAATTCATTTAAAGATATTGCAAAAGATGTGACGTTGTATCTTGTTTTAGGAGTAGATTTGTCCCTCTCCCACAACAATATGGCTTCAGTCATCGGATCATAACCCTTTGGCTTTGTAGTTGGATCTCCCAACACATAATACATTGCTTCATCCCACTTCCCCAATAACATGGCCACTTTTTCTCCTGTCCTGTTGTCTTGCACAAATCCATGAACCTTTTTTTTACAGAACATAGGTGTTAATCTTTTATTTTGATTGCAAGTAGAAACATATGATCCTCCATTCAAAATTTAAATGGATGTTGACATAATTTTCATGGCTTGAAAGATACTAATTTCTCATAATTTAAAAAGATCTGAAAAGACAAGATGTTCAAATATTCAGCAGTCAGAAAAGGAGCATTTCATCAGCACTTATTTAGTAAATGACTATTCCAAACAAGGCTCTGGTAATACCAGTTCATCCATGGGATGCTATTACCACAATCTGAAAAGGCAGAAAGTTCTATACATTGACTATCTTACTACTTTTTTGGATTCACTCGGTTTATAGCTTATAAGGACTTGCTTCCCCCTAAACTTTATAAGATCAGATAAAGTCTATTAGAAGTGAACGTAGATTACCTGATGAGGATTTCGGTCAATAATAGACTGCTCCTTGAATTTGATCTTGCAAGAATATTTACCACTGCCTTTGATTCGCATAGTGCCATAGTGATCGCAGTAGATTTTGCCAATTATTATATTGTAAATAGAAGTAGTAACTTTGCTCCACTGAAATGTCTCACCATCTTCAAACTGCAGGGTTAGAACCCCCACAGGATCAAGCTGAATTGAACGTCCCCAGAACTTCCCTTTGAGATTAGAATCTGCCCAGAATTTCCACCCTCTGCCCTCACAGTGGCATGCAACAACCATGGGATGATGACTAACCTGAAATTCATGCACAAAAGATCAGCTATTGAAGAGACAGGCAACAAAGATTTGTGCCATCTAGTTCGAAACAGGAGCAATAGAGTTTCATGAAGAAGTTTTTTACAGTTCAAATCTTTAGTCATTTCACAGAAGAAAGTCCTACTTTTTCAGAAAAGAAGCGTAGCCCCTTGTCTGGATAATCTGCCTCGTAGGTTTCACCAAGTAGAGGATTAAAAGGTTTGCATTGCCTGCCTTCGGTCGATGCATAACCAGATACAGCAAAAGCTGCAATCTTAAGGATTCTCATCAAATCATTCCCCTGCAGAAAATTAACTAGGGAGAGTCAATTATTTTATATCAAAACTTACTGAAGATGCAACACAAATATAATCTAGGCAGAACTACTGATAACCATGTATCGCAAGCGATTTCATGGACAAAATATCAGTGAGAATTTTAAATACAAAAACATCAAAACATCTGCATAGACCACTAGTTTCACGACAATTGCAATGTGATAATCATGACTCACAGTAGAAACTATTTAGAACTTGCTAACCAAAATGAAATTAGAAAATGGCAACAGATGAGGGTCAAGCAGAACTTATAAGATCTGATGGCAGCCAAGTATCAGGAACCCATCAAGGTGAGGATTCGAGAATGCTGTAGAAAGGCCTTATCTTTTTCCATTTTACAATTCCAATAGGATCTTATGTAACAACTTAGATGAAAAAGTGGGTTGGGTTCCCATTATTTTACAGGAATGACCCAGTCACTCAATTAATAAGCTTGCTACTCAAAAGAACTCCTCATTTGGCAAACTTGTAGCTATTTCCTCCAAGAAATAGTCAAATCTCATACCGAAATCCAAAACTTTTTACACTTAGATGGCATACACTGCTACCAGCA
Source organism: Nicotiana otophora (assembly GCA_000715115.1). Lineage (NCBI taxonomy): Eukaryota > Viridiplantae > Streptophyta > Magnoliopsida > Solanales > Solanaceae > Nicotiana > Nicotiana otophora. The sequence goes on from AWOL01S0000866.1 coordinate 11,399, forward strand.
TACTCAGTTCATCACATCACAGGTTCAAACAATAGTTATTGTGCACAATATTGAAAAATAAGAGATAGGAAGGAAACTATTCATCTGCTTTCATCTGCCAAGCAGAATTACCATTACATGCTTTTTTAACAAGCTATCTGCTACTATAAAAACAAGAAGAAAAAATGAGAGCTGACAAGTTACCTGCTTTCCCCACTCCAGTGCCTGATCAACCAGGTGTGAGTACTCCAAATCTTCAAAGCATTTCTGCAGTGAAGATAGAGGCTCATTGAAGTATACTGGAAGACACACACCAGATAGGTCTTTCCCAATATTATCCTTGATTATTGACCACAAACCAACTGGCTTCTCTTTTTCCTTTGGTTCTGGCAGACTATCCCTTCTTTTAATATAGGGATATTTGATTGCCTTAACTTCTATCCCCACTTCCCTTGTATGACCAGAGAGGCTCTCATTCTCAAAGGTTAATGAACTACAAGCATTTCCAGCACCCTCTCTACTGCGATAAGAAGCACTTCTAAGAGATTCAACAGACATAAAGTCATTAGTATCAAAAAATGCACCATCTTCTTCATCTGTTTCAACATCTACTCCATATCGACTTTCATTGTCAGCATCAGAGTCGCTAGCACTGCCCTCAGACATAATGGAATAGAAATCTGCAACATTTATGAATTGTTGAATCTCCCATCTTATTATTAAACTAACGAATGATAATTTCAATCTATTTGAAAGGAAATGTAAGAAAATCCACCCAGAGTTTTATTAACTGCTTTTCACAGCAAACTTGCATAAATCATCCTCAGCTGTAACGGACGAAAGCCTCTTTGCTACTGCTTGGACACACCTAATAATTTATGGCAAGGACTAAAGTTTGAAATGTTTTCTGCAAGCTGCATTTTACATTGTAAAAGGCCCTTTGATTTTCATAAGGACTAAACTTTTGAAAGGCATTTCTAAAAGATGAAATGTACAATGTAAAAAGCCCTTTGATTTTCAAATGAAAACATCTAACCATACAGACAAGAAGTTTGATTACCACTGTGCAACCTAAGAAGGGAAAAGGAGATTAAGTAGGAGTCTTTACCATAGCTGCCTGTCAAGAAAACCAATAGGCTTTTGTCATATTTGTCCGCTCGGCCAAAAGTAATTAGTCAATTTTTATATGACCCAAAAAAAAAAAAAAAACCAAAGAGGGGCCAACAGTAGCTTTCTCACTTCTCTCCTCCTTGGTGACTCAAGCCCTCCAATCTTATGGTTGGAAGCAGAGGGTCTCCTCCGATAGGCCAACCCTCTGTTGTTTTAAGATTACAAAAATAGAAAGACCAAGTTAATATGTTTCTTGGTTATAAACTAAGAATATAATTTAATTACTCCAGATCCCAAAAAGATCATCTGCAATAACAAGAACATTAACACCGAAATTGAACAACAAATTGAATGGTGTCCGTAGATGCATAAATTTTTGGACTATGCAATGTGCATAAGTGCTTTATATTCTTGGAAAAGGGTTCTAGGATAATCAATAAACATTGATGTATTAAATGTAGGCTCCCAACAATGTAGACAAGCCAATTACCCAACGATCAAAAGCTACTGAGAACATGTTGTACCAGATCTTTAAAATTTTCAACATGCTTGATATACAGAAAAACTGGACAAATCTCTGACTCCATATAAAAGGATTTGGAGGATAGGAACCAACCACTAAATCTTCGACCTTGTCCACAACATGAATCTCGTTCTTTTGTTTCATCCACAACAGTTGTTTCCAGCTCAATTTTCTCCGTCTGCAAGAAAGGGTGAGAAGTAGTGCATTAATTTTCAAGTTGTAAACGCATCAAATCTCCGGTGCACTGAAAACTAAGTAGCAATATTGTAACTCAGAGATCAAAACAAGACATCAGCAGATGAATTCAAATATCAGCCTAATGTAACTATATTTGACAAGCCCATACATCAAGGAACCATCTCACATTCACAGTTGTATTCATCTTTTGAACTTGGCACTAAAATAAATCCGTTACTTCTTTACCTCATAAATCACATGGATTTTTATTTTGGTATCAAAGAAGCTGGGCAGAGGAGAGATAAGAAGAAACTTAGCTTCAACACAAATGACAAAATAGCTTCTATCTCAAACAACAAACTTGGAGCAGTGCAATACCTTCTCAGAGAAATAGCAACTAAATCAATGACAAATTTTTCCATGACCCCACTTAATTGAGATGAGACAGGAGAAAAAAATGCTTGAATGAAGTAAAAATCACTTTGATTCAATCATACATCTTGGAATCAGCCTAAGTATTCCTTTTTTCTTCTCTCTCTTCAACTCATTTTATCTAATCTATATCTAATCTGTTTTTCTGGCCTTGGACATTTAAGTTGAGGCATAATAGTGGAGAGATACCTTATTGACCAAGGAATTCAAAATCGCCACTGGCTCCATTGCTAGAATTTGTTTTAGCTCAGACTCCTAAAGACATTCTTATGCTTTCTTGAACTCAGGAAGTCTAGGCTTGAAAATTTGAAAAAAAAAGGGGGTCTTGCCAGGAAATTCGGAGCAAAAATAGAAAGAACAGACAAACACTAACATGACAAGAAAAGTAACTCAGTAAAGGAAATTTGATGCATAAAAAGAAAAAAAAGACTCGTACCAAGACTTTGTTTCCTTCTCTTAAGATAAAAACTTTTAAATATTTTTACTTTACCTCTAACTGTCTTAAGGTGTCCAGCAGCATAATATGCTTAAGTTGAAGAGCCTTCAACTGATTTTGCAGCTCAGCGACCTCATGTAGCATGATAGACTCACAATCTTTTATAACTGCCTCACCAATCCCTTCTTGCACCAATCTTGATCGTAGCTTATCTGTTGAAACGATAAAATCTTCGGAAGATGCAAAATCACCACTTGACAACAACCTGGGGAACTGATCTTTCGCAACCCCAAGAGCCTCAATCCACGCTGTCCTATCCTCTCTCGATTGACATCGCAAATGGAGTGTCTTTGTTCCCGTGAATATGGAAAGCCTCTTGTCATCTGACTTGCTCGCCCGGACTGAGGAGACCTGTATGACATATTGTTGTAGTTTTGCTAGTTGATCAGAATATATATACCCACAGCCTACCACAAGTAGAGGTAATTTGACAGATACAGGCATACTTCCAGAATCTGTACAGGATAATTTATGAATCACATTAAGTATGGTTAAAAATTACAAGAATTAACTATGGAAGAGTGATCCAGAATCTGTAGGAACTTATGACACAGGGCACATATGGCGGATCAGCAACCAGTAAAGTAATACGAGATGATTTATTCACTCTCATATGCTGGACAATAAGATACGCTGGTAGTAAAGAAAGCATGCCTTATCTTTCCTCACACACAATGAATTTAGACATTTGATATCGGACTATTCCTCCTAAGGTTATCAATCTTCATTTCCTTCACCCAGCATACATTTTATCTAGTAAAAGATTTACGTTCCTCAATCAATATTTATATGCATGCAACAAATTTTTACAAACTTATGTCTTCTACTCTGATGACCTAAGCTACAATATATGGGAACAGAAGCAGAAAATTAAGACAAATTTCCTTGATTTATATCTTAATGGTGCATTTCTGAGCATCCATGTCCTATGGTCCAGACTCTGACACTAATTTCCTGTCTACAGACTGATAAACCAAAGTTCGCATTTCTAAGATAAACTTCAATGCAATCCTTAAAACATACAAATTGATGCATTGCCCAAGTTGCACAACAACTTAAATTTCAGGATTACATTCCATAAGTGTTCAAAAAGGCTAACTCACAAGTATCTAACAAACTAACTTAAAAGTTAAGACAAAACTAAACAATAAACAAGGATATGCTTGATCAGGTGCATTCCCATAGTTTTTAACTTATTCACTGTATTTATTTGTGGTGCATTCTCACACACACACACACACACACACATCTACCTTCAAATGTATTTCCCCAAATGGTTTCCACTTGATGGATCCATACGGTCGATTGTTAGCCTTCCTCATATACCTCCAAGACTCATCCCCGATAACCTTTAACCCCTTTTCTTTCCCTGGACTCATAGCAATTTTGTCCGGTCCATGAACCTTATAATAGGACAACACCCCATCTTCAAGCACGAACCATCTCGCACGCCATCCTTTCCCATAATTCACCCATTTATATAACACTCCAGCTACACTAACACTTCCATTTCCACAGCTGTAACCTTTATTACTACATTCTCTCGAATCATTCCAGTTGTCTTCGATTTCATGAACCAAACCCGAATCCGAATCAGCATTCACCTGTGCATTAGAAAAGCTTTGTCTCGAGCTGAAACTCAATGGCTTCACAGCCGCATTGTTATCAAACCCTAGCTGACTTTGAGTCACGGACTGTGACTTTACCACCGCCGGATTTCCTTTATCGCGATCGATCGACACCGGTGCAATGCAACACAGTGGATTCATCTCCTCAAAAAACAAAATAAAACTTTAAAAAGGAAAAAAATCTCAATTTATCTCACATATTGCAAATCCATCAATGCTGAACAATACAACGACGATCTCTCAAAAAATCGGTGATTCAGAGAAAGAAAATCGCCGATCTGATTCTCTTCCTTATTTGAAAATGCGATGCAGAGCAACCGATCGGAGATCGAATCGGCGATACAACCGAAACAATTATGATATGACATAAGATCGAAAACCGATACGTAACAGCAAATATAGTCCTTTTTAAAATTATTATTTAATATATTTGTCAAATATTGTGTATACTAATTTATTTATAAATATGTATAGGTGAAGCAGCTACAGATATAAAGGAGGTATATAGCTGAAGAGCTAGCTTTTAACAGATCCATTAATGTCAGTGGGAAGAGTACAAGCAAGCACAGTGTAGGGGGGGGGGG
>AWOL01S0000866.1:24831-52916 GCA_000715115.1 Nicotiana otophora
GGGAGGATGGGGGTTAATGATGGCTCAAAAGTGATCAAGGGATGGTGGTTTTGGGGTGGTGAAGCTGCTGAAATTTTTCGAAATAAAGCCGAAGAAAGAATGACACGAGTAGAAATCTCCTTATCCTAGAAGAAGAAAATATTTTTTTCTCAATTCCTTCCTCCCTATTTTTTCCTTTATCTCTCCCTCCATGTTTTCATCACATTTCTCTTCTATTTATAGAAAAAAAATTCGGAATTTTCAGATTTTTATTTTTTTATTTTTATTTTTAATTAAAAAGAATTTTCACTTCCTATTTTTCTTATTTTTTTAAAAAATAATTCCCAACTTTTCATTACTTTTTTTACTTTTAATATATTTAAAATTTCACTTTTTTACTTTTCTTTTTTTATTTTCCACTTATTTTACTTTTCTTTTTTTAATTTCCCACTTACTTTTACTTTTATTTTTTTTAATTTTCCACTTTCTTTTACTTTTTTTATTAAATAATTTCTACCTACTTTTACTTTTACTTTTCAATTTTATATTTATACTTTTCCTATTTTTTAATTCCATCCAAAATTTAGTTTTTTAAAAAATAAAATAAATAATAATTATTATTATTTTTTATTTATTTTCGGTTTTTAATTCATTTTATTTAAAAATAAAGATAAAAATAATAATAAAAATAATAGTAATAGTAATAATTGACCTTTTACATTATTAATAATTTTTCTATATATATATATATAAGTGTAACAAAGCTAAAAAATATATATTAAATTCTGAAAATATTTACATAGTAGAAGGTGATAAAAATTCAAATATAGTCAAAAATTAGGTGCTCACAATAACAATAAAAGATGGAAATAGTCTTAAAAACAGGGATAATATTGATAAAACCACAAGCAAGGCCTAAATATGGCTAATACAATATGCATCCAAGACTAGGTGGCAAAAGTACACGAGCAAACTATGGGAATGAGATCAAGTATGTATACATATCAAGCTATCTAAAATACAATAGATAGAAATACGAAGAAAAACAAAATAGGGACTCGTGAACTACGAAATAGATATATGTAGTGCAGCTCACCACAAGTCTCTGTGATAACTTCAAGTCCAATCCTGAAGATCTGGTAGGACCAACCTGAGGATCTGCACAAAAATATGTGCAAAAGCGTAGTATGAGTACACCACAGTCGGTACCCAGTAAGTATCAAGTCTAACTTAGAAGAAGTAATTGCGAGCCTGAATGTAACGACCTGACCGGTTGTTTTGAGCTTTAACGTTTCATTCGATAGTTTGAGATTTTGAGTAACTTCATATGATGTATTATGACTTGATTGTATGGTCGATTTTAGTTTTCGAGTGGTTCGAGATTGATTTGTAAGAATGACTCTTGATTTGAAAGCTTTAAGTTGGTAGAGTTGACCAATATTTGACTTTTAGATAAACAGACTCGGAATCGGATTTGATTGTTCCGATAGGTTCGTATGATGATTTTGGAATTGAACGTATGTTCGAATTTGGTTTCAGAGGTTCCTAGAAGAATTTAGCACTATCTGTCGAAAGTTGGCAATTTGAAGAACTTAAGAGTTTATAAGTTTGACCAAGAGTTGACTTTGATGTTATTGGACTCCAATTAGTATTTCGAGACTTTGGATATGTCTATATAGTTGGATTGAACTTATGTGAAAAGTTTGAAAGTAATTCGAAGTGTTTAAGTGTGATTCGGACACTCTTTTGAAAGAATAAAAATTTAACAACTTAAGAGAATTTCTATTCGGTTTGAGCCTCGATTCTTTATTGTGATGTTTTCGTGGGTTTTTTAAGGTTTTGGATAAGTTTAGATAATGTATTTGTACTTGTTGGTATGATTGGATGGGATCCCAAGGGGCTCGAGTGTGTTTTGGATTATTAGTTGAAAAACTAGTTAAGTTAAGGATTTAGAGTTTGACCATGGTCAATATCGGGTCGAGATGACCTCTTTTTGGTGTTTTGAGTGTGCGAGCAGGTGTGTAGCTTGTTTTATGATTGAAATGCATATATGGTTTGTGTTCGGGAGGTTCTAAATGAGTTTTGGGTGCTAAAACAAAGATTTTCTTATTACTGTTTTTTTTTTTAGTGTAAATAATTACGAAAATGTCATTTATGTCCTTGAAATTTTCAGACTTCCTTTAAAACTTCAAAATATCATATCTCCCTCATTTTAAGGCCAAATTGGATGATTCAAAAGGCTATCTTGGGTGTAATCTCGCAAGAATCATGTTGGGCTTATCAAAAGTATATTTTGGGATCATTTATAATTTGATTCGGGCTGGGACAACTGCTATATTTTTACTTGTTTATAATTTACTTACTTTTTCTCACAAGGTTTTGGAGCTCGGTTTTGGACGATTTTGGAGGAGATTTTTACTATTTGAATTGGAGTAAGTATTTTTGACTTGGATTTATTTATATTTCATGATTTCAACCTCGATTTTAGTGTTTGATTAATGATTTGAATTGGAGAAATTGAGGATTTTAGTAAAAACTTTTCTAAAGTATAAATTGATGATTTGAAGGCTGATTTGAGGTCGGAATTGGATGATTTTTGTATGGTTGGACTCGTATTGGAATGAGTGTTAAAAATTTATAAGTTTTATTGGGTTCTAGTGTGCGGGCCCGATGTTAACTTTTTGATTTGACCTTTTAATTTTAGTTAAAGATCTTAACTTTATTAATCAGAATTGGTTTCTCTTTCATTGTTTGATAATATTAAGTCATTTTTGGCTAGATTTGAGCCGAGTGAAGGTGAATTTTAAAGAAAATGCTATTTTTGAGTGATGAATTGGCCAAATTGAGGTAAGTATTTTGCCTAACTTTGTATGAGGGAACTTTCCTGTAGGATTTGGTTTAATTTCACTATTTGAATTATGTGAAAGACACGTACATGAGGTGATGAGTATGTACATGGGCTTATATATGGTATTTGACCGGTTTAGACTCTTAGGCCTTTAATATGCCTATAATTGAAGTTGTTGTTATACGAAACACATTTCAGTATTGATTTATTTCTCGTTTCTTTTTGTTGTTATTGAAATTCTTGTACACCTTGTTGTTGAGCCGTGGGCTATGTATTATTGTGGCATTTATATTGTTGTTTGAGAAATATTATGGCATTGGTATTGTTGTTTGAGAAATGTTGTGTCATTGGTATTGTTGTTTGAGAAATGTTATGGCATTGGTATTCTTGTTTGAGAAATATTGTGGCATATGGGCACGTGGTATATTGATTCGCATATGGCGAGATAAGAGGGGTACTTATGCCGATATTGCTAGTACGGGAATTACTTCATTTTGAAGCATACGCGGCGAGATAAGGGGGCTAAAGCGCGTGAAGTTATTTGGAAAAAATTATTTTAAATGCGAAGCTCACGCGACAACATAAGGATGATATGTGGTACATTGAAGTGGCTCTTGTTGTTATTTTTGTGTTGGAACGGTTTGTTACTTCTTGTGTGTGTCATGCATTTTATGTAATTTGCTGCGTTGTTTTAATGTGCTAATTTGTGTTTCCGTGCTACTTGATGAATTGGTTATAAAGATGAATTTACTTACGTGGAGTTATTATCTCATATTATGTTGAGTTGTTGGTAACATAACATATTAAAATAAAAAAATCGTTGTCATGCTATACTTTGTTTAGTTCTTAAATCAAACTCATTATCTCATTTGATGCTTTACTTTATTTAAAATTTTATCATGCTTTACTTTATTTGATTCTTAAAATAAACATTTATCTAATTTAAGGCTCTACTTTAGTTTAATTGTTATCATGCTTTGCTTTATTTGACTCTTAAAATAAACTCATTATTTCATTTGATGATTTACTTTATTTAAATTGTTATCATGCTTTACTTTATATGATTCTTAAAATAAACTCATTATCTCATTTGACGTTTTACGTTATTTAAATTAATATCATGTTTTACTTTATCTAAATAAACTTTTTGAATATTTTATTTGTAATTGACACGAATACGATATACGTTGTGACACAAGGTCCTTACCGTGCGAAAGTGATTGATAATGTAAGCACGAGGTGCCATATGTATAAGAGTTGTGATTTGTGACTTATAATTTGTGGTACCTCGGAGTGATTCTTGTTGTAAATTCGGTGTTGGAACAGCTTGATTATTTGAACCGTTATTGCTTTCCTTAATTTATCTCACATGTATTTTAACTGTGTTTTGATTATTTTGATGTTTATCACATGTTTACTCTCGTTGCCATTTATTGCCTTTACTTTTCATTGTTGGCTCTATATTAATATTTTGCACAGACTTTCATGTTTAGTGAGTGTCTTGACTATTACCCCGTTACTACTCTATTGATATTAATCTTGATACTTACTGGGTACTATTGTGATGTACTCATACTACGCTTCTGCATATTTTGCGTAGATCCAGGTACTTCAGATCGTGCTGTTTTTTTTAGAGTTGTGCATGTGTGTTTGGAGACTTCAAGTATACCTTTTGTTCCCTTTGTAGGCCTCGGAGTCACCATCTTACTTCATTTATGCTACTATTTAAAATGTGATCCAAAATAGTATTATATTTTGGAATATTTTGTGTATTCTCCGTAGAGCTTATGACTATATATTACCAGGTTTTGGGATTGTGGAAGTTGTATTATGATATTGGCTATGTTTTGGACCATTTTCCTCAGTTTTATTTAATATTAAATTGTTATATCCTATCTGAAATTGTTGTATTATAGGATTACCTAGTCGTAGAGACTAAGTGCCATCACGATCACTGAGGTGGATTTTTGGATCGTGACAAGTTGGTATCAAAGCTCTAGATTTATAGGTTTTACAAGTTATAAGCAAGTTTAGTAGAGTCCTGCAGGACGGTATGGAGACGTATATACTCATCTTCGAGAGGCTACAAAATTATTAGAAAATTCCACTTCTTTCATTCTCTATCGTGCGACATTGATTCAGCTTGAAGCATATATCTTATATTCCCTTACATCCACTTGTATATGATGTTGCGCATGCGTTATCACTATGCACTGATGGTTTGTGATACTGCAGATGGGCTACGAGGGGCTATCGATGCTGGATCACTGTCTTGAGGTGTTGTCCAAACTGAAGACGCGGATGTGTTGGTAGATCTTTCAGTTGTTCACATGTGGGATACAACGGGTTCTGGTATCTAGTTAGTGAGTACGAACTTGGGAGGATTTAATTGATTGCCTAGTTGTTGTGATCGTTGTAGGGTCATGGGAGAATGCTGATTTGAGGCTAGTCGGTTGTATTAGAGGTTATGTGTTTTGTATGGGACTTCTATTCAGTGGAAGGTACATATTGTCATTCAAGACGCTTGAGGAAGCGGTCTTGATTGTCATGAGGATGGATATGTGCTTAGTAGATGATTTTAGGTATTTTATGATTGGTGCTATACGAGCTTATGAAGGTTGGTATTGTGGATCATCAGATGTTGTGTCCTATGGCTTCGCTCCAAATGGGAAAGTTTGCTATCGATGATCAAATTGCATGGTCATGTGACCTATTAGTTTTGGTCTGAGGTATATATATGGTATCAGAGGGTTCCCCGAGATTGTATATGGCTAAGATCTGATATTTGCATGGGATAATATTGAGACTTGTGTTATTTCTATGTCATTATTAATTATATATTTAAGTATCAGAGAGGTTAGAGAAACAATTTCAGATTCACAGAAGGTCTCTTCAGAGCGGGTATCTCGTATCTCGGTTGCGACATTATTGGGTGTTTATGAGGAAATACAGTGGTTTATGGGTTTTCGGACGATGTGGTTCATGCTAGGCTCTTTTGCGGTGAGCTTTGTTTTAGGATCGTAGTGTACCGGCAAGGAGAAGTGTTAACTTAAAGGCAATTCGAGAAGGATTCGAAGAAATGGGTCAGTTTAGTGGTGTTGGGTCAGCATAATAATAAAGGTAATTGGTTCCTTTGGTATGGTGATGCATTATTGATATTTTGTGGCAATACTCTTGGGTTTGATGGCTTGCATGGCTTGGTTGAATTGGGAAAATTCAGTTCTGATGGCTTGGTTATGTGAGGACGGGTTTCGAAGAGTTCTTGATAGTGTCGACCACGACTTGAGCCGGATGTCTGCTACCGACATAAGGGACATATTGCGTGTTATGATTTTTCTCCTGTATGAGGTCACGAGTTCTAGATAACAGGAGCAATTTCAGATATTTAGAAGAATGCTAGCATTATTTGATACCACCTAAGAAGGGTGCGTACTCCAAAAGGCGCATTGTACTTTGACTTGCAGATGCCTGACTGGTATTACGGTAATCGTCTTATTGATCGACCGTTGATGTTCAAATTTTACTATGTGGCATGAAAGAATTATGGAAGTATTTCACGTGGGATGATCGTGTATGAGGAATGTGTCAATTATTTGAGTATTGTAGTTGGGATCAGATATGGAGATTCTGGTATTCTAGGAATTTGAAGACTAAGAGGGTTCTCGGAGGCAGATTGTTCCATGATTGCGAACGGTGTAGGTATGTTAAGAGGTTGACGACTGAGTGTGTGTCCTACGTATATGTTATTGTGGGGTTTTCGGAGGTTATCTACCTATTTCAGGAGGATCAGAGTTGATTTGGAGGCTACTAGTAAGCCTAATGAGAATATGTATTCTACGTCAGGTCGGATTTGTCTACCCAACGCAGTTATTGTGGAGGGGTGTGTTATCGGTTGGAGTGGATCTTATTTGTGTTCTGATATGTCCCATGTGTTACTCTTCTATGCCACAATGAGTTGTGAGATTGTTGACTATTTACACACATGATGCGGTTTTGTTTGGGTTTTGTGGCGAAATTCGAGCGATATGGCTCCTGGGCTGTTGAATGATTGATTGCACATTGGCTATGGTCTTCCTGTTTGTGGTATATTGTGATATCTGTTTCTCCATGGTTAGGGTCATGCGCTTCACATGTTTGTTGATTGGTATGCATTTGGTTATTGATTGTGAGACTCATGGCTCGAGGTATTCCAGGTGGACTGGTGTTTGGATTGGGTCACGCATCGCAATGGATTATATTGAGATATGATCCTTGTGCTTATTTAGCGTGTTTGTTTCTCCTTTGTGTGATGGGTTCATAGCATTGCGCCTTGTGGTGGGAGCCGGCGGAATGATTCTCTCATTTCCATTCTCTTTCCATCATTGGGTATATTTTAGTTATTGTTCGTTGGTGCATGGATTGCATGGTATGTGTCACTAGGTGGCATTGGTGGGAGAGGTCGGTCGAGTAGCTTGTACTGGATGAGGTGAGGTTGTTGGACCTGAAATGAGTGCCATCGGATTTGATTAAGGTATGTTTGGAAAAATAATACTACTAGTTAGCTTAGATTTTTGGCTATGGTTCTTGTCGAACAAGAGAGCTCCATGACTTGTTGATGTGATGTGTGGTTATGAGTTTCTACGTGTTTCTTTCATCATTGGCAGTGTACGAAGATTTGGAACAAGGTTCTTATTGATAGGAGATTAAATACTGGTACCGGATTTGCTATTTGAGCAGCTATGATGGTTGGAAGCTATTACTATGTGTATCTGAGTTAAGTGGAATATCATGTGATTATACTTGGGATATGGTTACGACTTGATGCATCTTGATTCAGACTTATACAATGTATAAATGCGAGAAGCAGGTCTTATAATGAATTTCAAAAGTTGGAGATCGAGTTCTAAGGGTTGTGAGCTAGTGTTAAGATAAAGATCTTCGGCTAGATTGTGTTGTCACGCTTATATGGATTGGGATGACGTGAGATCACTCATGGGTATGGGCATGCTAAACTTATACAATGATTTAATGGCTTTGTGATGACTCTTGGCACGTCCGAGGACGAACGTATGTTTAAGCGGGGGAGAATGTAACGACCAGATCGGTCGTTTTGAGCTTTAGCGTTCCATTCGGCAGTTTGAGACTTTGAGTAGCTTCATATGATGTATTATGACTTGAGTGTATGGTTGATTTTGGTTTTCGAGTGGTTCAGGATTGATTTGGAAGAATGACTCTTCATTTGAAAGCTTTAAGTTGGAAGAGTTGACCAAGGTTTGACTTTTGAGTAAACAGAATCAGAATCGGATTTTGATTATTTCGATAGGTTCGTATGATGATTTTATACTTGTACGTATGTTCGGATTTGGGTTCGGATGTTCTTAGAAGAATTCGACACTATTTGTCGAAAGTTGGCAATTTGAAGAACTTAAGAGTTCATAAGCTTGACCAAGAGTTGAATTTGATGTTATTGGACTCTAATTGGTTACGAGAATTTGGATAGGTCTATATAGTTGAAATGAACTTGTGTGAAAAGTTTGGAAGTAAACAAAAGTGTTTAAGTGTGATTCAGACACTCTTTGGAAAGAATGAAGATTTAACAACTTAAGAAAAATTCTATTCGGTTTAAGCCTCGATTCTTTATTGTGATGTTCCCGTGGGTGTTTTGAGGCTTTGGATAAGTTTGGATAATGTATTTGTACTTGTTGGTATGATTGGATGGAGTCCTGAGGGGCTCGAGTGTGTTTTGGATTATTGGTTGATAAACTAGTTAAGTTCATGATTTGGAGTTTGACCATGGTCAATATCAAGTCAAGATGACCTCTTTTCGGTGTTTTGAGTGTGCGAGCAGTTTTGCAGATTGTTTTATGATTGAAATATATATATGGTTTGTGTCCGGGAGGTTCCGAATGAGTTTTGGGTGCTAAAACGATTTTTTTTGTTGGTCTTTTTTTCCTGGTGTAAATAATTACGAAAATGCCATTTATGTCCCTGAAATTTTCAGACTTTCTTTAGAACTTCAAAACATCATATCTCCCTCATTTTGAGACCAAATTGGGTGATTCAAAAGGCTATCTTGGGTGTAATATTATAAGGATCATGTTGGGCTTATCAAACGTGAGTTTCGGGGTCATCTAGGATTTAATTCGGGTTAAGACAGCTAAGCATTTTTACTTGTTTCAGAATTTAGTTACTTTTTCTCACAAGGTTTTGGAGCTCGGTTTTTGGCGATTTTGGAGAGTATTTTAACTACATGGGTTGAGTAAGTATTTTTGACTCATATTTATTTATATTTCATGTTTCCAACCTCGATTTTAGTATTTGATTGATGATTTAAATTGGAGAAATTGAGGATTTTAGTAAAAACTTTTCTAAAACATCAATTGATGATTTGAATGCTGATTTGAGGTCGGAATTGGATGATTTTGGTATGATTGGACTCGTATCCGAATGGGTACTCAAAATGTGTGAGATTTGTCGGGTTCTGAAGTGCGAGCATGGGGTTGACTTTCTAAGTTGACCTTTTGATTTTAGTTAAAGATCTTAACTTTATTAATCAAAATTGGTTTCTCTTACATTGTTTGATAATATTAGGTCTTTTTGGCTAGAGTTTTGCCGAGCAAAGGTGAATTTTAAATGAAAAGCCATTTTTGATTGATGAATTGGCCTAATTAAGGTAAGTATTTTGCCTAACTTTGTGTAGGAAACTTCCCCGTAGGATTTGGTTTAATTGTACTATTTGAGCTTTGTGAAAGACGTGTACATGAAGTGATGAGTGTGTACACGGGCTTATATATTTGACCAGTTTAAACTCTTAGGCCTTTAATATGCCTTTAATCGAAGTTGTTGTATGGAACGCCTTTCTTTATTGATTTATTTCCCATTTTTCTGTTGTTGTTGAAATTCTTGTACACCTTATTGTTGAGCCGTGGGCTATGTATTATTGTGGTGTTGATTTTGTTGTTTGAGAAATGTTGGGGCATTGGTATTGTTGTTTGATAAATATTGTGTTATTGGCATTGTTGTTTGAGAAATATTGTGGCATTGATATTGTTGTTTGAGAAATGTTGTGGAATATGGGCACGTGGTATGCAGTTGATTGTGTGTCGTGATTGAGATGCACTTGCAACGACATAAGGGTGGTGTGTATTTTTATGCGCATGTGGCGAGATAAGGGGGCTACTTTTGCGTGTGTTGCTAGTAAAGGGAAATGATTCATTTTGAAGCACACACGGTGAGATAAGGGGGCTAAAGCGCGTGAAGCTATTTTCCGATAAATATTTTAAATGTGAAGCTCATGCGGCGACATAAGGATGATATGTGATTATGATATGAGGTACATCGAAGTGGCACTTGTTGTGAATTTTTGTGTTGTACCGATTTGTGACTTCTTGTGTGTGTCATGCATTTTACATGATTTGCTCGTTGTTTTAAAATGCTAATAAGTATTTCCGTGCTACTTGATTAATTGGTTGTCAAAATGGATTTATATACATGAAATTATTATTTCATATTCTGTTGAGTTATTGGTAACAAAACCGATTAAAATAAAGAAATCGTTATCATGTTTTACTTTGTTTAATTCTTAAATTAATCTCATTATCTCATTTGATGCTTTATTTTATTTAAATTGTTATCATGTTTTCCTTTATTTGATTCTTAAAATAAACATATTATCTCATTTGATGCTCTACATTATTTTAATTGTTATCATGCTTTACTTTATTTGACTCTTAAAATAAACTCATTATTTCATTTGATGCTTTACTTTATTTAAATTGTTATCTTGCTTTACTTTTTATGATTCTTAAAACAAACTCATTATCTCATTTGACGCTTTACTTTATTTGAATTGATATCATACTTTACTTTGTCTAAATAAATTTTTTGAACATTTTATTTGTACTTGACACAGATACGATATACGTTGTGGCACAAGGTCCTTACCGTGCGAAAGTGATTGATAATGTGGGCACGAGGTGCCATGTGTATAAGAGTTATGATTTGAGACTTATAATTTGTGGTTATGAGGTGTGGTACCTCAGGGTGGTTCTTGTTGTAAATTCGGTGTTGGAACATCTTTATTATTTGAACTGTTATTGGTTTCCTTAATTTATCTCACTCGTATTTTAACTGTATTTTGATTATTTTTCTATTTATCACATGTTTACTCTTGTTTCCATTTATTGCCTTTACTTTCCATTGTTGGCTTTATATTAATATTCTGCGCATGTTTTCATGTCTAGTGAGTGTCTTAACTTGTTCCTCGTCACTACTTCGCCGAGGTTAGTCTTGATACTTACTGGGTACCATTATGGTGTACTCATACTACACTTTTACATATTTTGTACAGATCCAGGTACTTCAGATCGTGTTATTTTTTAGAGTTGTGCCTGTGCGGTTGGAGACTTCAAGGTATACCTACCGTTCTGTTCACAGGCCTCAGAGTCACCATCTTACTTCATTTATGCTACTGTTTAAATTGTGATCTAAAACAATATTGTATTTTGGAATATCTTGTGCACTCTCCATAGATCTTATGACTCTGTATTACCGAATTTTGGGATTGTGAAAGTTGTATTATGATATTGTCTATGTTTTGGGACATTTTTTATTGTTTTATTTAATATTAAACTGTTATATCTTGTCTGAGGTTGTTGTGTGATAGGCTTACCTAGTCGTAGAGACTAGGTGCCATCACCATCCCTAAGGTGAGATTTTGGGATCGTGACGCTAGATGCTCCGGATATGCTCAAGAATGCACAATGACTTAATAAATATCATACATATATGTGCTTATGAAATCTCTATGTGACTATGGATTTTCACGACCCAAAATCTAACTAGTCTTGATGGCACCCAACAGAACCCGCTAAGTAAGCCAATTATCAACTATCCAATTCCAATGTAATTTAACAAGACAATTAAGCAAAAGAAATTATCTAAATCTTGTACATTCCCCAAAGACTGGTAGCACAAATCATGAGCTTCTAATAATAGAGTTTACAAAGCTGGTATAAAGTAAATACATCATTTGTTTGAAAAATACATAAACATAGTTTTATGAATCTAAGGCTACCATGAACAAGAGGCAGCTACAACCGGAACGGAAGTACATCTTCAGATCCAGCTCCCAACGAACAGAGCAACATCAGCAGCTAACATCTGCATGCAAGGTGCAGAAGTGTAGTATGAGTACAACCGACCCCATGTACTCAATAAGTAACAAACCTAATCTTAGGTTGAAAGTAGTGACGATCTTGTACCAAGGTCAGAGTCCAACTCCAATAACCAACGACAATTCATAACAAGATAAAGCAAGTAACAAAATAAGTAACTCAAGGAATAGATGCTCATCTAAATCATGATTTATGAAAATAGTTCTGCCTTTCAAGTGTATCAGTGAAAATCTCAAGTCATTTGCCGAAGTTGCCAAAAATATAAGTAAGTTTGAAAACAGTAATTCTCCCAAAAATCCTTTTAATAATAAATAAGATGTTTCATTTGCTTTTTAGATAGCCAGTGTGAATTGCATCACTATGCTCGTATGCCAATATATGTGAGAAGTCATGAATGACGTGATACCGTGCAGCATGAGAAAAATACATCTCTATACTTGTATGTCAATGCAATATATTTCATAGATGAACTCATGTACTCACACTCTCAGAGTACTTAATCTCACTGTCTCACACACTCCACTCATCATGCTCAATCACTCGGTACTATATATGGCCAATCCGGCCTAGGGAAGATCCATCCTGGAATATACACATCAACTGATCATTAGTCACTCAGTACCAAGTAGGGCAAATCCAGCCCGTGGGGAAGATCCATCCCCAGGTATAAATGCTTTGGAAAAGATCCATGTCCGGAGAAGATCCATCCCTCAATATAAATCAACTACGCTCACTGGGTGTGTGTGCAGACTCCAGAGGGACTCCTTCAACCCAAGCGCTATAAACCGCACAGACAACTCACGTGCTGCATGGAAAACTCACGTGCTATAATATTAATATTTGGATCCACACGAACAACTAATGTGTTGCACGGATAACTCATGTACCATAGTATTAATATCCTCACAATCAGGCCCTCGGCCTCACTCAGTCATCAATCTCTCCAGTCTCTCGGGCTCACAATGTCAGGAAACTAGATAAAAAATGATGATATGATGTGTCAATATATAGCAACAGAGACTGAGATATGATATGAAATGAATGAACATGACTGAGTACAAAATTGCAATGTAAGCAAATAACTCAACAACAGTAATGACCTCAATGGGTCCCAATAGAATAAGCATGTAGTCTAGACATGGTTTTTAACATGAATCACAACTCGATAACTTTAGTGCACAGAGATTTCATGATTACAGATAAGTTCAGGTAACTACACAGTACCATAGGAATAACAGAGTCACAGTTCACACGGTGCACGCCCACATGCCCGTCACCTAGCATGTGCATCACCTCAACTAGGGGTGGGCATAAAATCCGAAAACTAAATTCCAAACCGGACCAAATTAATTCGGTATTTTGGTTTTGGTTTTTTCGGTATTTCGGTATAATTTGGTATTATATTATTGGTATTTCGGTCTAACGGTACGGTCCTCGGTATTAGAATCTTGAAAATTCGGTATACCGAAATACCAAATTTTTAAAGAATTTTATATTGGACCTATACTGCCCAGCCCAACCCAATATGTTGTATCTCTAATTCTCTACACTGCCCTAGTGCCCAGCCCAACCCAATAAGGCCCAACTCTTACCCTCTTTAGTCTTTCCCAAGTTTCACTTCACTATAGGAAATTAGAAAGGGAGAAGCAGAAACCTAACCTAAGAGAATAGAGATCGACTGTGAGTGTGAGAGAGAACTCAGAGAAGTGAGAACCTCGGCGCGATAGAGACAAGTCAGACGACGTCACGGCGACTTCACGACCTCGGCGCCGACAACTCTCAAGTGTGACTGCTGGTTTCCTCATTTTTACCTTCATTCTTCAATCTTCAACTCTTCAACAGGTTCATAACTTTTCATTCTTCAATCTTCAACTCTTCAACAGGTTCATAACTTTTCATTCTTCAATCTTCAGCTTTTTTATAATAATAGTTGTACTGTTGAAGAAGGAATGTTATTTTGAATTTTGGGGTATGAATTTTGATGTAGTTGTAGTATTGAATTTTGGGGTATAATTTAAGATTAAGTTAATTATATTGCACTGTTAGAGTCTCTATTGTTTGTTTAATTTTGCTGCACTGTGTTAAACTTGAATTGTGGTTATTTGTGAGTTAGGCAGAATTGGCAGATTTGAATTGTGGTTATTTGTGACTTAGGAAGAATTGGCAGCTTTGAATTATGCACTGTTGGCAGCTTTGAATTGTGCAATATGCACTTTGAATTGGCAGCTTTGAGCCTTTGAAGTTTGAATTGTGCACTGTGAAGATATTGCACTCGTTAATCATTGTGCACAATGCATTGTTGCATAAAATTGTGCACTCTTTAATCGTTATTGCATTTGCTTTGAAGTTTGAATTGTGCACTGTTGCATTTGCACACTTTCACTCGTTAGTGTTGCCTTGAATTGTGCACTGTGGCTTACTGCTTAGTGTTGAATTTAGCGATTATTGTCATTCGTTAGTGTTGCTTATTTAACGATTATTAAACTGAAACCGTACCAAACCAAAATAAGAAATACCGAACCGTACCGAAATACTTTGGTACGGTATTTGGTATACACAATTGATAAATCGAATATCGAAATACCGAACCGAAATTCTTAAATACCGAACTGAAATACCGAATGCCCACTCCTAACCTCAACACCAAACACATAATACGTATAATCAGGGTTCATACCCTCAGCACCAAGATTATAAGAGTTTCTTACCTCGAACAAGCCAAATTCAATGCTGAGGAAGCTAAACAATGCTCCAGAAATTCAATTCTGCGCGTATCAACTTCCGAACACTTCCTATCTCCTCAATTCAAGCCAAACGATCCGTATCTATTCAAACAACACGCAAATTAAATCATAATTTTCTCCAATGCTTACAAATTAACAATTTATGAAAATTTCCAACTCCGCTCGAAAAATCAACAGTGGGGCCCACGTCTCGAAATCCGACGAAACTCATAAAATTCGATAACCCATCCAATTACAAGTTCAACCATACCAATTTAACTCAAATCCGACTCCAAATCGGTATTCAAATCTCGAAAATTTATTTTATGAAATTGTAGAACATTCCTCCGATTTCTCTTGAAAAATCAATAATCTAACGTTGAAAACGAAGATTAACTCATAAAATATAATCACAAGGGAGTCAAGAACACTTACCCAAAGTTGTGCGAAAAAATTCTTCTCCAAAATAGCCCAAACCGATCTCCAAAATCCGAAAATGGATGAAAATATCGAACCCTCGAACTTAAAGGGTTCTGCCCAGCGTCTTCCGTATCTGCGACCTCCGCTTCTGCGAAAGAAGCTCGCATCTGCGACTGTGGTCGCTTCTACGACGTTCAAACCGCATCTGCGGTCGCGCTTCTGCGCGTTGGGCTGCTTCTGCGCCCACATGTCCGCATCTGTGGCTTCTATCCAAAGCCTCCTTGGCCGCTTTTGCGGCTACTTTGTCGCTTCTACGACCATCACACCTGCGCAAACCAGCCGCAGGTGCGGTCACACCAGAACCAACATCAACCATCAATAACAACATGAAGAAAATGATCCGAAATCAATCCAAAACACACCCAAGCCCTCGGGACCCTGTTCAAACATACCAACAAGTCCCATAACATAGTACGGACCTACTCGAGGCCTCAAATCACACCTAACAACATCAAAATGACGAATCGCACCTCAAATCAAAATCTACGAACTTTGAACTTTCAAATTCTATATCTTGTGCCGAAACACATTAAATCAATCCGAAATGACTTCAAATTTTGCACACAAGTCATAAATGACATAACAGAGCTATTCCAATTTCCAGAATCAGATTTGGACCCTGATATCAAAAAGCCAACTCTCCGATCAAACTTTCAAAAATTTAACTTTCGCCATTTCAAGCCTGATTCCACTACGGACCTCCGAATAATTTTTCGGGCCCGCTCCTAAGTCCAAAATCACCATACAGAGCTATTGAAATCATCAGAATTTAAATCCGAGGTCGTTTGCACATAAGTCAATATCCAGTCAACGTTTCTAACTTACGTTTTCAATTATGAGACTAAGTGTCTCATTTCACTCCGAAATCTTTCCGGACCCGAACCAATTACCCCGACAAGTCATACAATAACTGTAAAGCATAAATTGAGCAGTAAATGGGGGAACGAGGCTGTAATACTCAAAACGACCGGCTGGGTTGTTACATTCTCCCCCACTTAAACATATGTTCGTCCTCGAACGTGCTAAGAGTTGTTTCTAAGCCACCAAATCACTATTCTATCTTACTACGCACGTACCCGGGGTGATCCCACATTACCCTATCCCATATAGGCCCGACAACACAACACAACAAGAATCATTAATTTAATCTTAGCCCCAAAACCTTGGAATTCAATTCTCAACATTTAGAATTTTTTTACAAGACCCGAATTTCACATTTACACATTGTATAAGTCTGAATAAGCTGCATCGAGCCATAACTATAACCACAGATATAATCACCTAACATATTACACAACTCGCATGCTCGTAGCACCATTCGTGATCACAGTAACTACTCCAAAACCAACAAGGTACTAGTATTAAACCCCATATTGAACAAAACCTCATTCCAAAACCTTTGTACACTACTGAAAATGAAAGAAACACGCAGAAATCTCATGACCCCTCATCAGATCAACAAGTCATGGAGCTCTCTCGCCCCAAACCAAAACCATAATCACTTTCTAAGCCGACTTTCAATATTATTCTCCTGAATATACCGTAATCGAACCTGATAGTACCCATCCTAGGTCAAATGACCTTATATTATATAACACAACTAGCCCACAAACGTGCCACACCAATATAACTCAGAGCCACAAACTGTGCCATCCGTGCACCAATATGCAACAATTCAAATGTACTCAGTCATGGAAAATGACTCAATTGAGAGAACTGCCCCGCAAGATTAACAAGTACCGCCACAAAAAAATGCTGAAAATCCATCACACACCGTAGAACCATCACACTATTATAACACAAGGTTCATACTTTAATATAACTCCACTACAATGCGTGACCCCATCCAAACGCTTGTCCATATTATATACCTCGAGCCACCCTGCTTAAAATCAATAACCACGGATAGGCAAATGACACAATGCCACACAAAACCTGAAAGAACATAACTATTACGCAATCGATCATGCAATACCCAAATACTCATCTCGCTCGAATTTCGCCGTGTGGCCCCCAATAGAACTGCACCATGTGTGCATATACCTAATGAATCATAACCCCTCGTAGCATATAAGAGTAACTCACAGATCAGTTCAGAACACGCATAAGTTCAACATCAACCGAATGACACATCCCTCAACAATACTAGTATGGAGCCAACTGATCCGACTCCGTGTAGAATACACATCCTAATTAGGCCTACCAATGGACCCCTAAATCAACTATGGCCACCCACAAATAGATAAATAACCCTCCAAAAATTCACAACGACTGAATCATAATACATATTATCATCTGGCTAGCTTCGGCCACGACTTCATAGTCCGCAACCATGAAACAATCTGCTCTTAAAAACTCCTGGTCTCCAAATCCATAGAACACACGAATCACCATTTCTGATTCCATCTCCACCGCCCGAATGTCTAACACATCTCTCATACACGATCATCCCACGAGGAATACTTCTCCCATTCTTTCCTGCCATATAGCAATGTCTTAAAATCAGCAGTCGATCAACCAGGAGAGTGTCGCAATACCTATAACATACCCATAATTCAAAACATAGTGCGTCTTCTGAAATGTACACTCTACTCACACAATACCAAATAGTTATAGCATTCATCTAAACATCAAAAACCGTCCATGCCCTCGAAGAATTTATGACCTCCCTTTCAAAACTAAACTGTGACCTTGCACACGCAAACCTTAATCCCACACAACACACCGCATCTATCATGACATCATATGAAAAATACGAAAACCTCATAATCATTCTGAGTTACAGGTAGAATACATATCGGATCAGCCAGAAGCCTTCCATTTGATCTCATCCGGTAGAAAATCACAATACTCAACATGCTTCTCAGGCCGGTAGGAAATATCCATCTCAAACAGTGGTAGAAATCCTCGAGAATGCCTTGGAATCCATTTGCACCTAATCAAGCCACACAGGTCACCAAACCCAAGAGTATTGCCACAAAGCACCTGTAGAAAACCCCCCACATCATAAGCACCCAAAGAACCGATCATATCCATTACCATACTGATCTAACCTGCTACCAACCTATCCTATTTCCCCGAGTCCCTTCCGAATTTGTCTTCAGATTGATACTTCTCCTTGCTAACACATCCCGATCTTTAACCATAACTCACCCCACGAACCCTAGCATAGAACCACAACGCCGTAAGGCCTATAAGCTGCTGAATTCCCTCTTAAGTACCCCAAAAGCACCACAACCGAGACATCCACTCCAAAAGACCTTATGTGAATTTAAAATTGTTCCTCTCCCCTTTTCTTATACTGAAATATAGAATCTATAGTCATATAGAATTACCACAAGTCTCGACACCATCCAATGTAACAAACCGATTCTAGCGATATACCAATCCAAAAAAGAAATTTCAATTGCCACTTATATATTTTTTTGAATCCATTAGCACCTTCTCGAGAGTCACCCACTTTGCTCAGATCTAAATTGCACCGCCCAAACGGGCTGAAAGTCACGTGCCCCATTAACACAACAACACTCAAAGAGGTAACACTGTCTTAACACCACCGATCAAATTCATACTCCGTGCACACTACATTATTTACAAATAACAACTCACTTATCCCATGATTTTCATATACTCATAAAGCGCAATATAACCCATATTTAGAAATTTCAGTACTTAGGTCATCCTCGATCTCAACCTCTATAAGTCATAACTAATCCACAAGTATGCCACATACCAAAACTAAAATTTAACATATAACCATGAATTGAATTGTCAATAGTAGGCTCCCCCACTTGGCTCGAAGCCATAAATTAAAAAACTCGATAACTCACAGTACCCATACTCTATTACTGCCATACTATCGCGGTCAGTTCAACTAAAAGTTTTCTCAAGCTCATACAATGCCAACCATAAAATATCTCAATCATCCGCTAAGCTCGTATTCATTATCTTGAAACTCAAGTCAATTTTCTCAACCAGATTCAAATTCAAATCTCAACACATATGCCCCGATGGCAGAAAAGAAACTCTCCACTCACATTATAAGGAACA
The DNA here is from genome assembly GCA_000715115.1 of Nicotiana otophora. NCBI lineage: Eukaryota > Viridiplantae > Streptophyta > Magnoliopsida > Solanales > Solanaceae > Nicotiana > Nicotiana otophora. Next base: position 44,067 of record AWOL01S0000866.1, read on the forward strand.
CACCTACGTAGATTACTCCGTAAGGCATAACCCACCTGCTTAGCCTCAAATTGGCATTTTATTATACCCTTTCACAGTTACAATTTAACCAGACATGAGAATTTAATTTATCCCAAAATTTAATAACGTGAAAGATCCTTCAAAATATTCATACTCGAGACTGTACGTCACATCAAAACAAAAATCAAGCACCCAATGTCCCCTCCTTTATATTTCAAGGAAACACTTCTCATCACATTCAAATAGTCTTAACACATCCCGCAGTTACATCATACTCATCACAAAGCCATTCCATCGCTCATCGAGCCACAAATTTCACTCGTAGGAACATTACCGGGCATATGAGTCCAAATGTACAAGTTACAACTGAAGCGACCGAGCCTAAGCTGCGGTCTAAACCTAGCCTCAAGTCCTCCAGACTAGACTATCACCAAAACACATAATACACATCTCGAACCTCATTCATAAAATCATAAGTTGGCGATGCACAACTGATACTGAGCGCTCACATGTGCACACAAATACGTGGAAGGAATTCAAAGAGTTATGTTTCAAGCTGAATCAATTTTGCATGATAAGGAAAGAAAGATGGAAATTATGCTAAATGTCCTGTAGCCTCTCGAAGATAAGTATGGACGTCATCATATCTATACGCAAGACTCTACTAGACACTTTCTCATGACTTGTAGAACCTATGAACCTAGAGCTATGATACCACCTTGTCACGACCCAAAATTCAACTAGTCGTGATGGCACCTAACCCAACCCGCTAGATAAGCCAATTATCAACTATCCAATTCCAATATAATTTAGCAAGACAATTAAGCAAAAGAAATTATCTAAATCTTGTACATTCCTCAAAGACTGGTAGTACAAATCATGAGCTTCTAAGAATAGAGTTTACAAAACTGGTAAGAAGTAAATATATCATCTATATGAAAAGTACATAAATCGAGTTTTATGAATCTAAGGCTACCATGAACAAGAGGCAGCTACAACCGGAACACAGGTAAATCTTCAGATCCAGCTCCCAACGAACACAGCAACATCAGCAGCCAACATCTGCATGCAAGGTGCAGAAATGTAGTGTGAGTACAACCAACCGCATGTACTCAATAAGTAACAAACCTAACCTTAGGTTGAAAGTAGTGACGAGCTTGTACCAAGGTCAGAGTCCAACTCCAATAACCAACAACAGTTCATACTTCATAACAACATAAAGCAAGTAATAAAAGAAATAACTCAAAGAATAGATGCTCAACTAAATCATGATTTCTGAAAATAGTTCTGCCTTTCAAGTGTATCAGTGAAAATCCCAAGTCATTTACCGAAGTTGCCAAAAATATAAGTAAGTTTGAAAATAGTAATTCTCCCAAAAATCCTTTTAATAATAAATAAGATGTTTCATTTGCTTTTCAGATAGCCAGTGTGAATTGCATCACTATGCTCGTATGCCAATATATGTGAGAAATCATGAATGATGTGATACCGTACAGCATGAGAAAAATACATCTCTATACCTGTATGTCAATGCAATATATTTCAGAGATGAACTCATGTACTTACACTCTTAGAGTACTTAATCTCACTGTCTCACACACTCCACTCATCATGCTCAATCACTCGGTACTATATATGGCCAATCCGGCCTAGGGAAGATCCATCCCGGAATATACACATCAACTGATCATTAGTCACTCAGTACCAAGTAGGGCAAATCCAGCCCGTGGGGAAGATCCATCCCCGGGTATAAATGCTTTGGACAAGATCCATTCCTCAATATAAATCAACTACGCTCACTGGGAGTGTGTGCAGACTCCAGAGGGACTCCTTCAACCCAAGCGCTATAAACCGCACAGACAACTCACGTGCTGCATGGAAAACTCACGTGCTATAATATTAATATTTGGACCCACACGAACAACTAATGTGTTGCACGGATAACTCATGTACCATAGTATTAATATCCTCACAATCAGGCCCTCGGCCTCACTCAGTCATCAATCTCTCCAGTCTTTCGGGCTCACAATGTCCGAAAACTAGCCCCAAAATGATGATATAATGTGAAAATATGTAGCAACAGAGACTGAGAGATGATATGAAATGAATGAATATGACTGAGTATGAAATTACAATGTAAGCAAATAAATCAACAACAGTAACGACCTCAGTGGGTCCCAAAAACATAAGCTTGTAGCCTAGACATGGTTTCTAACATGAATCACAACTTGATAACTTTAGTACGTAGAGATTTTATGATTACATATAAGTTCAGGTAACTACACAGTACCACAAGAATAACAGAGTCACAGTTCACACGGTGCACGCCCACACGCCCGTCCCTTAGCATATGTGTCACCTAAACACCAAACACATAACATGTATAATCAGGGTTCATACCCTCAACTCCAAGATTAGAAGAGTTACTTACCTCGAACAAGAAGAATCCAATGCCGAGCAAGCTAAACAATGCTCCAGAAATTCCATTCTGCGCGTATCAACTTCCGAACGCTTCCTATCTCCTCAATTGAAGCCAAACGATCCGTATCTATTCAAATAACACGTAAATTAAATCATAATTTACTCTAATGCTTACAAAATAATAATTTATGAAAATTCCCAACTCTGCTCGAAAAATTGACAGTGGGGCCCACGTCTCAGAATCCGACGAAACTCACAAAATCCGACAACCCATCCAATTACAATTTCAACCATACCAATTTCACTCAAATCCGACTCCAAATCGGTGTTCAAATCTCAAAAATTTATTTTATGAAATTGAAGAAAATTCCTCCGATTTCTCTTGAAAGATCAATAATATAACGCCGAAAACGAAGATTAACTCATGAAATATAATCACAAGGGAATCTATAACACTTACCCCAAGTTGTGTGGAAACATTCCTCTCCAAAATCGCCCAAACCGAGCGGCAAAATCCGAAAATGGGTGAAAATATCGAACCCTCGAACTTAAAGGGTTCTGCCTAGTGTCTTCCGCATCTACGGTTGAATAGCCGCATTTGCGACCTCCCCTTCTGTGCAAGAAGCTCACATCTGCGACGTGCAAACCGCATCTGCAGTCGCGCTGCTGCGCACTTTGGGCCGCTTCTGCGCAAACGCTTCTGCACCCACATATCCGCATCTGCGGCTTCTGTACAAAGCCTCCCCAGCCGCTTCTGCGACTCCTTTGTCGCTTCTACGACCATCGCAACTGCGCAAACCAGCCGCAAGTGCGGACACACCAGAACCAGCAGTAACCATCAGTAACAACATGAAGAAAAATAATTCAAAATCAATCCGAAACACGTCTGAGCCCCTCGAGGCCCCTTCGGAACATACCAACAAGTCCCATAACATAATATGGACCTACTCGAGGCCTTAAATCACACCTAACAACATCAAAATGACGAATCGCACCTCAAATTAAAATCTATGAACTTTGAACTTTCAAATTCTATATCTTGTGCCGAAACACATCAAATCAATCCAGAATGACTTTAAATTTTTGCACACAAGTCATAAATGACATAACAGAGCTATTCCAATTTCTAGAATCAGATTCCGACCCCGATATCAAAAAGTCAACTCCCCGGTCAAACTTTCAAAAATTCAACTTTCCCCATTTCAAGCATGATTCCACTACGGACCTTCAAATATTTTTTTTGGGCCCGCTCCTAAGTCCAAAATCACCATACAGAGCTATTAGAATCATCAATATTCAAATCCGAGGTCATTTATACATAAGTCAACATCCGATTAACTTTTCCAACTTACGTTTTCAATTATGAGACTAAGTGTTTCATTTCACTCCGAAATCCTTCCGGACCCGAACCAATTACCCCAGAAATTCATACAACAACTGTAAAGCATAAATTGAGCTGTAAATGATGGAATCGAGCTGTAATACTCAAAACGACCGGTCGGGTCGTTATACGGATAATTATACATTTTAACATATCAAGAATAAGTTTCCATGCCTTCACAGTTAATCATAAGCCTAGGCATGATTTCAAACATGAATAAGAGAGCAAACATAGTCAAAGCTAAATAAATTATGAGTCAAAGGAGCATATAGTCAAATAGAGCATAAAATATTCTAATTTCTACCCTCGTTCATGATATAAACTCGATGAATGCATATACGCTCGCCACCACATATATACACCACCCCCAATACCTCAAACACATAGCAAATAAATCCAATCATATGGGTTTCCCTCTTAACAAGGTTAGCCAAGAGACTTACCTCCCCCCGTAACCTCTAACCTCCAAAAATAGCCTTTCCTCTCGAATCGACCTCCGAACGACCCGAAACTAGCCAAATACAACTCAATACCATCAAACAAGGACATATAAATTGAACCCAAACAATAAAGATTGAATCTTTAATGAATTGCACAAAGTCAACCAAAACGTCAACTCATGCCTGCCTCCCAGAATCCAATAAAATTTATAAATCCTGAACACCTATTATTATATGCATCCAAATACATAATTTTCATCCAATATCGACTCCAAATCGGGGTTTAAATCTCCATTTTTCACTTTTGAAACATTTTGCCAAACCCTCTAATTGTTTTCGCTTAGTTTCACCAATCAAATGCTAAAATTAAGGGTAGAATCATGAATAATAATCAAATCTGATTCAAGACACTTATCCAATCCTAGTAGGTAGAAATCGCCTTAGTGTGAGCTTTCAATCTCAAAATAAGATAAATTAGGTAAAAGTCCCAAAAATAGAAACTTAAAGATCTGCCTAAGTCTATGCATCGCGATCGCGGGACCTACATCGCGATCGTTAAGGCCAAAACTCACCAGCTCGAAACTGCCATTTGCGAACCGAAGGCATTCATGCGATAGAGACTAGTCATCATCCAAGATTACGCGAACGCGACTACACCCACGCAATTGCATAGGCAAATATCCTACCCAACCACACGCCTTCACAAACACGGCTCCTGAGCGCGACCGTAAAGCATCAGAATACATCCCTCCGCGAACGCGACCCCTCTTCCTCGAATGCAAAGTGTAAACCCTTGTCTGCCAAAATTTTCACTTCGCGATCGTGAGCCTCCCTCTACGATCGTGAAGAAGACCCTCTTCACCAGAAACCAGCAATCCCAAAACAAGGGAAATTGGTTCGAAACCACTCTGAAACACACCCGAGCCCCTGGAATCCCGTCCAATCTTGCCAACAAGTTCCAATACCTAATTCAAACTAATCCAAATGTTTAAAACATAACTAATAACATTACAATCAAGAATCGACGATCAAAACACATGTTAAGCTTTTCTTAAGTCCATTAACGTCCAAACTTTGAACCAAGCATTCTATTCAATCCTAATCAATCGAAATTAAACCCAAATTGTGCACACAAGCTTCAAATGACAAAATGAACCTATTCAAACATCCTGAACCAAAACCCGAATCCGATAATACCAAAGTCAACTCCCGATCAAACTTATGAACCTTCCTAACCTTTAAATTTCTAACTTTTTCTAAATACAGCGAAATCAACCTAGGAACCTCCAAATCCAAATACAGACGTATGCCTAAGTCCAAAATCATACGAACAAATTGGAACCATCAAAATATTATTCCGAGGTCGTATACATAAAAGTCAAACCTTGCTCAACTCTTATAACTTAAGCTTCCATAAATTACAATAAGTATTCCAAATCACTCCCGAACCTTCCCGAATCCAAATAAATCAAGCACACAAGTCACAAAATAATAAATACATATACGAAAAATATCAAATAGGGGAGCGGGGCTCAAATACACAAACGACTGACCGACTCATTACATTCTCCCCCTCTTAAATAAACGTTCGTCCTCGAAAGAGTATAAATATATTGGAGTACCAAAAAGATGTGGATATCTGCTTAGCATATCATGCTTAGTTTCCCAAGTAGCCTCCTCAATCGGTTTACCTCTCCACTAAACCTTCACCGATGTAAGATCCTTCGATCTTAGTTTCCGAACTTGCCTGACCATGGCCACTAGTTTCTCCTCATAAGCCAAGTTCCCATCCAACTGCATCGAACTGAAATCTAACACATGTGACTGATCCTCATGATACTTCCAAAGCACGAAAACATAAAACACATAATCGAACTCCTGAGAAGCTGGGTGGAAAAGCAAGTCTGTAAGACACGTCGGCCTCTCTCTCCAGAAACTCAAATGAACCAATGCACCAAGGGCTCAACTTTCCTTTCTTCCCGAACCTCATCACGCCCTTCAAGATGCTCCTGAAGAAACTTCATCTTCTCTAAAGAATCACGAACTAAATTAGTGCCCAATAATCGAGCCTCTCCAGGATAAAATCAACTAACCATAGAATGACATCGTCTCCCATATAAGGCCTCGTACGGGGCCATCTAGATACTCAACTGGTAGCTGTTGTTGTAGGCGTATACCTCTAGCCTCCGAAATCAATGACGCATGCTCCCAACATATCCTCTAATATCTGAATGGTCCGCTCAGACTGCCCGTCCGTCTGAGGATGAAATGTCATACTTAACTCAATATGCATTCCCAGCTAACACTGCACTGCTCTCCAAAAATTTGAAGTAAACTGAGTGTCTCGATCCGAGATAATAGACACATGCACACCATGCAGAACATTCTCTCTAAGATAAATCCGAGCTAACAGCTTAGAAGTGTAGGAAGTCATGACTGGAATGAAATGTGCATACTTGGTCAGTCTTTCCATAATGACCCACACATAATCAAATCTCCTCAAGGTCCATGGCAACTCAGCCACAAAATCCATAATGATACGCTTACACTTTCACTCCTGTATATCTAACCTTTGAAGTAAACCACCCAGTCTATAATGCTCATACTTGACCTGCTGACAATTCAAATACCGTACAACATGCTCGATGATGTACTTCTTCATCCTTCTCCACTAATAATGCTGCTTCAAATTGTGATACATCTTTGTAGTACCTGGGTGAATAGAATACTACAAACTCTGAGCCTCCTCAAGGATCAACTCCCTCAAACCAACCACCTTTGGAACACAAATCTGACCTTAAAGCCTCAATATCCCATTATCATCAATAGTCATCTCCTTGGAACCACTTCGATGCACCGTGTCCTTAAGGACAAGCAAGTGGGGGTCATCATACTGGCGCATTTTAATGCGCTCAAACAAAGACGCCAACACAAGTAAGTACTCTGCTAGGCTCCGAAATATCCAACCTCACAAAGCTGTTGGCCATAGCCTGAATATCCATAGCTAACAGTTTCTCTATAGCTGGAATAAATGCCAAACTACCCATGCTCTCCGCCTTTATACTCAAGGCGTCAGCTACTACATTATCCTTTCTCGGACGATAAAGAATGGTGATATCATAGTCCTTAAATAGCTCCAACCATATCAGATACCTCGAATTGAAATCTTTTTGTTTAAACAGATCCTAGAGACTCCAGTGATCCATATATACCTCACAAGACATGCCATATAAGTAATGCCTCCAAATCTTGAGCGTGTGTACAATGGAAGCTAACTCCAAATCATGCACCGGATAGTTCTTCTCGTGGGGCTTCAGCTGGCATGATGTATAGGTAATCACCATACCGTCCTACATCAATGCACATCCAAGACCAACATTCGAAGCATCACAATAAACCATATATGATCCTGATCCTAAAGGCAAAACCAATAATGGAGCACAGTCAATGCCATCTTGAGCTTCTGAAAGCTCTCCTCATACTCGTCTGACCACCTGAATGGAATGGTTGAACTCTTAATTGAATGGGTGTTCGGAATTAGTGAGTTTGACCAGATTCCGGGGTGTAAGATCGGGGTTGACTTTTTTTTATTTTTGTTTGAAGTTGTTTCCTACGACATTATTTGATGATATTAAGTTATTTGTGGATAGATTAGATTAGTTTGGAGGCCGATTCACGTGGAATGAGCTTGTTGGAGTATTGATTTGCGCGTTTTGAGGTAAGTAATATTTCTAAACTTGAAATTGGGGGTATTTATCCCTGAAAAATATGTTATTTGTGATGTGTTGGGGTAATAAGGATTCGGGTTGACTTTTATAATGTGTTGCTATCATGTTTTATTTTATCCATATTTTCCCTACTTGTTAGATTAATTGAGCCATGATTCATGCTAGAGATCATATTTAGCTTGTGTGGTTAGTTGATTAAGACCTGGTGAGGCTATTTCTGTTGTTTTAGGTTATCCGATTTAACTGTAATTATACATTCAGTCATGACTCTTCATTTGCATAACATATTTCAGTCTCTACTCATCATTCATTATTACATCGCATGTTATTATTTTCACATATGTAATGCTGTTGGGCTGAGTGATATGAGATTGTGAGCCCTTGGGACTTGAGAGATTGATAAATGAGGTGGGCCTTAGAGCCGTGTTGAGAGTATTATTGTGGATCGGGTTGCACGCCGCAGCAGATCATATTGGTTTTTATTTTTATTTTTATTATTATTATTATTACTATTATTATTACTACTACTACTATTATTATTATTATTATTATTATTATTATTATTATTATTATTATTATTATTATTATTATTATTACTACTACTACTACTACTACTATTATTATTATTATTACTATTATTACTATTATTATTATTATTATTATTTTTATTATTTTTATTATTATTATTATTATTATTATTATTATTATTATTATTATTATTATTATTATGATGATGTGGATCGGACTGCACGTCGCAGCAAGCCTTATTAGCTTTTGATTAGCGCTTGGGCAGGATTCGCCCCTTCGAAGTCTGACATGCTATCAGTGAGTGTAGGCACAGTGATATAAATATATATATATATATATATATATATATATA
>AWOL01S0000866.1:54326-80702 GCA_000715115.1 Nicotiana otophora
TTATTATTATTATTTTTATTATTTTTATTATTATTATTATTATTATTATTATTATTATTATTATTATTATTATTATTATGATGATGTGGATCGGACTGCACGTCGCAGCAAGCCTTATTAGCTTTTGATTAGCGCTTGGGCAGGATTCGCCCCTTCGAAGTCTGACATGCTATCAGTGAGTGTAGGCACAGTGATATAAATATATATATATATATATATATATATATATATACACACACACACATGTGCTTTGGTGAGGGGCATTGATGCTAGTCACCCGTATATTGCTGAGTGATTGTGTGTATGTGTGATGAGGTGTGCATTTGAGACATGCAACTTGAGTATGTTGAGAGTGAGAGCTTCTGGGGATATCACCGTGAAATAATTCATTTGACATGCATACCTGATATGTAGGCATAGAGATATATCATTCCTCATGCTAGTTGTAACTGACATGTTCTTATCAGTGTTGGGCTTTGATTGTTATCCTTGAAAGCATGTCTAAAATTCCTGTAATATGAACGAGATGATTATGATAATTCCTTTGAGTTACTTATTTCTATTGTCATCATTATATCTGTGTTGCCGTTTATATTGGTTTCTGATTGTCTTCTTCTGAGCTCGTTACTGCTTTCAGCCCAAGGTTCGTTCTGTTACTTATTAAGTACATGATTCGGTTGTACTCATACTACACTGTGCACTTCGTGTGTATATCTAGGTACATATGGACGTGGTAATTAGTAGATCCGTATTGTGAGCACGTGATTTTTGCTTCATCTAAATTACTCCTAAAAGGTCAAAAAATAGTTTTGTCAAATTATTTTGATTTTTAATAAAAAAATTTAATATTTTCTTATTTGCATTATTAGAAACATGTTAAAATCATAAGAAAAATAATTAAAAATACCTTTTAAGTTCATTCATTGAATTTTAAGATATAATTGTAAATATACAAAATCACAAAAAATAAATGCATTAGTTGCTTTGATTGATCAATTAGCTTAATTGGTCAAGTCACATTAATTAGTTAATTATTAGTTAAAGTGGATAGTTGGTTTAATTTTACAAATTGGCTAAATTAGGTTACTTAATTAAGTGGTTAGTTGCAAAATTAACCGAGGAAGAGAGAAAGAAAAGAAAGATGATCTGGTTGGGCCAATTTCGTTGGCCCAATTGCTTACATTACCCGCCCCAGTCAACTTTTTTACACGGCCCAATCCTGTTTTAAAAGCAAACGACCCCATTTTTGTTTCTTTCAATCTGAGCCATTGTTCGATCATGATCGAACGACTCCGAACTGGCCGCCTGCTCCACATAAGATTATCCTAACCGGCCCCCACCCCTGAAAATCTCTCTCAGAACCCCATTATCATCTCTATATACTCTGCCTCTCTCCGCCGCCCGTTGGAAATCGCCTACGGCTGTGGGCCACCTCCAAACAACTCCAAATCCTCACCCTACAATCCCCAAACTTTTCTCAGTTTAAATCCATTATTAGTTTTCCCGAGATCCTTTCTAATCTTTTCGTTTAGTAGATCTAGGATCGCCCAAAACCTAAAACTGCACCTTTCTTAATTTTTCTTCAATTCTTGCCCGATTAAAGATAAAACTCACACCAATCGACGTATCTTGATGAGTGCTGTCAATTAGTGGTGGTCTGATCCCATTTTGTGGCTGCCAAAATTTGATCAAAATTGACTGGACAGTTCCCTGCTCCACATAAGATTGACCGGCCAGTTTGCTTCATCGCCTTGCATCATTTCCTCAGGCTTAGCGAGAGTCATTGCTACATATAACACTGGCCGACATAAAGCGATTTCAGCCAATGCGTGTGTAACAATTTCTCCGGCTCGTCAGAATTTTCTTGGGCCGTCAGTATTAACCTAATAGGTACTATTTCCCCCCGTTTCTATCATTCCTATTTTCATTTCTTAGGTGTTGTTGTTTATTTAGATTCATAGGTGAATAATTACATGTTTAATTATTGATCCAATGGTATTAGAAGCTAAATATTTTCATGTTAAGCTGTTTAGTTTATCTCATGAATTAGCTTGTGCAAATTTCTTTATTAATTCCCTGTGTTCTGTTGTTGGTAATTAGTTATGTTTATTAGGCCTTAGTTAATTTTGGTTCATGTTAGAGGAGATTGGGTCTGGGTAATTAACAAGGCTGTTAAAGCATATGAAATTCATCGGATTTGAGCCCAAGGTGACATATTTAGTGTTATAAATTAGGAAGTTATAAATATTAGAAAAGTAAAAGGGGTGTTTCAGAAATTAAATTTAAGAGAATCTTTTCTGTTAACAACTTAAGGCTTATAGAAGAGAATAGAAAGGGGCATATTAGCAATTAAAAGATGAGAACAGTTCTGGTGTGAGGGGATCTATGAGTAAACAACAAAAATAAAAGGGAGTAAAGGAAAAGAAAATGAGGGAGAGGGTTGTAACATAATCTTTCTGTAAAAGAGCACCTCACCCACACATTTTTGAGGGTTTCTCATATGCATACACTCTTATTCATACACGAAATTCACATTCATTCTCACTCTCACACAAAAAAGTTCATAATCGTAATAAGCTAGGATTTGAAAACCAAAAACTCCAAAAATACAAAAACAAAACAAAAAAAAGGAGATTCATAGGTTGTTTTCAATTTCTACTGGTTGCTACATACTTTTCTAGATTTGCGAAAGATGTTCGAGCTACGAAAATTGTTGTTTTTGCTGTGATAAGTAGCTGAGCTTCTTCATCTTCTTCTCCAGACCTTTATTTGGTCATTTGATTGATGTTTTCTGCTTTACGTATGTAAATAGCTCCTTGATCTGTTCTATTTGGATCAATAGATGAAACTTGGATTGCTCATGTTGAAATTGTGTATGTTTGATCAGATTTTGGTAGTTTAGTTTTCAGATATGCTTGTTTTCCTTTTATGATCTGTATCTGATGATATTGCTATTGAACAATCTACGAAGAAGAGAAAGTGCACATGCAAGCAATTGGAAGGTTCTAGAAGAACGAGAGAGAGAGAGAGAGAGAGAGAGAGAGAGAGAGCTCAAAGTGGAGCCATTTTCATATCTCTGCAAATGTACAGATTAAGTCTCAAAGAAGAAGCTAAAACCTATATATACACAGTAATAACCAACTAACCGACTAGAGATAATTAGTTACAAGTTTCCACTTATACACTTTAACCCCTAAATTAATGTGTTATGCTATATTGGTTCAATACTCCCCCTCAAGCTAGAGGGGAGAAAAAGATTCTTCACTCCTAGGTTGCCAAGTAGATGATCATGCTGAGTTCCGCCCAGCCCTTTAGTTAGTATGTCTTCAATATGCTCTTTAGTGTTGACATGCACAGTTTTGATAGTTTCAGCTTTCACCTTTTCTCTGATAAAATGACAATTGATGTCTATGTGTTTTGTACGCTCATGGAATATAGGATTGGCTGCAATTTGTGTTGCTGCCTTACTATCACAAATCAAGGCGACTGGCCTCTTAATCTCAAGGCCTAGTTCACTGAATAAGCCTGTCAGCTACACTATCTCTGCTGCTTCTGAAGCCATGCTTTGAAATTCTGCTCATGCTGAATATCTTGCAACCGTTTCTTGCTTCTTCAACTTCCAAAAAATCAAGGCATCACCATAGAACACTAGATAGCCTGTAGCATACCTTCTTGTGTGCAAACATGCACCCCAATCTGCATTACAATATGCTAATAATTGTCCATCTCCTTCTACTAGAAACATCAAACCTTGGCTTGGAGCAGTCTTGATATACCTCACTACTCTGGTGGCAACATCCAAATGTGATTGTTTAGGAGCATACATGAACTGACTAAGTATTTGTACAACATAAGAGATATCTGGTCGAGTTATTGTTAGGTATAACAGTCTGCCAACAAGCCTTTGATACACACTTGCATATTTTAAAACAGGATCATCATCAGCATCACCACAGTAGTCAATTTCTGATTAACTTCTAGAGGAGTACTAGCTGGTATTGATCCTGCTAGACCAAGTTCAACTATCAACTCCAAGGCATATTTTTTTTGGCTCATATATATATGCCTTTAGAGGACCATGCAAATTCAATCCCAAGGAAGAATTTCAGCTCCCCTAGGTCTTTCATTTTAAGAATCTCTGTAAATCTGCTTAGTTTGATCAATCAACTGAACATGACTACCAGTGACTAATAAGTCATCTACATAGATGAGAATAAGCACTTGACTACAACCTTCCCTTTTACTGAAGAGAGAATAATCATAGTGACTTTGTGTGAACCCCATTTTATGCAAGGCATCTGTGAGCTTAAGATTCCATTGTCTGGAGGCTTGTTTGTGTCCATATTAGGACTTGTGAAGTCTTCAAATTGGATACTCCACCTGCCTTGCAGTGGTAGGAGAGAAACCAGGAGGAATGGTCATGTACACTTCCTCCAAAAGATCACCCTGAAGGAAGGCATTATGAACATCCATTTGGTAGATAAGCCAACCATGATGTGCAGCTAGGGCAATGATGGTCCTGACTGTGACCATTTTTGCCACAGGTGAAAAGGTATCTATATAATCCAACCCCTCTTGTTGTGTGTACCCCTTAGCCACAAGCCTGACCTTATATCTTTCAACCTCTCCATTAGCTTTATACTTGATCTTGAACACACACTTACACCCAATATGGTGCTTCCCAGGAGGTAAAGGAACTATACTCCATATTTCATTATCTTCCAAGGCTTGAAGTTTTTGATTCATTGCAGACACCCATTTAGGATCCTTAGCTACTTCTGAGAAAGAACTGGGCTCAATCTCTGTTGAATAAGCTGCAAGGCATTGATTGTAGGCAGGCTTCAATGCTTGATAACTAATAGAGTTAGCAATAGGATAATTGCAAGACTTACTCTTGCCAGCAGTCTACCTAACTACATAATCATTCATCCATATAGGAGGCCTAGAAGGCCTAGTGGACTTTATGATCCCATCAGCAGTTAAGTCATCATCAACATATGAAGGAAGAGCATCAGTGAATGGAATTTGAGTAATGTGATTGGCAAGACTACTTGGAAGATCATCAGGAAATGGAAGCTGAGTAGTGTGACTGGTAGAACTACCTTGAAGATCTTCAGTGAGTGGAATATGTGGTGGAGTGACAACAATAGAATCATCCAGGTGTTCTAAGTCAGATGATGGAGTGTTTTGTGATGTGGTGGAGTAGTGAGGTAGAGGCAAAACAGGATCATCAGAGTCAGAATCATAGACTGGAGCTATGACAAAACATTATTGATCCTTTATGGGGCTGTTCATGTATTGGAGAAAAGGAAACACATCTTCCTTGAAGATAATATCTCTACTCACAAAAGGGCAGTGATTGTGCAAGTCATAGAGTTTGTAACCCTTTTGCACCAATGAGTAACCCAAAAATACAGCTGGTACTGCTCTGAATGCGAATTTATGTTGTCTTTTAAGATTTGCAGCATAAGCTAGGCAGCCAAATATCTTGAGATGATCTAGGGTGAAATTCTTGTGAAATACCAGCTCAAAAGGTGATTTACCAGACAAAATTCTAGAAGGAACTCTGTTAATCAAATACACAGCTGTTAAAACACACTCGCCCCAGAATTTTAAAGGCAATCCAGCCTGTAATCTCAAGGCTCGTGCAGTATCCAAAATGTACCTATGCCTTCTTTCAACAACTCCATTTTGTTGAGGAGTATATGGACATGAGCTTTTATGCACTATCCCCTCAGAATGCAACAAAGCTGTCAACTGCTTGTTAAAAAACTCTCTTCCATTATCTGTTCTTAGTGTTTTAGGAGTAGTGGAGAACTTATTTCTTAGTAATTAAATAAAGTGTTTCAAAACAACAACTGATTCATCTTTTGTGTTCATGAGGCAGATCCATGTATACCTACTGAAATGATACACAAGGGTCAGGAAATATCTCTTAACATCAAAAGTTGGAATCTTAAAGGGTCCCCATACATTTGCATGTATAAGGTCACCAAAAACATCACATCTACTGCTGCTAGTAGGAAAAGGTAATCTTGTCTTCTTTGCTAAAGGACATACTGGGCAGTGTTCATTACAATCAACAAATGTCTTATTGTGAAATGCTGGTAATCTCTTCAAAGCATCTAAAGGAACGTGACCTAATATTTTATGCCACAAAGAGCTACTTATTTTATTCATTACTAAAGCAGAAGTAATAACACTAATTGGCAACTTGAGATTTGATTTGTGCTTGAGGTCCAACACATAGAGTCCGTCCTCCAGCTTACCAATCCCCTTCACCTTCCCATTGCAAATGTCCTGGAAGACACACCAAGCAGGAAAGAAGGCAATGAAGCATCCAATGTCCCTTGTAAGTTGTGAAACAGATAGTAAGTTGTACCTAAACTGTGGCACATATAGGACATTTTTAATTTGCAAACCATTCAGAATATTAGAGGATCCTAGGTACGTAATCCTACTAGTTTTACGAGTTGGCAACTGCACTTTCCTACCTTCTCCTTTAGGAATCTTTATAAAATCAGTGAAACAATCCAAACTAGACACCATATGGTTAGTGGCACCTGAGTCTATGATCCACTTATCATGCTTAACTCTGCTTAAGAGTGACAATGGTATACATGTGACCTTGGCATGAGCTGTTGTTTCAACAGGTGTGGTGTTCTGGTTGAGCAATTGAAGTAGTTGTTTATATTGCTACTCTGTGAAGAAGTTCCCTGAAGTTGCTACTGCAGGACTTCCTTGGTCTGTTGGTCTTTTGGAATAGTCAACCTGTGCATTGTGTGCTGCTACTATGTTTCTTCTAAAAGATTTCTTCTTTGGCTTGTAGTCAGGTGGGCAACCTACCAACTTGTAACAAATATCTTTAATGTGTCCTTTTAATTTGCAATATTCACAGAATACTGAACTTTCTGCTTGTAGCCACCAGGAAATCTTTGTCCTGAGTTGTATGACATAGCTGCAGCTCCCATCTCCAAGCCACTAATATTCACTGTCTTTGCTCGTTGACTCTCATCCTGAACTACCATTCCATAGGCCTCATTGATAGTAGGTGTAGGAATCATAAACATGATCTGACCCTTTGCTTGGGCAAATGACTCGTTCAGTCCACTCAAAAATTGCACCAAATGCTGATGTTGGATGTGCTCTATAAACACCTTCGATTCTGGACGTGGACACGATGGAGTAGGGGCCATAGCATCGTACTCATCCCACATATCCTTGAGTTTAGAATAATAAGTTGATACGGGTGATAATCCTTTCTTAAAAGCAGCAATTTCCTAAAGTAAATTGTAAATCCGCAATATGTTCCTTTTATCGAATCTCTCCTTCAAATCCTTCCACACATTATGTGTAGAGGATGCATAAACTACACTGCTATACAACTCTTTTGTTACTGCATTCATAATCCACGACAAAACAAAGGCATTGCATCTTTCCCACTGATCATGAAGATCCTTCTTAAAATTCTCCTTGCGACAAGTACCGTCAATGAATCCGATTTTGTTCTTTTAAAAAGTCCAATTCTCATGGATCGACACCACAAATTGTAATTTTCAGTGCCTAATAGTTTGAATTCAATCAGATGCCCACCTGGCGAATCCGAAGGTCGCAAATACAGAGGATGATTGTGACTTAGTACTGTGTCATCACTCATTGCTTCATCAATCGCCATTTTACTCTGAACTGAAAAACGCTAGCTCTGAAATTGAGGTCGTCAATGGAGAAGAACACTGAATCGGAGAGCAGAACTGGTCACCGGAGCTTAAGAAGAGAAAGAGCACATGCAAGCAATTGGAAAGTTCTAGAAGAACGAGAGAGAGAGATTGAGCTCAAAGTGGAACCATTTTCATATCTCTGCAAATGTACAGATTAAGTCTCAAAGAAGAAGCTAAAACCTATATATACACAGTAATAACCAACTAACCGACTAGAGATAATTAAGTTACAAGTTTTCACTTATACACTTTAACCCCTAAACTAATGTGTTATGCTATGTTGGTTCAATAATTGCCTATTGATATGTTCTAGTTAAATGTCCAAGCTATTAAGTAAGGCTGGATTAATTTAGATCTTTGTTTGTCGATAATAATTGATGAGTCATGTTTCAAGCATACAAACAGTGATTAACTAACTGACTGTTCATCTATTTGAATATTGTGTTAGCGGTTAGCCACATTCGACTTGTGACGGTAGCCTAATGGCTATCTCCTTGTGAGTTGAGGATTCGTTTGGAGAGGAGAAGGAAAACAATCATCACACGAGGAGCTATTTTCAAGAAAATAATGTAATAGAGGCATGAAACTTGATTTTAGATTAGCAATCCGTGATATTTATTACTTAGCTTGGTTTGTGGTTTACATTGACGTTTGGAATTGAAGTATGCATTTGGCCAGACCAGTTAGCACGTGTCAAATAAAGACTGCTTTTGTGTTTAATACTAACAAACCTTTTATTTCTAAAAAATTGAAAAGACAATTGGACCTCAATTTAGGATAACATAGATTCACGACAGTTTCATGCTTTAAAAAAAAATGTTTATATAGGCAAGGCACTAATCTCCTAAATTGTAAAATCAAATGATTTCCTAAACTCGGTATAGTAATCCACTGATGTATGCACTTCGACAAAAGCTCCATAACGTTTGAGCCTTTCACATGCAATCTTGAACTCTAGGAAAAGTAATTATCTCTTGAATATTCGTGGAATGCTTTAGGCGAGCTTTAATTTATTATCGTGATTATGTATACGTTTGCGTGACATAATTATGATCCCAAAATAAATCAGAGTACGCGTTCGTGCGACTTTGACCAAACAATCTTAACAATAAATAAAGTGTTATTAATTGTGTACACGTGCGCGTAACATGATTTTATTACATGAATAAAACGGATAAACACACACGTGATTCGTTTCAAAGACTAATTCCATAATTCAATAATCAGGTAATTAAAAGCGGTAAAAAGGCAAAAATACACATAGGTCTTTAAAATACGAAATAATCGGATAATCAAGCCAAGTTATGATTGTGAAGCGACAGTGCTAAAATTACAGAATCCGGGAGTGCCTCACACCTTCTCCTGGGTTAGTAGAATTTCTTACCCGGTCTTCTGCGTCTCGCAGATTTAAACAGAGTCAAACTTCATTAAATTGGGATTTAAAATAAATTGGTGGCTTGGGACACCTTAACTATTCCAAGTGGCGATCCTAAAAAATGAAAATAAATTAATCTCTTTTCAATAATGTCACTTAAATTGAAAAAATCCTTTTCCCCGAAAAAGGAGGTGTGACACGTGTTAGTACTAGCATTTGGAGACTTCGAGATAGTTGCTATGACGTCCGCAGACCTTGACTCTCTTTCCTTTATTTCTTTTATTATTGTTCTATTGTCTAGACAATTGTACTAAGGATTTGGTTGTATTTTTATACTTAGTAGTGCTCATGTACTCGTTGACACTAGATTTTGGGGATGATTGTAGCAGTTTCGTTATTATTTTTATTAGATAATTATGATATTTCCGTTGATAAGTTTATTCAAAAATTTAGCTATTATATGATTGCTGGCTTGCCTGGCGAGTATAATATATAAGTAATAGTCACAATGTAACAAAAACAAAAGTATTGTTCTTCGCACACAAGCAAGAACATAATTCTTGCATATTGTATAAAGAACCCATGACAGAGTGAAAAATAGTTGGAAGGCTCTACCAACTGGCCGTATATATATATAGTTGAGAGTGGTACATATGACACATTTGGTTTTCTTATACAATGGAATATCCTAAGGGGTCGTTTGGTAGGGCATATAAGAATAATGTTAAATAAGGTGTATTAGTAATGCATGAGTTAGTAATGCAGAGATTATTTCTTATGCATTGTTTGATGTGGTCTATTAAAAATTAAAACGCATTGCATAATTTTTATGAAATTTAATTGTTTACAAAAATGCCCTCCATATTCTTTAACTTAAGGGACTTTAAAGATAATTTTATCTTTAACCATGCTAATGCATGCATTAATAGTCTTTGTATTGCTAATGCTATGGTTTTCTATGCATTAGTTATACATATGATAATACTAAATAGAGTGTATAACTAATGCTTGTATTAGTTATACATAGGTTGAAAAGATGTACCAAACAAAGCATTACTAATACACAAAGCTAATGCATATATTATTTTCTCTAACGCACTCTACCAAACGACCTCTAAGAGTATCCTCTCAATCGGATGCACAGACATATTACTTTTAAGAAACATGAACCGAGTTGTGCCGACAATGATTTTGTAAAAGTATCTGTAAGCGACAGCTGAGTGGGTATATAATGAACAACTAGATCGCCATGGGAGACACGTTCTCTAGCAAAATAAGAATCAACCTTGATGTGCTTATAGCGACCATCAAGGGAATGAGTTATAATGCTACTGATGTTGAAGTTGGTGGAGGATCGGAGCAGCATATCTACTCCAATTAAGAACTCCGATCCATATTGGTCCAAAATTGGATGAAAAAGAAGGCGATAATTATGGGTGAGCACTAGAGAGGAAGGCAGACAACAGGTTGATAGTTGTGGATTGAGAAACAAGTGTTGTTTCGTCAAACACTTGTTTGCATGGGGAGGGTTCTGATAGCAATTGGCGTTAGAGGAGTCATAGTTGTGGGTAAATGACGCCGAAAAATAACAGATAATAATACTGTAATAATAATTGTGAGCGAAAATGTAATGACCTAACCGGTCATTTTAACTTTTAGAACCCCATTCCCTAAAATAAAACTTTTCGTATGTGCTTTTAATGATTTATGACTTGCGGGGATGGTTGGTTTGGGATTTGGAAGTGTTTGGGTTGAAACCGGAACACTTGGTTCCTTAAGTTGGCCTTAAAGTGCTAAGTTTGACTTCGGTCAATATTTTTAAGAAAACGACATCGGAATAGAATTTTGACGATTCCAACAGCTCCGTATGGTGATTTTGGACCTAGGAGCCTGTTCAAAATTTTATTTGGAAGTCCGTAGTTAAATGAGGCTTGAAATGGCTAAAATAGAAATTTAAGTTTGGAAGTTTGACCGGGGAGTTGACTTTTTGGTATCAGAGTCGGAATCCAGTTCTGAAAATTTTTATAGCTCCGTTATGTCATTTATGACTTGTGTGCAAAATTTGAGGTCAATCGGACTTGAATTGATAGATTTCAGTACATAATGTAGAAGTTGGAAATCTTAAGTTTTATTAAGCTTGAATTGGGGGATGATTCGTGGGTTTAGCGTTGTTTGATGTGATTTGAGGGTTCGACTAAGTTCGTTTGATGTTTTGGGACTTGTTGGTATAATTGGTCGAGGCCCCGAGGGGCTCGGGTGAGTTTCAGACAACTAACTGATCACTTTTGGCCTTTGGAACACTCCTAATAACTGCTGATATTTTCTTCTGGTATCCTTATACGCGATCGCGTTAGTTGGTCTGCGATCACGTAGAGTAAGTTAGGCAGAGGTGAATTTGTTCTACGCGATCGCGTGAATGGGGTTGCGATCGCGTAGGATTAATTTGGGCAGCTGGGAGTTTGTTTACTGCGATCGCGTGGACACGTCCGCGATCGCGTAGGATTGGCCAGTGTGTGTATCGTGATCGCGTGTCATTGTTTGCGATCGCGTAGGAGAAATTTGAGAGGAAGTTGGGCCATGCGTTGTGCTACGCGATCACGTAGAGTTGGAACCTGGTGCATCGCGATCGCGTGGGACTTGATGCGATCTCATAGGGTTAATGTTTGGGTAGAAACATTTATGCTACGCGATCGCGTGAGAAAGTTCGCGATCGCGTAGAAGAAATCACCGAGCAGAGAGTTTAAGTTTAAAAAATGGGACTTCGTCCCGTTTTCCATTTTTAACGATTTGGAGCTCGGATTTCGGTAAATTTTGGGAGATTTTCAGAGAAAATAATGGGGTAAGTATTTTTAACTCAATATTGGTTAAATTACCCGAATCCGTCACTATTTTTATCATTTAATTGGTGAATTGAGTTGGAAGTTTGAAAACCCTCTTGGATAGATTTGAGGATTTGAGGGCCGAATTGTTATCGGAATTTAGTGATTTTGGTATGGGCAGACTCGTGGTTGAGTGAGTGTTTATATTTCGTAACTTTTGTCGGATTTCGAGACTCGGGTCCTACGGACGAATTTTTAATTAATTTCTGAATTTTTAATTAAAATGTAGTATTTTCTTATATAACTGATTCCTATAAATTTTAGTGATTGTATCGAATTATTTTGGCTAGATTCGAGCCAGACAGAGTTGGATAATCGTGGAAAGGGCCTTCTAGAGGATTGAATTGGAGCAAGACGAGGTAAGTCTCTTGTCTAATCTTGTGAGGGGAAAATTTCCCCATAGGGATTAAATTGAATAATTGTTGCTAATTGCGGGGGCTACGTACGCACGAGGTGACGAGAGTCCGTGCGTAACTATTATTAATGCTAAAGTCCGTCTAGTTTAGGAC
Source organism: Nicotiana otophora (assembly GCA_000715115.1). Classification (NCBI taxonomy): domain Eukaryota; kingdom Viridiplantae; phylum Streptophyta; class Magnoliopsida; order Solanales; family Solanaceae; genus Nicotiana; species Nicotiana otophora. Next base: position 66,808 of record AWOL01S0000866.1, read on the forward strand.
TCAAAGCATGAATTACTCGTGTACATTGTATTCTTTGTTTAATTAATATTAATGGATATATATATGAATATATTGTGACTTGTTAGATAAAGATATTAAAGGATGGAAATCTCATATGCTTAATTTTCTGTTTAAATTTATTAATTGTTAAAAGAAATTATTCTCCTCCCGAATTTATCTTATAATAAATATATTCTCCTTCCGAAGGTACATAAAAAAATGTCCTCATTTCTTGTGGAGCGGGCCGAACGCCTCGGCAGGATAGATGCATCTATGGATCGCGACACACGTCCCTCGGCAGTGTACACGACACTCTGGATCGGGTCGTACGACCTCAGCAGAAATCGTGCTTAATAATAATAATTACGCGATATTTTAATAGTTATTTCAAGCTTGCGAAGCTAATTGATAAATTGGAGAATCCTTGAAATTTAATGAATTATTATTCTTGATTGTTGAAGAATTAATTGTTATTCCTGTAAATGATATTTAATTGATAAATTGGAAATTATTTGAATTGAAGAAATTTAATTAATATATTGAGAATTGTTGCATTTTAAGGAATTTGATTATTTTCGCTGATTAAATAAATTATTTTAAATTCTGCAAATCATGCTGATTTGAATATCCTAATTGTATTTCAATTATTATTATTGACCCATAGTGAGCGTCAAAGTCGGCCATCTCGTCTCTACCACTTCGAGATTAGGCTTGATACTTACTGGGTACACGTTGTTTACATACTCATACTACACTTGCTGCACTTTTTGTGCAGGACTTGAGGCAAGTACTAGTGGGGGACCTATCGTCTTACACCCACGTTATCCAGGGGCATAGTGCCGAGCTGCCTTTCTGATCCGTTCTGCAACTACTAGTGTCTCTCCTTGTATTTTTTTATTCTGTCTATTTTTATTTCAGACAGTATTTGAGGTTTTGTATAATCTACTAGATGCTCATATAATTGTGACACCAGGTCTTGGCACACACATTGGTAGAATCTGGTATTTTATTATTTTTTTTCTTGGTTTTAAATTTTATCAATGTATGCTTAATTTATTAGTTGGTTTGCCTAGCTGTAGTGTTGGACGCCATCACGACCTATTGGTGAAATTGGGTCGTGACAATATGGTATCAGAGCACTAGGTTCACGTAGGTCTCACAAGTTATGAGCATGCCTAATAGAGTCTTGCGGATCGGTACAGAGACGTCTGTACTTATCTTCGAGAGGTTATAGGTTGTTAGGAAATTACCTTTCTTCATATTCTATCGTGCAATTGATGTAGTTCTAAATATCCTTCTCTTATTCTCTCTCAGATGGTGAGAACGCGCTCGAATGAGGTTCCAGGCTAGGAAAGAGCTACTCCCCCAGTTACTAGAGGCCGAGGGAGGGCTCCAGCCCGTGGTCCCGGGATTATTCCAGTTATGCCGCCAGTGGGTCTAGCAGAGAACCCCATTGTTGAGGAATAGGTTGAGGTGCCTGTGGCAGAGCCAGCTCCGATGGATTTCACATCTGCACCGGGATTTCAGGATGTCATGGTCGTATGCTGCGGTTCATGGACAATATGACTCAGGCCAGTTTATTTCCGGCAGACCCAACCACATCTCAGGCGAGCGGGGCAGCACAGACCCCTATCGCGCAGGCTCATGGACAGGAAGCTGCTGTATATCAGACCCAGGGTGCACTACCCGTGGGTGGAGCCCAGCCAGTGGCAACAGCTACACCTAAGCCCCGGCCAACTGTAACCGCCGATCCTCAGAAGCTATTGGACCGATGGACTAGACTACATCCTCCTGTCTTTGGGGGTGAGCAACATGAGGATCCACAGGACTTCATTGATTGTTGCAGGGATAAAATGCACAACATGAGGATATTGGAGTCTCATGGGGCTACTTTTTAGCTAGAGGGTAGAGCCTGTAGATGGTGGCAGTCTTATGTTCTTGGCAGACCAGCCGATTCTCCTCCCATGACTTGGGACAAGTTCACATGTATCTTCCTGGAAAGATATATTCCACCCTCCTAGAGGGAAGAGTTGCGGTTTCAGTTCGAGCAGCTCCAGCAGGGTCAGATGTTAGTGACTGATTATGAGGTGAGGTTTTCTGAATTATCTCACCATGACTTATGATACTCCTTACTGAGGCGGAGAGAGTGCGAAGGTTTGTAGCCGGTTTACATACTGGTATTCAGGCCACTATGGCTCGAGAGGTTGAGATGGGTACTTCTTATGAGCGAGTTGTGGAGATAGCCCGGAGGATTGAGGGAGTGCGTCAGCGGAGCTGAGAGTAGATTATGAGAGATAAGCGGTTCAGGTACTTTGGAGAGTTCAGAGGTGCTCCGTCTGGGGGCAGAGGTCAGTTCGTGAGGGGGAAGTCCAGCAGATCCCCATATCCAGCACCACCACCTCCTCGAGGTGCTACAGCGCGACCTTATCTCAGTGCTATACCAGAGAGTTCTTACCGCCCACTAGCAATTCAGGATCCTCCCAGTGGGTATTCAGGTCCCAGGGCCAGACTCTTAGTCAGCAGCCCATCACACCGAAGAGTTGTTATGAGTGCAGGGATCCCCATCACATGCGGAGGTTTTTCCCCAGGCTTCGAGGTAGACCAGTACAGCAGGGTCAGTAGCTTATGCTTACCGGACCAATTGCTCCACCAGTAGTCCGACCACCAAGATACGGAGGACAGGTAGGTAGGGGCCATCCTAGAGGTGGAGGTCAGCCAGGCGGAGGCCAGCCAGTTGGCGCTCCAGCTCGGTTCGATGCTTTTCCAGCTAGACAGATGCAGAGGCCTCAGATGCTGTGATTATATGTATTATTTCTATTTACGGCAAAGATGCCTCAGTATTATTTGATCTAGGATCCACGTATTCATATGTGTCATCTCTATTTGCTCCATTCCTGGGTATTTCTCGTGAGTCCTTGAGTACTCCTGTTTGTGTGTCCACTCATGTAGGCGATTTTGTTATTGTGAACCAGATCTACCGGTCTTATATTATTACATTCTGTGGTTATAAAACTAGAGCAGATCTCTTATTGCTCGAGATGATCAATTTTGAAATTATTCTGGGTATGGGCTGGTTATCTCCATATCATGCTATTCTAGATTGTCATGCCAAAACTGTTTCCTTGGCTATTCCATCTTTGCCTAGGCTGGAGTGGAATGGTTCGTCGGTTAGTTCACTTAATCGGGTTATTTATTTTATAAAGGCTCAACACATGACGGAGAAGGGTTGTTTGGATTATCTAGCCTATGTTCGGGATACTACTGCATAGACTCCAGTTATTGATTCAGTGCCAGTAGTTCGGGAGTTCTCCGGTGTATTTCCTTCAGATCTTCCAGGTATGACACATGATCGTGATATTGATTTTTGTATTGACTTGGCTCCAGATACCCAGCCTATATCTATCCCACCGTATCACATGGCTCCGAAAGAATTGAAAACATTGAAAGAACAACTTGAAGAGTTACTAGCCAAAGGGTTTGCCAGACCGAGTGTATCTCCTCGGGGTGCACCGGTATTATTTGTGAAAAAGAAGGATGGAACAATGCGGATATGTATTGATTATCGCCAATTGAACAAAGTTACTATTAAGAACAAGTACTCGTTGCCATGTATTGATGATCTATTTAACCAGTTGTAGGGTGCTAGGGTGTTCTCTAAGATCGACTTGATGACGGGGTATCATCAGTTGAAGATTCGAGATTCGGATGTTCCAAAAACTGCTTTCCGCACTAGATATGGTCATTATGAGTTTCTGGTAATGTCTTTCGGTTTGACTAATGCCCCGGCAGCATTTATGGATCTTATGAACAGGGTATTCAAGCCATATATTGATTCCTTTATCATTGTCTTCATTGATGACATTTTGATCTACTCGCGCAGTAAGAAGGAACATCAGCAGTATATGAGAGTAGTGCTTCAGACATTGCGGGAACAAAAGCTATATGCTAAGTTCTCTAAATGTGAGTTCTGGCTTGAGTCTGTAGCATTTTTGGGACATATTGTATCGGGTGATGGTATTAAGGTTTATCCCAAAAAGATTGAGGCAGTTCATAATTGGCATCGTCCCACTTCGGCAACTGAGATCAGGAGTTGTCTGGGTTTAGCAGGTTATTATCGTCCGTTTGTGGAAGGTTTTTCATCTATTGCAGCACCTTTGACCAAATTAACCCAGAAGGGTGTTCAGTTCCGATGGTCCGATGATTGTGAGTCAAGCTTTCAGAAGCTCAAGACAACATTGACTACAACACCAGTGTTAGTGTTACCTTCTGGTTTGGGAATGCATACAATGTATTTCTACGCTTCACGCGTTGGTTTGGGTTGTGTATTAATGCAGGAAGGGTGAGTTATTGCATATGCTTCACGTCAGTTGAAGCCCCACAAGCAGAATTATCCGGTACATGATTTGGAGTTAGCTGCGATTGTTCACTCCCTTAAGATTTGGAGGCATTATCTTTATGGGGTGTCCTGTGAAGTTTATACTGATCATCACAGTTTGCAGCATTTGTTCAAGCAGAGGGACCTAAATCTGAGACAACGCAGATGGCTTGAGTTACTAAAAGATTATGATATTACTATCCTGTATCATCCGGGCAAAGCAAATGTGGTTGCAGACGCCTTGAGTAGAAAGGCGGAGAGTATGGGTAGTTTGGCTTTCATTTCAGCAGAGGAGAGGCCATTAGTTTTCGATATTCAGTCCTTGGCCAACAGACTTGTGTGGCTGAACATTTCAGAGCCCAGCCGAGTTCTTGGATGTGTTGTAGCTTAGTCTTCACTATTTGAATAGATCAAGGCTCGCCAGTATGACGACCCACACTTAATGGTTCTTCGAGAAACGGTACTACAAGATGGTGCCAAGGAAGTAACTATTGGTGCGGATGGTGTTTTGCGAATCCAGAATCGTCTGTGTGTTCCTAATATGGATAAACTGAGGAAACAGATCCTGGAGGAGGCACACAGTTCTCGGTACTCTATTCATCCAGGTGCTACAAAGATGTATCGTGACTTGAGGCAGCATTATTGGTGGCAACGAATGAAAAAGGACATAGTTGAGTATGTATCTAAGTGTCTAAATTGCCAGGAAGTTAAATATGAGCACCAGAGGCCAGGTGGCCTACTTCAGCAGATGACTATACCAGAGTGGAAATGGGAACGAATTACTATGGACTTTGTAGTTGGGTTGCCGCGGACCTTGAGGAAGTTTGATGCAGTTTGGGTGATTGTTGACAAGTTGACCAAGTCGGCACATTTTTATTTCTATTGTGACTACGTATACTTCAGAGAGGTTGGCCCAGCTTTATATTCAGGATATAGTTCGGTTGCACGGTGTGCCAATTTCCATCATATCAGATAGAGGCCCTCAGTTTACTTCACATTTCTGGAGAGCAGTGCAGAGGGAATTAGGGACCCGTGTAGAGCTCATCACAACCTTTCATCCGTAGAGCGACGGGCAGTCAGAGCGGACAGTTCAGATTTTGGAGGATATGCTCAGGGCATGTGTGATTGATTTTGGAGGTCCGTGGGATCGTTTCCTGCCTTTGGCCGAGTTTACTTATAATAACAGTTAGCAATCCAGCATCGAGATGGCTCCATTTGAGGCCTTGTATGGCCGTCGATGTCGTTCACCTATCAGATGGTTTGAGCCTGGTGAGGCAAAGTTATATGGTACTGATTTGGTAAGGGATGCCTTGGAAAAGGTAAATTTGATTCAGGAGCGACTTCGTACAGCACAGTCCAGACAGAAGAGTTACGCGGATCAGAAAGCGCGTGATATATCATTTATGGTAGTGAAAAAGTTCTCTTAAAGGTTTCGCCGATGAAGGGAATTATGAGATTCGGAAAGAACGGCAAGTTGAGCCCAAGGTTTATAGGCCCATTTGAGGTATTGAGATGAATTGGGGAGGTTGCATATGAGCTTGCATTGCCTCCCAGTCTATCAGGAGCTCATCCGGTTTTCCATGTATCTATGCTCCGGAAGTATCATGCTGACCTATCACATGTGTTGGACAAAAGCATTGTTCATCTAGATCAGAATTTGGGTTACGAAGAAGAGCCATTTGCCATTATTGATAAATAAGTTCGCCAGTTGAGGTCCAAGAGGATTTCTACAGTAAAGGTCCAGTGGAGGGGCCAACCAGTCGAGGAAGCAACTTGGGAGGCTGAGGAAGACATGCAGAGCATATATCCACACTTATTCAGCACTTCAGGTACAATTCTAAACCGTTCGAGGATGAACGTTTGTTTAAGAGGTGAAGAATGTAAGGACCCAACCGGTCATTTTAACTTTTAAAACCCCGTTCCCTAAAATAAAACTTCCTGTATATGCTTTTAATGATTTATGACTTGTGGGGATGGTTGGTTCGGGATTTGGAAGTGTTTGGGTTGAAACCGGAACACTTAGTTCCTTAAGTTAACCTTAAAGTGCTAAGTTAGACTTTGGTCAACATTTTTGAGAAAACGACTCCGGAATAGAATTTGGACGATTCCAACAGCTCCGTATGGTGATTTTAGACTTAGGAGCGTATTCGGAATTTTATTTGAAAGTCCGTAGTTAAATTAGGCTTGAAATGACTAAAATAGGAATTTAAGTTTAGAAGTTTGACCGGGGAGTTGACTTTTTGATATCAGAGTCGGAATCCAGTTCTGAAAATGTTCATAGCTCCGTTATGTCATTTATGACTAGTGTGCAAAATTTGAGGTCAATCGGACTTGAATTGATAGATTTCAGTACATAATGTAGAAGTTGGAAATCTTAAGTTTTATTAAGCTTGAATTGGGGGATGATTCATGGTTTTATCATTGTTTGGTGTGATTTGAGGGTTCAACTAAGTTCGTTTGATGTTTTAGGACTTGTTGGTATAATTGGTCGAGGTCCCGAGAGGCTCGGGTGAGTTTCGAACGTCCAACAGCTCACTTTTGGCCTTTGGAACACTGCTGATAATTGCTGGTATTTTCTTCTGGTATCCTTATACGCGATCGCGTTAGTTGGTCTGCGATCACGTAGAGTAAGTTAGGCAGAGGTGGATTTGGTCTACGCGATCACGTGAATGGGGTTGCGATCGTGTAGGGTTAATTTGGGTAGCTGGGAATTTGTTTACTGCGATCGCGTGGACACGTCCTCGATCGCGTAGGATTGGCTAGTGTGTATATCGCTATCACGTGTCATTGTTTGCGATCGCGTAGGGAAAATTTGAGAGAAAGCTGGGCCACATGTTGTGCTACGCGATCGCGTGAAGAGGGATGCGATCGCGTAGAGTTGGAACCTGGTGCATCGCGATCGCGTGGGACTTGATGCGATCTCATAGGGTTAATGTTTGGGTAGAAACATTTGTGCTACGCGATCTCTTGAGGAAGTTCGCGATCGCGTAGAAGAAATCACTGGGCAGAGAGTTTAAGTTCTGAAAATGGGATTCCCATTTTCCATTTTTAACTATTTGGAGCTCAGATTTAGGCGATATTTGGGAGATTTTCAGAGAATACAACGGGGTAAGTGTTCTTAACTCAATATTGGTTAAATTACCCGAATCCATCACTGTTGTTATCATTTAATTGGTGAATTGAGTTGGAAAAGTTTGAAAACCCTCTTGGATAGATTTGAGGATTTGAGGGCCGAATTGGTATCGAAATTTAGTGATTTTGGTATGGGTATACTCGTGGTTGAGTGGGTGTTCATATTTCATAACTTTTGCCGGATTTCGAGACATGGGTCCCACTGACGAATTTTAAATTAATTTTAGAATTCTTATTAAAAATGTAGTATTTTCTTATAGAACTGATTATTATAAATTTTAGTGATTGTATCGAATTGTTTTGGCTAGATTCGAGCCAGACAGAGTTGGATAATCGTGGAAAGGGCCTTCTAGAGGATTGAATTGGAGCAAGACGAGGTAAGTCTCTTGTCTAATCTTGTGAGGGGAAAATTTCCCCATAGGGATTAAATTGAATAATTGTTGCTAATTGCGTGGGCTACGTACGCACGATGTGACGAGAGTCCGTGCGTAACTACTATTAATGCTAAAGTCCGTGTAGTTTAAGACTCAAAGCATGAATGACTCGTGTATATTGTATTCTTTGTTTAATTAATATTAATGGATATATATATGAATATATTGTGACTTTTTAGATAAAGATATTAAAGGATGGAAATCTCATATGCTTAATTTTCTGTTTAAATTAATTACTTGTTAAAAGAAATTATTTTCCTCCCGAATTTATCTTATAATAAATATACTCTCCTTTCGGAGGTACATAAAAAAAATGTCCTCCTTTCTTGTGGAGCGGGCCGAACGCCTCGGCAGGATAGATGCATCTATGGATCGCGCCGCACGTCCCTCGGCAGTGTACATGACACTCTGGATCGGGCCGTACGTCCTCGACAGAAATCGTGCTTAATAATAATAATTACACGATACTTTAATAGTTATTTCAAGCTTGCGAAGCTAATTGATAAATTGGAGAATCCTTGAAATTTAATGAATTATTATTCTTGCTTGTTAAGGAATTAATTGTTACTCCTGTAAATGAGATTTAATTGATAAATTGNGAAATTTAATGAATTATTATTCTTGCTTGTTAAAGAATTAATTGTTATTCCTGTAAATGATATTTAATTGATAAATTAGAAATTATTTGAATTGAAGGAATTTAATTAATATATTGAGAATTGTTTCATTTGAAGGAATTTGATTATTTTCGCTGATTAAATACATTATTTTAAATTCTGCAAATCATGCTGATTTAATTATACTAGTTGTATTTCAATTATTATTATTGACCCATAATGAGTGTCAAAGTCGGTCATCTCGTCTCTACCACTTCGAGATTAGGCTTGATACTTACTGGGTACACGTTGTTTACGTAGTCATACTACACTTGCTGCACATTTTGTGCAAGACCCAAGGCAAGTACTAGTGGGGGACCTATCGTCTTACACCCATGTTATCCAGGGGCATAGTGCTGAGCTGCCTTTCTGATCCGTTCTGCAGCTACTAGTGTCTCTCCTTGTATTTTTTTATTCTGTCTATTTTTATTTGAGACAGTATTTGAGGTTTTGTATAATCTACTAGATGCTCATATACTTGTGACACCAGGTCTTGGCACACACATTGGTAGAATTTGGTATTTTATTATTGTTTTTCTTGGTTTTAAATTTTATCAATGTATGCTTAATTTATTAGTTGGCTTGCCTAGCTGTAGTGTTGAGCGCCATCACGACCTATAGGTGAAATTTGGTCATGACAGGAAATACACGAATTGACTTGAGTCGTGCTGGGCACTGTCCTAAGAAACTATTTCAACAATGTAAAATATTTCCCCAGGATTAAACAAGCCCCTCTATTTATTTAGAGGATACAGAAATCAGCAAAATTAAATATTACAAACTCAGCTATTTAAAATAGGGGAACAAACGAAATTAATCTACTAAACTTTGAGAAGGAAAAACAACAAAAGAAAGCTGATGAAGACCGAAATTGGAAGGAAAGAAGTAGAAGGATTTCTTTTGTCTTGCTAATGATGATTTTCTTGTCCAATTGAGAGCCTATTTATCGGCACATGTGCATGGATTTAACATGCTGAGGGAAAAGAACGTGGCAAAGTGCATTGCCACTTTTCAAAAGTATTTTGCCATATTTCTCATATCTTCTAGAAGGGCTGCCACATGGTTTTGTTTAAGACACTTGTCAACAAGCGGCTTTACAATATTACCACATGTAAAAACTCTTTAACATGTATATTGACACTTGGACTCATTATTTTGAATATACTACCACAATTCCCACATATTTTCAAAATAAAAAAGATAGAATAATAAGACTTTGCTGGATTTGTATGGTCCAAATGTAATAGGTTTGGTGTCTTCTAGACTATGAACCAAGCTTAGGTCAATAAAATTTAACTTACAGAATTACTGGTGAAATATAATATTTCTATGAACCAATAATTCTTATTGTAAGTAAGAGATTTTATCAATCACATTTCGATATTTTGCTGTTCAACGCGGTTTTGCGCCCAATAGGCCATGCGCGTGCCTGGTTATTCATGAAAGCTCTAGAGACTAGGCCAAAATCTCATAGGAGCGGCCCACTCCACTCTCATATAGGTGAATTCATCAAGTGTATACTGCTTTTAAATACATCATCCAGAAGGACTGTGAATTTCATTAAGAGTTATAACTCAGCCTCTCAATTAGTAGCAGTCAAGCACTCTCTTTTAGTGCTTCAGTGCCAATATCGACTTGTTATTACACATATGAACCTACTTCATAGGATCTCCAATCACATAGGTTGGGTTACTATTTCTATTGACAACATGTCGGCCTTAACCCCATATCTTTTGAGGTTTGAAGAATTAATTTTCTTCCCACATGTTTAGTAAGAGGATCGGCCAAATTTATCTCTGACTTTACATAGTCAATGGAAATTATTCCATCTCTCAACAACTGTTTTATGACATCATGTCTCAATTTCATATGTCTACTTTTACAATTATAAGATTATTCTTTGCTATAGTTATTGCCGCTTGGAAATTACAGTGTATAGACACATGAGGCAATACGTCCTTTATTAAAGGATATTAGCTAAGAAGTTTCTAAGCCACTCGGCCTCAGAACCAGCTAAATCCAGAGCTACAAACTATGATTCCATAGTCGATCTAGCAATGATCGTCTGTTTAGCCGATTTCCACGATATTGCATCACCACCAAGGGTGAATACATAACCACTAGTGGATTTTGTCTCATCTGAATCAGATATCCAGTTTGCATCACTGTACCCTTCTAAGGTAGAAGGAAATCCACTATATAGGATACCATAATTCATGGTTCCTCTCAAATATTTCATTAGTCTATCTAATGCAGACCGATGCTCTCTGTTGCGATTATGAGTATATCTACTCAGTCTACACACAACATAGGCTATATCAGGCCTTGTAAAATTTATTAAATGCATCAGACTCCCAATAATCTGCGCATATTTAGACTGAGCAACTAGGTCACTATTATTCCTTTTTAACTGAGAGTTAGCATCAAAAGGAGTACTCACAGATGTGACATTAAACTATTCAAACTTTTTAAGAAGTCTCTCAACATAATATACTTGTGACAATATTATTCCATCTTCACTCCTTATAACTTAATTCCCAATATTGTATTTACTTTATCTAGATCTTTCATATCAAAATTAGCAGACAAAAATAATTTAGTACTTCTCACAATATTTAAACTTGTACCAAATATAAGCATGTCATCAACATATAGACATATTATCACATAATCATTGACTACCACTTTAGTATAAACACATTTATCCACCTCTACTGAAGAAAAATTGTTTCTCAGTAAGACTTGTTCAAATTTCTCATACCACTGCTTAGGAGCTTGTTTAAAGCCATAAAGAGATTTAATTAATTTACAAACTTTATTTTTCTTATGCAGGAATGAAACAGCCTTCAGGTTGAACTATATAAATTTCTTCTTCTAAATGGCCATTTAGAAAAGAAGTTTTGACATCCATTTGATGGATAAAAAGCTTACGGATTGAAGCTAAGGTAATTAAAACTCGAATAGAAGAAATTCTAGTCACTGGTGTAAATGTATCAAAATAATCTATATTTTATTTTTGAGAAAATACTTTTGCTACTAATCGAGCTTTATATTTATCTAAATATCCATCAGGATTAAATGTTTTTTTGAAAATTCATTTACAATCAATAGGCTTTGCATCATGAGGTAAATCAGTTAAAATTCATGTGTTATTTTTCAAAATAGAATCGATTTCAACTTTTATTGCTTCTTTCCAATATTTAGCATCTGAAGAAGATATAGCTTCAAAATAATTTGATGGTTCAAAAGATTGAAAATCATTTCCATAAGAAAAATATTCTTTCCTAGGCCTTTTGCTCCTTCTCAGTTCCTCATTAGAGGCAATTGTATTATTTATTTCAACATGTGTATGAGAAATTTTATCAGACAGTGGATAAATATATTCAAAGAACTCAAAATTCTTTGTCTCAATTATAGTATTGCAATCAAGCACATCACTTTTTAAAACAAGAAATCTATATGCAGCACTATGTTCAGCATATCCAATAAGCATGCAATCAACAGTTTTGGAACCTATTTTTCTCTTTTTAGGTTCAGGAAAAAGAACTTTAGTAAGGCACCCCCACACTTTTAAATATTTTAAGTTAGGTTTATAACCCCTCCACAATTCATACAGAGTTTTGCCAGTTCTTTTATATGATATTCTATTTTGCAAGTGACAAGCAGATAATATAGCTTCACCCCACAAATTATCAGGAGCATTAGAACTAACTAAAATAGAGTTCATCATCTCTTTCAATGTTCTATTTTTTCTTTCAGCTACTCCATTTGACTCGGGTGAATAAGGCAGAGTTACTTCATGAATAATTCCATTTGTTTCACAAAAATCATTTAAAAACAAATATTCTCCACCTCTATCAGATCTAATTCTCTTGATTCTTCTACTAAGTTGATTTTCAACCTCAGTTTTATAAGAAATAAAAGCATTAAAGGTATCATCTTTATTTCTAAGCAAATACAACTTAGTATATCTAGAAAAATCATCAATAAAAGTCACATAATATCTTTTACCACCTCTAGTCATAGTCTGCTTCGAATCACCTAAATCGGTGTGAATTAAAGATAACAATTCAGTTTCTCTATTTACAGAAAAACAAGTTTTTCTAGTACTTTTAGCTTCAACACATATTTCACATTTGTCAATATTATTTGAGTCTTAACCAGATATTAATCCTAGTGACTGTATTTTCTTTATATACGCGTGTCACGACCCAAAATTCTCACCTTCGGACCGTGATGGCGCCTAACATTTTACTTGCTAGACAAACAAACGTTAGAATAATATTATCTATTTTTAAAATAATTTTTAAATTTATTAATAATCAAAGAACAATTGTGGAAGTAAAGTCTAAATACCATCCCAGAATTGGTGTCACAAGTGCACGATCTTCTAGAATAATACAAATAAAGGTCTGAATAAAATAAAGCTGTCTGGAAATAAACACACAACTAAAGTAAAATAGACGGGGACTTCAGAACTGCGGACGCCATGCAGTTATACCTCAAGTCTCCTCCGAGTAGCTAAAATCCGAACAAGTCTATGGTACACCGCTGGGACCAACTCCGAAATCTGCACAAGAAGTGCAGAGTGTAGTATCACTACAACCGATCCCATGTACTGGTAAGTGTTGAGCCTAACCTCGATAAAGTAGTGACGAGGCTAAGGCGGGTCACTTATATTAACCTGTACGCAATATTAGTAACAACAACAAATAATAAAAATAAATCAGGTAACTCATTTATAATAATTGAAGCCAATTCAGCAGCGTAACCAATTATCATTTCCACAAATCTGTTGCAGCGTGCAACCCGCTCTCACAATATATTCACATTCAATTCTCTTGCAGCGTGCTACCCGCTCTCACAATATATTCATTTTCAATCCTCTCATATAATTATTTTTAATCAAGTACATATATTGACTTTTAAATAAGTCTATTGCGGCGTGCAATCCGATCCTCCAATATGGACTTTTTAATAAGTCTGTTGCGGCATGCAATCCGATCCTCCAATATTGACTTTTAAATAAGTCTATTACGGCGTGCAACCCGATCCCCCAATATTGACTTTTAGATAAGTCTATTGCGGCGTGCAATCCGATCCTCCAATATTGACTTTTAATAAGTCTTTTGCGGCGTGCAACTCGATCCTCCAATATATCCATTTACGAATTCTTATAGAAGAAATTTCCCCAATAAATGCAATAATTAATATAAAATTATAAGACAACAAACATACAATAATTATGATTTAATTACGAAACAAACAATGACAAATAGCAAATTATTATGAAAATCA
>AWOL01S0000869.1:0-44363 GCA_000715115.1 Nicotiana otophora
GTAAAATCCACTGAACCCTCCAAATCTTCGAGACCTTTTGGCCTCCTTAGACTCCCTTTCCTCGCGCAAAACATCCTCAATCTTCCTTGCAATCTCCACTACTCGCTGAAATGAAGCATCCGTTTGTAATTCTCGAGCCATGCATATTTTAATATCATAATTGAGCCCCTCAATGAATCTGCAGACCCGCTCTCTGATTGTAGGAACCAAGATAGGTGCATGACGGGCTAACTCACTGAACCTGATAGCATATTCTGACACTGTCAAAGTGCCCTGACGCAACCGTTCAAACTCTGTGCGCCACGCATCTCTGAGAGTCTGGGGAACAAACTCTTTCAAGAACATTTCCGAAAATTGAGCCCAGGTTAGTGGTGTGGCATCGACTGGTTTACCTTCTTCATAGATTTGCCACCACTGATACGCTACGCCTGACAGTTGAAATGTAGTAAAGGAAACTCCGCTCACCTCCACAATACCCATGGTGCGGAGAATACGGTGACAATTTTCTAGAAAATTTTGGGCATCCTCTGTAGCTGTGCCACTGAAAGTAGGTGGACTATACCTCTTAAACCTTTCAAGTCTCTTTTGTTCTTCTTCTGATGCCTCGGGCCTGACCTCAGGTCGAACCGGAATAACAGGTTGTACCGGTACTACACCCGAAACCTGACCAATGTGAACTTGCTGCTCTAGAGTTGAGATAGAAGTCTCATCTACTCCCCCAATCTGCAGAATGTTTGGTGCAACAGAGATCAATCCTACCTGAGTTAATGTACCAAACATACTCAGGAACTGTGCTAAAGTCTCCTGAAGTCCGGGGGTAACAACAGGTGCTTCTCGTACCTGTCCCTCAACTGGAGCTACTAGTGGCTCCTCAACTGTTGTTCTGACAGGTGCTCTAGTCGCAGCATGTGCCCTTCCTTGACCTCTACCTCGGCCTCTATCTCGGCCCCGGCCTTTTGTAGCCCTAGCAGTATGAGCGGATGCCTGCTCAGCTAACCTAGTAGCATGTGTCCTCATCATCTATGAGAGAATAGAGATACAAAGGCTCAAATTCCAAATTCAACAAATTCCGCATGACATGAATGAAAGAAATGGAAATTTCCTAGCAGTTCTGTAGCATCTCGAAGATAAGTACAGACGTCTCCGTACCGATCCGCAAGACTCTACTAGACTCGTTCGTAACTCGTAAAACCTATGAACCTAGAGCTCTGATACCAACTTGTCACGATCCAAAATCTCACCACAGGCGTCGTGATTACACCTAGTCTCTAAGACTAGGTAAGCTGATTTCTATTACATTTTGAAGCCTTTTTTTGAATTAAATAAGTAACCAAAACTAATAGCGGAAATAATTACAATACACAACCTCCCAAGAATGGTAGTACTGAGTCACGAACTTTAACCGAATACATGGAATGATCACGAGGACCGAATATACAATACTGTTTGATTACAAATTAACAGTACATGAAATGAAAAGACTCCAAGGGAATGCAACAGCCAAGCAGCTCTACCTTGAATCCTTATGATCGCGCTTTAACTCTGCTCAAGTCCGATATCTTCAATACCTGGCTCTGCACAAAAATGTACAGAAGTGTAGAGTGAGCACACCACAGCGGTGCCCAATAAGTGTTAAGACAAACCTCAATGGAGTAGAGACGAGGTACAGTCAAGACACTCACTAGTCTAATAACCTGTGCAATATAATATACAAAATAATAGGAAACAAATAATAATAAAGGCAGGATAAAACAACCAGTGATATGCATAGCAGGCAACAAGAACACCATTAATATCACTCAATAATTAATAAACACAATTACACCTTAAATCAAGCCCTTCAAATAAATGTCTTTCACATAATTCTTCCAGATAACTCTCTTTCAAATATAATTCTCTCAAATAATTATTTTTTAAATATAATTCTTTCAATAAATCTTTTCAAATACAATTTCCTCAAATAAATATCTTTCAAAATACAATTCTTTTATATGATACTTTCTAAGTAAAAATCCTTTCAAATAAATATTTTGAATATAATTCTTTCAATTAAAAAGTCACCATGTGACACCTCATTTCAAAATCATCAAAATATGGGTCTCAACCCATTTTCATATTTCCACGGCACCTCGTGCCCATAATTAAATCATCATATTTTTCCGGCACCTCGTGCCATCATTTCATATCACAATTGTATGGATAATTCACGTGCCAAATATCATTATCATTTCATCATAGCACCTCGTGCCCACATTTTATATCACAACTGCACGGACAATTCACGTGCCAATATCCCCATTTCATATCACAATTCATGACACCTCGTGCCCACATTTTATTTTATAAACCGCCTGGCAATACCCACAAACTCCCAATTTCAACAAAATCAGATTATTATCAATTTACTAACAACAAGACAAAATGCACAAGGTATAAAAATAAATACAAGAAAATGACAACATCACATGAAAATTGTCAACACCACAACTCCACATCATCACATATTGTCCCTGACAATAGCCACCCTTATCGCTCCTATTGCCACCCTTATCGCTCCGCCCAGACAATATCAATAGCCACCCTTATTGCTCTTATTGTCACCCTTATCGCTCCTATAGCCACCCTTATCGCTCCACCCAGACAATATCAATAGCCAACAAACACAACAGTGAAATGCCACCCTTATAACCACATAATATCAACGGTGAAATGCCACCCTTATCTCCCCAAAATAACAACTCACACAACACAACAATTTACACGGGAAATTATCACAATAATATAACAAAAATCAATTCATATCACAATTTGCCCAATGACCACAACCAAATTTCAAAGCTACAACCAAGTCAACTAATTTCACAGCAAATAGCCAAATGCTCTACACAATGTGTACAACACTCAAAAACAATCAATAGAGATAGAAATTACTCAACCTAAAGCAAAGTCTTCATAAAAGATCAAATTTTCAATAATTATATAAACATCTCTTCTTAAGCTCATTTAATTAATTATTTGCAGAGGAAAAAATCCAAAATAAAATTAAATTCCAATAATTATCAAACCAGCAAATTCACGAAATTTCATAAATAATCAAATAACAATCACATCATATTGTCATATAACAACAGAGTCAACAACAAGGGTTTAGGCACGACAAGTAGATGATTAAATATATGCCAACAATTATTCAATTTATTACACAATATGTTCTAGGCTTTAACTTAATAAAATTTACACATATAAACCAAGTACGTACTCGTCACCTCGCGTACATGGTTTTCAATTACCCAAGTTGCACGTAAGACTCAATGCCTAAGGGAAATTTCTCCCACTCGTGGTTAAGTAAGACACTTACCTTTTTGAAGTTAGGCCGATATTTCAAAATAGCCTTCTTGCTTGAATTGACCCCCGGACAACTCAAATCTATCCAAATTAATTGTATAACTTCATTAAAATTCATCGAAAATAATTTCGGATAATAATACGTCGACTTAAAATTTTATTCCAAAAAGTCAATAAAAGTAAATGCGGGACCCGACTCTCGGAACCCGACATAATTTTCATGAAATCCGAACACCCATTCCGATACGAGTTCAACCATACTAAATTTATCGAATTCCAATAACAACTCGACTTCAAAATCTTAAATTTTTATTTTTGGAAGATTTTACAAAAATCTTGATTTTCCTCCATTAAATCCGAATTAAGCGATGGATTCAAAGACATAATCATGGAAATTAAACAAAACTGGATAAGAATCACTTACCCCAAACACCCACGCAAGAATCTCTCCAAATATCGCCTTCTACCGAGCTCCATCTTTGATTTTGATTTATGAACTCACACCCCTGTTTTGGGGACTTTTAATTCTGCCCAGATACACCTTCTTCGCTTTCGCGACCACTCCTTCACATTCGCAAAGGCCAAAAATCCAGCTGTCTCCAATACTTCTTCGCGTTCGCGTAACAAGCGTCGCGTTCGCGAAGGCCAACTACTTCTGCCCCTTCATTTCCTCTTCGCATTCGCGAAGTCCTCGTCGCGTTCACGAAGTCCTTGTCACGTTCGCAAAGACCAGCTGACCAACTAGTTCGAGTTCATGTTTCAATTTCACGTTCGCGTTGGCCAAACGACCCCAGGCCCCTATCTTCCTTTTCTTCTTCGCGTTCACGTTGCCTGGGCCGCGTTCGCGAAGGCTTGCCATGTTCCTTCTTCGCGTTTGCGTTCACAGCTTCACGTTCGCGAAGGACAAATCATCAGCCCCTCAAACTCCTCTTCGCGAACGCGAGACTTCCTTCGCGTTCGCGAAGAAGGAAACCAGACTTCAGCAACAGCAGTCCAAACTGCTCCAATTTGGTCCGAAATCACTCCGAAACACACGTGAACCCCTTGGGACCCTGTCCAATCATGCTAACCGGTCCCATAACATATCACGGACTTGTTCTAGGTTTCAAATCACATCAAATTACACCGAAAATATAAATCGCACCACAAATCGAACTTATGAACTTCAAAAACTTTCAATTTCTAAAACTCGTGCCGAAACCTATCAAACCAACCCAAAATGACGTCAAATTTTGCAGCCAAGTCCCAAATAACATAACGGAGCTGTTCCAACTCTCGGAATCGCATTCCGGCCACGATATCAAAAAGTCAAAACCCCGGTGAAACTTTCCAAAATTTTGAGTTTCGTCATTTCAAGCTTAATTCCACTACGGACCTCCAAATAATTTTTCGGACACGCTCCTAAGTCCAAAATCATCATACGGAGCTAACGGAACCGACGGAACTCCATTCCGGAGTCGTCTTCATATAGTTCCAACTACTGTCAAAATCCTAAAACTTAAGCTCCCTTTTTAGGAACTAAGTGTCCCAAATTACTCCGAATCATCCGAAATTCAAACTTGACCACACACGCGGGTCATTATACATATCGCGAGACTGTTTGAAACCTTAAGTCACTGAACGGGACGTAAATTCTTAAAACAACAAGCCGGGTCGTTACATTATTCTTTTGTTTTAAATATTGTAGGTTAACCAGACGACTACATCAATGTAGGTGATTCAGACAATAAATCTAGGTCTGGAAAAAGGGCAGTAACACTTGATGATTTTGACTTCCAGAGAACTTCTCACAGATGGTTAAGTTTGGAGAGGTAAATGAAGATGAAACAATCCCTATGCATCAGGGAAGAACAAGGGTTCCTGGAAAGCATGCCAGATCCCCCTTTCTCCCTTATTTCAGTTCTGGGGGAAGCACTTCTGTTGGACCTCCTATAATTTTCAAAATCAAGCATCCGTTTACTGGGGTTATTGGCGACGATGTTGATCCTGACTTGTTGGAAGAATTCAATAAGTGGTTATATTTATGTACCGACAAGGTTTCAAAGAGGTTAGATTACACAATTTTTTCATATTATTGAGTGTATACAATTTATGGATTTCAAACTGAAACTACATAATAATTGTACTTGCTATGTCTTTAAATAGGAGGAAGGCGCCTTATACTTTAAAAGATAACCAGCTCAACCCGTGGTTTGATCTTGGAGTGGAGAAAATTGATAAAATGGACTGGTTTTATACTTTGGCACATCCCGGGCAAGTATTCAACAACACAGTACACACATACCCTGGTAGAATTTAATGATTAGCTGTAATATTATGTTATTTTAGAAATATATAGATTTTTTGTTTGAAAATTGTAGTTAAATTGTATGAAGCATTGAGAAATAATGAAATCTATTTTTTTTTGCAGCACATTGATGTTATTTTATACTATTTGAGGAAGAGAGGAAAGTATGGTCCTGGAAATAAAATACGGTTTACAAACACTGACTGTATGTTCAATATTAGAATTGAACAAATTTATGAGAGGTACATTAATGCTCCTGCCGATAAGAAACTTGTCGTTGTCAAACCCCAGGACTTCGTAGCAGAATACATATTGGGGTACCGATTACTTCCAAATATTGCATGGGATAACATTGATTTTGTGATTATGCCCATAAACATTGTGGAGAAATTTCATTGGTTGTTGGCTGTGTTTGACATCACCGATAGGATTCTATATGTTTATGATTCTATGGTCTCTTCACGAAATCACAAACTTGTTGGATCTGTTGTCGACAAGTTTGCTATTATGATCCCCTTCTACTTGTCATGCACCGGCTTCTATGGCAAGCATCCATACATCAACTACAAGAACATAAAGGCATACATTGAAAAATATATTACTGACTCTCTTGCATTCAGTGATTGGTCGGTGAGATACCCCAGCAAAAAGAAGCATCATTGTATGTGCTACTTTCCTTCTATCTATTTAACTAAGTGTATTTTACATTGAATGCTAAAACTTTTCTCCTATTATTTTCTGCAGTGACTGTGGTGTATACGTGGTGGCATTTGCAGAATATGTCAACATTGGAGAGCTATCGATTTCAAAGGAAGACCTTTATGATATTGATCAACACCGTCGACGCTATAGAGCGCTCATTTGGGATTATGCTAGGAAAAAGCAAGAGCTTGGTGCAATTAGTGAAAGTGGGGTGACTGGAAGATTAGCAAGAAGAAAAGGTGCACCAGCTGTGAATGAGAGAACACAAGTTCGGAAAAAGAAGAATTAGTTGCCCTTTTCAGTAGAAAAATTGAAGTTAAACTGTTTAGATGTAGTTGGATTGTAGTAAAGTTGTAGACAAATTATTTATTAAGAAGGAGTCAATTATAATTTATTTGTAGCAGATTTGTGCTACGGTTATTTTACCTTTTATGTTGTTATTTTGTCCAGAATTCTACTACATAGAATAGAAAACATCTGTGGCTTTTTCTTTGGTTGAAAGTTGTTAGTATTTGATCTCGATATTGGTACTATATAATTTCTGTACAGCATAACTACAATTATTTCTACAACTACTATACAAAAATACATAATCTATTCAATTTAGCAGTGTTGTTAGGAAAGGCTGAAAGCAATAAATAAATCCAGTATTTGAACAAAACAACTACAAATCAATTGCATTAAGAGTTTAAATCCGTTTAGCAAACATTCATTATATGAGACAATGTTTATTCAAATTAGCAATACATTTACACCATAACTATAATTCTCCAGAATAAAACAAATACAACTTCATATGTCTTATTGGATAGATTATCATCAACAATACTCAGTAAAAAAACACTTTTAACGGTATCAATTTTTATTTTCTTTTGGGAGCATTCCTACAAGATCTTTCGTTATGCCTTTCTACTCCGCAATTGCCACATGAAACCTTGTACTTTTTTGCATTTATTTCATCATATGGTTTGTATATTTATTTTTGAGGTATCCCTGGCTGCCTTTTCTCGGTAGGTGGCTTTACAACTTCTTCAGCTATATGTTGTGGCACATTCCATTTGCTTTTGTCAGGCAGCAGATGTACTGGTATTTCATAAGTCTGCAGAAGGTTCTCCCTCGTGTAATAAGGAGAACAATAATTTTCATAAAACTCGTTCATGTGCCTCAAAGCCACCAAAGCATGTGCACAAGGAAGTGCATCAAGCTGGAATTGTCCACAACTACATCTCTTGTTTTGAAGGCAAACAATGAAGCGCTTTACACCATCTATCACAGTATGGATATAATCTGTTGAAGCTCTCACCTACAATTTCATTACAAACACACAACAAGTTGTCAGCAATAGATACAAAACAAAATAACTACAATTATACAATAACTTTTCTACAATTAACAGTATATATTTAGTTTGACTGAATCAATGATCTGATATTATTGGCTATAACTTACTCTCATCTTCTGGGATAATGTCCTGTTGTCCTCCAACTCTTTGTTGTATTTTTTTCCAAGGTATGTGAACGTACCCTTTGCATTCAATAACTTTTCATTAGTCTAACGTTCAAGAAGAGTCCTTATGTACTCTAATAGTTCTACTACGGGCAACTCTCTTGTATCTTTGGTTACCGCATTCAATGACTCTGCAATGTTTTATGTCATCGTCATCGTCCACGTTTTGTTCACTGTAGCATTTACCCGAGACTATATGTGATAGCCAATATCATATAGGTATGCTTTAACACGTGTATCGATCTCTTCAATCTTTGACATTCTGTCATTAAATTTATCAAGCGTGTATGATTGTGTCGTGGAAAAGTACAATTCGCTTAACTTTAGATGATCTTTCGTGAACTTTGACATTATATTTGTCCAAATATGTCACATGCAAGCATAATGTGGCATGCCAGTATAAAAAGTAGATGTTGCCTTCAAGATACTCTCATTCCGGTCCGAAACAATACACATATTTGGTTTTTTACCATATGCATGTTTGAACTGCTAAAAATATCACCTCCATGATGCGTCATTTTCTGAATCAACAACGGCGTATGCTAGTGGTAATATGCTACCTATCACACAAGTGGCAAAAAGAAATTCAATTTATATAATAAAATTTGAGAATATAAAAAATACAGTCTCAAAAATAACTTTATAATAATATTTTTACAATTAATCTACATTACCTTCTGCATCCATTGTGCTAGTTGTTAGCATGATTCCCATATATGCCGACTTCAAGAAGGTGCCATCAACTACTACAATTGGCCTATAATGCTCCCAACCCTTGATGGACGTACTAAATGCAATACATGCATACAAGAAACAGTCATCTTCAGTCTTCTGTAATTTTACTACCGACCCCGGATAAGTCTTCTCCGGAATATAGAAATAACTCGGTAAGCGACTGTAGGAATCAACAGGATGACCTCTCAAATATTTCAAAGTCTTTCCTTTATTCTCCAAGCTTGCATGTATATTAAGTTCACACCATGATCCGACAACATATCAGTTTGTATGTCTTTTGATGTGTATATTATCTTAGGATCCACATATGTTGGCATCACCATGTTGCCAACTACCATGGCAGTAGGTTTGTGTTGTATGTATGTGTTGTCCATCAAAGAGCATGTGTGCAAGCTGTTAAATTTCCGAACCTTGAACAATGTTCATTCATTTATGCTGGTGGACTTAAAGTGCCACGTACAATTATTACCAACACATACGAGGCAGTAGCTACAGAATAAAAATAATTCAAAAAATGTTATGAAAATTGTAGCTGCAAAATACAAGTCTGTTTATGCACAAAAACTTATCTTAAACAATTTATATACAAAAAAACTATAACTTATACACAATATGAATTTGAAAAATAAAATGTTCCTACCTTCTTGCACTAGACCTTTTCACCCTAAATTGAAACTTATTCATGACAGAATAGTGCTTCATTGCACTGACAATTATTTGCTTGTCTTGGTAAACTTGGCCTACTTCAATTTCGTTTGGCGTATGTTCTGTTATGATGATACTTTCATATTCCACAATTGCCGGAGATGTTTGCATATGAATCAACTTCACCGTTCCTGAAACTTCTCCAATTATGTTACAATTGCTTGACAATTGTACCATGTTAGTGTTACGATAATCAGAAGAACCTGCACTCAATTAATAGTATAGCAATTCAAACCTTTGTATATTCATGTATTCAGTATTTGACTGAATGCTGGTAGAGACATAGCAGTTGAACTACATTTGTTATGTAGTAAAATTGTAGATAATATGTAGAAAAATTGTAAAACACTTGAAATTGAAAAAACATCAACACTGGAAAAACAGAGCAAACATGCAATTGTGCTCGCATTCGACATACTGCATTCCAAATCGAAATCACGCACTGTTATACACAACGGATACATTCCTAAGTTTTTATTTTCCTTTTTCATCTCCATATACACTCGAACTCCCATATCGCTCCGAATTTCTATTGGAGGACAACGTTCATTGATAGTGTATTTGATTTCAATAATTTTTGCGGAGGTATCGATCATTAGATACTCTGTAATTGCGGAATTCAATTGACTATAATTTGAATCATCATTGACTACAATTCCGTCAACATCAAAATATTTGTATCTCCCAACGCTATCCCACCGACTATTGAGCTGAAGCATAATCGCTAATTTTGACATTATGTCGCGAAATTCAATTCAATTGTAGCTAATTATTTACAATTATTTTGTTCAAAACCTTTGTTTATGAAAAAACAGTGGAAACCATAGAAAACCAGAGAATAGAAGGATGTGATGATAACCAGTAAACATCTGCGTAGTAAAAGGATTCTACGAATATGTTGCCTTCATAATTGGTGTGAGGATTGCGTCGGCAAAATCTCTAAGCGATCCCAAATATCCCGCGTCTAAATAAGGAAGACTATCGCATAAAGGATTCTACTTTAAACAAATGTATAGATTTTGTAACTAAACCGTGTTTAGGTCGGGTAAATTCAAAAACATGAACATTTTTCGTAATAAGGTTTCAAATAGTATATAGGAACGAAAAAATGGATGAAGCCCGAGCATGACACGACCCAAACATGTTACTAATACATAAAGAGAAACTACCAGCTATGTCCATTTATAAGTAACTCATTATAAAAATTGGCCAATTCATAAAATATTACTAATATTAGCCAAATATTACTAATATTAGCCAATTAGCTATTTGTAGCAAAAAAATATCAAATGTTTGCTTTCTTTTGAGTGGTTGTTATTAGAATAGATTGGGTACATCTTAAGTAGCTTGAATCTCAACTTTGGGATGATTTGGTGAAGTTTTGAGGTGGTTTGAATTGAAAATTCGAAGTAAAAACTGAACATGAAAACAAATGATATGTGTATCACATATGTATCATATTTGTATCAATTGCGTATCACATGTATATCTATGTATACCTGTGTGTGAGATACATGCGTGATACATGTGTCGCAAAAGAATTTTTTGAACTCGATTTAAGTACGAATTTTGATACAAAACCAGTCCAAATCACCTCCAATCTTATCACATCTTGTTAATTTCTCCCATTTTTCAAAACTTTTCCTAGCATAAACATTTTTCTTTATTTCTATTTGTTTGCTATCGTTAATCTTTTTTGGATTGTCGAGATGGAAAATATCTCAACACTATCAATTGTATCTAGTTGGACCAATATGAACACATGAAATAGAAGCTTCGAGAAAGTATTAGATCAAATGCCAAATTTCCAAAGTTCAAACATAAAAGTTACATGTGAACCTCTTGCAATGCAACTTATGAATGACACAACTGACATAATGCATATGCCACCTACATTTGTGTAGTCCGTTGTCCTAAAATCACCTCAGTGGCCTCGCTAGACAGGTGAGGAGGAACAAGAATACTTAACACGACATACCAATATCTTTGCGCTCCCAAAATCTCAAAGTGCTAGCTCGTGTGTGGGGGAAATTAACCTACAAAAATAATATATAAGCTACAAACTATCACAAGTGAAAGGCAATAAGTGAAGTAATAAGAAAAACATATATTATCAGACAATCAATCATAAAAATCTATTTAACCAATCATAGTTAACTATATTTTACAGCTCAATATAATCTTCAAATAAAATGCACTTTTGAGATTAACATTTCACAACATTCTAAACAACAAAGCCTGAAATTTCTAACATACAGATGAACAAAGAAATAGTTTTAAAATGAGATACAAAAGAAAAACAACATAGTGAACAAAAATATTCAGTAGCACGAACACTCTAATAAGTAAAATTCCTCGATTGTGAGGGAAAAAACACACATCAGCAAATCAGATAAAATTACCAACATGCATAAAGAAATTCCAACAAAAAACTATCCAAAAGAACATAAAAGCTAACATATACACACTAAAGTCTAATTAGGAACAATAAATATCCATTTGACAAAGAATAGAGGAATCCTCACAGGAATAGGAAAATACAACACAACCCAGAGACAACTTGAAATCCAAATAAAAAAAATTAAAATAAAACAACCATGTGAAATCCGCAAAGAGGAGCAAAGAAAAGGAAGAGGATGTCAACATTGATGAGTGAGAGAGTGCTGATTCTGGATTCTACAATCTGGGTGCATGAATTAAGTGAGCATGTGGGAAATAGAAACGAAATTGGAAGAGGAAATGAAAAAGTTCGTGTAAATAGGAAAGGATTATTAATGAAATGGGCCTAACTTCACTGTACAATTTATATATCCATTTGTACAATAGTGGAATGATGAGTTCATACACCCCTAGCCATTTATACGTACAACCCAAAATTTAGAGCTAGGTTTTTATACAATTAGATTTATAGAGGAAAAGGGTTAATCTAAGTCAATATTAATATTCAAAATACAAATCTAGTATACTTATGGTGACTACCAAACGTGTTGTTGAAGCTCGCTAGCCAAAGATAGTATAGTTTAATTGTCGTCTCCACATGGATTAGATTTAAACAATGTTCAAGTAATTTCTGGCTTAACATTTTTCAGGATGATTAACACTTTGGTTGGGATGGTTAATAACTAAATTTAACTATGAAAACTAAAGCAATTAATAATTGATCAAAGAAAGACAACATTTGAGCAACACTGAAATAATCACTGGGAGAAATAAGGTCATGACAGGATAAGTGCAAGATAGCTATTTGGGATCTAACTCTAATTTAATTCACTCTAATGTTCTAATGATTCTCACGAATTCACTCGATGATTAGTTCAATCGTCTAGCCAAGACTCCTCTCTCGGTTAAATCTGAACTCTACAAGATGGACTAATATAAAGCACTGTGAAGGTATGCAAGAATACGTTAATGGATTAACCTTTAGGAAAACGTCTCTCGAATATTCTCCTAACTTGATTTAATCAACAATTCAACAAGCTCTTTCGATTACTTAAAAGAATAACTTAATTAAACCAAACAAAATAATGAAAAAATAATTACCAACATATTCCTCTTTCGATTAAATAAACTGGTGAATAAAGTTGCAATCAATTCAAATATCCATAAATGAATTCATGCAAAGAACTAGAGTTATAATCCACAAATATTAATCAAAATACCATATCCGTCAAACTCTAAAGTAAACTACTCCATAATCATGAAAAAAGTCATCACAAATAAAGTTGAAGAATAAGAAAACATGAATTCAATCCAAACTTCGATGTTGAGTTGAGGAAAGAATGATGAGTCCTTGTACTTTGAGTTTCCAATGTTCTTCCAATCTTCCCGTTAATCAAAAATAAATTTGTCAGTTAAAGTTAATATCTAGAAAGAAATCGGGTTACTGATAACCAAGATTTACTTTATTTTTTCAATAATTTTGGAAGAATATATCAAAGTATGGAAATGATTGAAAAAGAAAAATAAGAAATAAACTGATAATCACTCCCCAAAATCAAGGCTTAAAGCTTGGAGAATAAAGCAAAGAATAATAGTGTGAATTTCAATAGTAATCGTAACTTGCCCTTAAAAATGCCATTTTTGTCCTTATGTAGGAGCATACAATCATAACGGTTCTCATACTTAATTTGGGCTCACAAATGGTATTAATTGTATTGATTGTCCGTTACCATATATTACTGTAACTAATATATTTATGACTAAAGATTCCTTGTAACTGTACCGATTTCCCTTCCTTATTTACATCAAGTTCGTGTACCTTCCCTTATCTGCAGCCTTCATTCATTTCGCTCTTGTTTCTCCTTTAACAGTTGTCAGGTCCGGTTCATTCCTTAATGTAACCCCATGGATGTTTCTCCCGTGCCTTTTCTGCATTCTTTAATTTGTCTAATTAAGAGTGCCATTTATCCTTACATCAATATTCCATGTGTCATGCCCCGTCAGCTTGTTGATAGTCAACGTGATATGTCTTTTTTCTACCAATACAGATACACCCCCTACTTTCTGAATATTCTCAATTGAATATTCGGGAAGTGGTAAGTTTTTATGGCGGGAATTCTTTTGCCACCGTTTTTCGAGTATCATTATGACTCCTGCAGAATCGATGCGATGTATGTCACATTAATTTAATGCCCATGCCACATGGCTTTTTATGATTGAATCTGTAGCTTCTCAGTGCTTTTTAGGGTTTTATCTGCGGCTGCGTCAATCACGAAGTGACGGTTCCATTATGACGCTTCATAATGACTAATTTTAACGACGGTCATATCTCCTTATAAATACTTCATTCTTTTAGATTTCTTGAAACCTTCTTCCTTATTTACCCATTAACTTAGTCCTTCTTCGTATCTATGTAACTTTATTCTGTATTTCCATTGTTAAACATGTCTTCATCAACACCAAATCCTCGCAAAGTTGTGAGCGTTGACGAACTTGCTCCTTCTACTGCTCCTACTAGAAGTAGGATAGGTGGTAGGCTTCGTAGTCTTGGTTCGTTATCTAATCGTGGTTCCTCTTCTCAAAGTTGTTCTGTCAATCTATCTTCTTCTAAACCTAGGGCTCCTCTAACCCCTAGATCTTCTTCTAGAAATATAGACCTGAATGAACCTGTGCGTGAACCTACAGTTGCTGAGATTGTTCCTCAAGAATTTTCTTTTGTAACAGACGTGAGACCATGATAAATCAAGTCTATTCTATAGCTTCCCTTAACCCTGCCGAACTTTATCCAAGTTTGATCACTCCCGATCTTCTTTCCTTAGTTCGACGAGAATGTCATTGGAAACCAGATTTTCCAGTTTTAATCCCTGGTGCTAACCAAAGAATCATCTCTTACCATGCCGGCTTTTCGTTTGTTTATACCTACCCTTTTACTTTAGGGTTTAAGCCTCCCATTGATCTAGTGATCATCAATTTTTGTCGCTATTTTAACATGTGCCTTGGCCAGATTAGTCCCATCGTGTGAATGGTTGTAACATGCCTTCGTTATTTGTCGGATTTGGCTTCCGTCCATTTTACCTTTCGTCACTTACTTCACCTTTACTCTCTCAAGTTGTTTTGTGAAGGAGATTTTCCCTCGTGGCTAGAAGTAAAAGAGTGTTAGTTATCCCCGAAGATGACCGAGATCATGGTTGGTACGCCCGTTTGTTGTTGCCCCCATTAGTGGGTTAGTGGGTGAAGAAAATATGCCTTTTCCAGAAAAATGGAACTTTGCATGTTAGTTTTCTTCTCTATCATTTTTTTTATATGCCTTGAATTTCTTTATGTAACCATATACCCATTTTCTCAGCAACCATAGAAGTCTTTGAAGAAATTCTTGACTTCCGTGCTTGGGTAGAAAAGATGTTGACTGCTGCTCCTATGGATAAAAGATCTTGGAAGTTTCTTTCTCAAATATTTGGTTGGAAAGTGAAGACGCACGGTACTTTTCACCCTTATAGTTCTTCTCTTTCTTTTACTTGTTCATATATAAATTTTTTATCATCCCTTTTTTAGGGTTTGTTATTCATGGCATTAGTCTCGCATCTGTTCCATCAACCAGACTTTCTGTAAGTCTTGCTCAGGAACGGATTTTGAGTGCTTCTTCCTCCAAGAGGAAAACTATTGAAGCTCGTGGGTTTGATGATAAAGAGGAGGTAGAAGAAGGTTCTTTGGTGGGAAAACCGCGTGTCAAGAGACGCGTAGTTTCTGATGATGAAACCCCTGCTTGTCAAAGCTTATCATCTTCCGATAGAACTTATGCACAAAGCCATGTGGGCTTTAACGAAGTTGAATCTTGATTGGGATGCAACCGCTAACTTGCGGGTTGCATATTTGAATGAATTGGATGAGTTTCGGTACTATGTATATGCAAGTTCGTCCTTGTACAAAGAGAAGATGAAGTACCTTCATGACAAATACATTTGAAATAAGAATTTCAAGGTGGGCAATCTTGTTTTATTGTTCAACTCACAGTTGAAGATGTTTCCCGGGAAGCTGAAATCTAAATGGAGTGGTCCCTTTGAAATTGTGGGTGTGACACCTTTTGGTGCTTTGGACTTAAAGAACAAAAATGATGAGGTATTATGAGTCAATGTTCATCGGGTGAAGAATTATTTGGGAAAGGTTGATGATGGCTACGTGGTGGAAGTTATTCATTTCAAATAATGGTAATCTACGTCGTGTCGCGACGTTAAATCAGGCGCTTCTTGGGAGGCAACCCATGCTTCTTTTTCTTTTCTTTTCTTCTTTTGTAGAAAGGTGTTATTTTTGTGATAAAGAAATGCGGACCGCACAATTGTGATTGCTACAACAAAAGGGAACTGCGGCCGCACAATTGCAGTGCAGACCGCACAAATTGGAAAGGGAAAATACAAACTATCTGAAGTTTAGTTTGTCAGAGAAATGTCCAAAGTGCGGACGCACACCAAAATTTGCGGTCCACAACAAAAATCTGCGGTCGCACCACACATTATGTGGATCGTAGATCAGCAAGGGATTTTGAGCCCCAGGTAACAGAGTGCGGACCGCAGAAGGAATTCTGCGGCCGCACTCATCCCTATGTCCCTCAAGTCAGACCGTCCAGTATAAATAGTAACCTTAGGGCTACTGTACATTTTTCCCCCTCTTTGATCATCAAAGATCTAAAGCATTGAAAGCATCTGCTAAATCATCTGCCACATATAATCAATATCTGTGATCACTCATTTGCATTACTTCATATCTAGTATGCTTCAATTACTCGTAGAAGTTTTCAATTTTTAGTTTAATTTACAATTTGTTAGGTAGTTTTAGGCCATTTGTCAGTACCTTTCAATTTTACAACCATGTGGGGTTTAAACTGTAGTGAGTCAATTGATAATTTCTCTATGGGGAATGGGTGAATTGATTTTCATGCGTAATTGTTAATACCATGTCAGATTTGTGAAAAAGAATTGTTAACCCTAGAAAGTCTGCTCGCAAATGTTTTGAAATCTGCGGCCGCACAAGAAATTATGTGGTCCGTAGAAGTTGAGCTTAGGGCACATTGGTCAAGCATGATTCTGCGGCCATACTTGCAATTGTGCGAACCGTAGAAATCCCATTGCGATCGCAGAAAAATGAGTGCGGCCACAAAACAGCCCAATCTCTATCTTCATAGAGTTGGAATTTAGTGAATCGGATGTGCGGCCGCGATAGAAAATGTACGGACCGCACTCCAGTTCTGTGGTCGCACTAATAATTGTGCGGATCGCATATCCAGACTGTGACTGTACTTATAATTATACGGACCACACTTCCCTACCCTGCAAGCATGTTTTACACTATGATTTTCACTGTCTCTCTGGTGTGTTCTTATATGTTTACGCTTAAATTACAACTGATACTTGTTGCTGCTAGAGGCCGAGGCAAAAGTACTTTACCCCTCGCCCTTCAAAAAATAATCGCAAAGAAGGCTATAGTCGGCCGAGGAAGAAATGCGGAGCCCTCTGAATCCGGTTCTTATGCTCCATCTAGGGAAGCATCGAAGGGAAACTCAGTTCAAGAGCAGTCGGCTATCCAATCAAAGCCATCGAGGAGGTATCAACTCTGGAACGAGCCTTCCTCCTCACATAGCACCTCCAAGGTTCAGAGAGTGACAATTAGGCTTCAGAGCCCTCCTCTACCCCCGTCCCTGAGGCACCTACAGTTGATGATATTTCGGATAATGGCCGAGCGGGAGATACTATAGTTGCAGGCCTTGAAAGGTCAAAGAAGAAAGAGGTCTGGGAGGATCAGTTCGTCAGTCTAGCTTACGTGGGTGGTGGACGGTGAGATCGTTCACTCTTGAGCGACAGTTCCAACTAAAAGACCTTGACAAGTATAATCCAGTAGTCTTGAGACAGTTTCGAGAGCGTAAGGGGTGGATGTGGTTCACCCAGAGTGTAGTGGACGCCAAGGAGTATCTGGTGGCACACATAAAGAAAGGGACCAAAGTGATAAAAGTGAGGAATCTGAAGGTGTGGTTTGACCAGCACACACTGAACTCCTACTTGGGGCTTGAGGAGGTTGAGCCTGCACAGTACTTGGAGAAGCTGGCGATAGGTGATGCAGCACGCCCATGGCTAGGTGCGATTCTTGCAGCCCAGGGGCCACCACCACCATAGATCACAACATGGGTTCCTATTCAGCGGAACACCCTAAACTTCGAGGCAAAGGGATGGCAGACCTTCGTATGTAGCAGACTAGACTCGTATGTAGGTGGAAATTATTTTTTTAAAAAAAGTAAATGAATGTGGAATTTAAAAAATAAAAAGTAAAAGAAAGTTGGAATTAAAAAATAAAAGTAAGGATAGCTGAATTTATTAAAAAAAAGTGAAATTAAGTGGAAATTAAAAAAAAAAAAATAAGTGGAAAATTAAAAAAGAAAAGTAAAATAAGTGAGAAATAACAAAAGAAGAGTGTGGGAATTTAATTATAATAAAAGTAAAAAAAGTAATAAATAAAAAAATAAAAGTAAAGGAAAGTGGGGAATTATTTTTTTAAAAAAATAAGAAAAATGGGAAGTGAAAATTCTTTTTAATTAAAAATTTAAAAATTTAAAATACAAATCTGAAAATTCTGAAAACATTTCTATAAATAGAAGAGAAATGTGAGGAAAAAAAGGGGGAGGGGGAGATGAAAAAAAGAGGGAGGAGGGAATTGAGAGAAATTTATTTTCTTCTTTTAGGATAAGGAAATTTCTACTTGTGTCATTCTTTCTTTGTCTTTCTTTCGAAGAACATAGCAGCTTCACCACCCAAAAACAACCTTTAAACCCCCATAGAACAACCCTTTTAATACCATAAACTACCATCCAAACCCAGTCGAAACAGTGAGGTTTTTAGTTGAGGTCGTCGGCGAGTTTCGATGCTCCGTTTGAGGTCTTGCGTGCAGTCTGAATGAGTTTAAGATTCAAAGATGTAAAACCGTAAAGTTTTAGATTCAACTTTTGAGGTCCACTTCTTATCTTGTTTTGATTAATGATATGAGTTGCTTCTTTTTCTTTTGGTGTTCTTTGGTGTTCATTTATATCTTGAATGAATGAAATTATTCTCTGTTAAATATGCCAATTTTTGAGCTTCCTCTTTGTATATTTATTTTAGTTCATTAGCATGTTCTCTTAAAAATGGGTTCATCCATGAATGATTTAATGAAATTTGCTAATTGATAAGTGAGTTGTGATTGTTTATAAAATGAAATCTTATTGAAATGGAAGCTCAAGCAATGTTATGTCTCTATTTGGTTATTTAGTCCTTCATGTGTTAATAAATGAGTTTTAGTAGTTCCATCTTTGTTTTAAATTAAGCTATCAATTGTTAAGTTGTTAAACAAGTTTAACTAGAATTATGTCACTGGTGAAGATCCAATGTTTGGGCCTAGACACATGGGTTGTTGAAGGAAGTGGAGTTGTGAGATTACTATAAGCTAATGAAGAAAGTTATTTTATTTTCGGGCCAAAACTTGAAATCTGCTAGCCTCATTAATCCCATACAATGACCCTTTTTGTAGTTCTTAAATAATTAATTTAATCTATTTCATGCTTTTCTACAATGACATACTTTTATGGCTTTACAAATCTCAAATTAGTTTAAGACAAATAATTCATAAATTTCGTAGCTTACTTTAGGCGCGATTAATAAATTATTGTGGCCATGTGTACGATTCTCGTGGCATGGTCACAATACGTAAATCCCAATTCGAGTGCACATTTCACGCGACTTGACCACAACTTCAAACAATAATAAATAAAATTAAACACGTTGAAGATTACGAGTGCGTTTCACGTGACGCGATTTGCGATATATATAAACAACGAGTGTACGACTACGTAACTCGTCTCATATTAATTCCATAAAAGTTTAAAATGCAGTAATGTAATAAAAGCGATAAAAGGAATAAATATGCACATATAAGTTTAAAACATGTATTAAATCAGATAACTAGGCCAATTATTAATAGTTGAGCGATCGTGCAAAAACTACGGAACTCGGGAGTGCCTCGCACCTTCTCTCAGGTTAACAGAATTCCTTACCCGGTCTTCTGTGTTCGCAGACCATAAATAAGAGTCAATTTTCCTCGATTCGGGATTCTAAAATAAATCGGTGACTTGGGACACCATAAATTATTCCAAGTGGCGACTCTGAATAAATAAAATAATCTCATTTTGATTAATGTCACTTTAATTGAAAAAACTCCCTATCTCTACCCCCTATCGGGAAAAAGGAGGTGTGACAGCTCTGACGACTCTGCTGGGGATACGAATCCAGAACTTCTGGTTCAGGGTTCAGAATTCGAGCTTAGTTTACTTTTATTCTTGGCTTTTGTTTATTATATGATATTTTTACGTGTTTGAGCCTAATGTGCTAATTACCGCTTTGATATTGCCGTGAACTGTATATAAACTGTTATGAAAACTCTTCTTCTCTCTGAGTCTTCTAAATCTTCTGGGAAGCGTGCACTTCGCGTGACTTCTTTTCTGTTAGAGTCATATCCTAATTTTAGAATGAGGATCGGACAAGTTGCAAAGCCGGTGAAGCTTATGTATTCCCGATACGCTGCCCCCCCCCCCCCCCCCGGCTCAAGTTGTCCGCTCGAGTAAACCAGGTCTTGAACAATACACCCTAGGATTTAAACTTAGAATAACATAACCTCATGCCAAATCCCTAGTAGGAAGGTTTGTTTGCATCACTTGCATTTGACTTTGGGGACTCAACAAAGGGGTTGGGTCCGTCTAGGACAGATGTACCCAATTTAAAACGACCATCCTGATGCATCTTACGTGTTACTTGTGCATATGTTTGTTTCGGCTTGCATGTTGATTAGCTACTAGAAAATGGAAAGAAAATCAAAAATAAAAGAGTGAAAGGTAGGTATTTGAAACATTCCGAAACTCTGACGAATTGGTTCTTTTAAAAAAAAGAGAGAAAACAAGCCAATATTTACAAAAGTCATGTTTTCTTGTTGTGTCAAAATTGACCGGACTACGCGGGTCTAATTATCACTGGATGTGAGATACGTAGGTAAACCTCATCGGTTCCGACCCCAATTTTC
Organism: Nicotiana otophora; assembly: GCA_000715115.1. NCBI lineage: Eukaryota > Viridiplantae > Streptophyta > Magnoliopsida > Solanales > Solanaceae > Nicotiana > Nicotiana otophora. Next base: position 20,807 of record AWOL01S0000869.1, read on the forward strand.
AAAACTTCAAAAATATTTTCCTTTAATTCCTTCTTTATAAGTTTTTCTTTGACACATAAAATCCAAAAGTTTTCCTTCTTTTATAGAAGTTTTTCTTTTGGAAACTTAAAAAAAAAGAAGTCAAAATCCAAAAATATTTTTCTTTAATTCATTCTTTAGAAGTTTTTCCTTAGAAAATCCCAAATAAAAAAAATTAAAACCAAAAAAAAAATTCTTTATAGAAATCTTTCATTTGAAAAAAGAAACAAATCAATTCAAAATCCAAAAATATTTTCTACCTTATTTTTAGAAGTCTTTCTCCCAAAAGGATTTTAAGAAAAATCCAAAATAATATTTTCTTTCTGTTCAAAAATTCTCAAAAAACAAAAACAAAGAAATCGAAATCAAAAAAAAATTATTTCTTCTTTATAAATCTTTCGAAAATAAAACAAAAAAAAAACAAATTCATAAATCCAGAAAAAAAGAGTTAGTTTATTTAATTTATTCTTAATCTTCCTGAACTTCGCAAGATCTGATTCATGCGGCGTCATGATACGTAGGCAATCTCCATCGGATTCGATCATTGACATCAAATAAGCTGAATAAAAAAAAAAACAAAGAGAGAGAGAGAGAGAAGAGTGACAAAAATAACAAAAAAAAAACAAAGAGCGAAAAACAAAACTAAGAAAAAAAAGAAAAAGCAAGAGTGAAAAATCCAAAAAGAGAACTCTGTGCCTAGATTGACAAAGAAAACCGCGGAATATTTTTGTGAATATGCTGTCATATGGCGCAAGCAAGCCGCCAGGGGAAAGCCTTCAATGGACGAAACAGAAATGGTTATGATCTTCCTATAGGCCCAAGAGGCGAACTACTTCCAGAACATGATGTCTGCTATGGGTAATCCGTTCGCCGATGCTATCAAAATTGGGGAGATGGTCGAAAATGGTTTAAAAACGGGCCAAATTTTGAGTCATGTTGCCTTTAAGGCCACATCACAGGCTACTCATAATGGTTCGGAGGGTTTGATGACCAGAAATGAGAGAGAAAAGGGAGCCATGATGGCTTCGAGCTCGAGGGGGGTCCGCAGGTCATTCAGCCAATCATATGTGCTTCCTAAGGTCCCACCACACTATTATCCCCTTCAAGATGCTGCTTATGCCGTGGCACCGCCTCCCTATGCGGTGATGAACGCGCAACCTTACACGCAGCCGCATCATTATACACAAAATCGAGCTCCACCTCCCAGAAATGCCCATCCTTACCAAGCTTCATATAATCCTCAACCAAATGTCCCCCAGTACAATCCTCGCCCAAGAGAACCTTTCAGAAAGAATCAGTTCACCCCTATTGGTGAATCGTATTCAAGCTTGTTCCAAAAGCTAATTAGGCTAGGTCTGCTGCAGCCAGTGGCTCCGAACCGGCCGAACCCCGAGTCCCCCTCGCACCGCGCTGATGCTATATATGAATACCACTCTGTAGCAGTGGGACACAGTACGGAGGACTGTTGGACTCTCAAAAGGGCAGTTGAAGACTTGATTGAAGCTGAAAGAATCGTTCTTCGGGACGAAGAGGCTCCCGATGTGATGAACAATCCTCTACCTGCTCACAACAATCGGCCAGTATTCGGAATAATTTGTGAAGATGCGGAAATTGATCCGGCACTGAAGGCCATTTGGAGCCATTATCGAGACAGAAGAAAAGCCAAAAAATGGTCGCCAAGCTTGAATGTTCCCCATCGGACGGGAGTCTCGGTAGCCAGTCTTGCTATCCTTTCTGCGTCCGGATTATCTTAGGGTGTGATCCGGATGTGTTACTTTATTGTCTTACTTTCCGATGTAAATCCTATCTTTAAAATTCAAAAATACAATAAAATAATAAAAAATAAATAAATAATCAAAATCTAAAAATCAAAAATCAAATGAAATTAATATTTTATTGTCCAGGAATGTCTCTTTTCTTAATATTGTCATTTCTCTTATTCTTACTTCAGTTCTGTTAAATGTAAATTTTAATAACATGACATGCTTGCGGACTTCATGCCCAGATCTTAAAACGTTTTCGGACTTCGAAATAATGAATCAAGAATCAGAATGCAATGAAGATAGGTTTAAGGAAATAAAATAAAGAATCGGAACATCCAAAGGAAAATTGGCTCCAGATTGGAAAGGTCCATACATTGCAACAAGAGTACTGCCAAAAGAGAGCGTTGTATTTGGGACACATCGACGAGAAAGTGTTCCTAAAACAACTGTCAACACAGGTGCACTCAAAAGGCACTATGTTGGATCCTTTTATAACATTAATGTTCGCGGTTGGGATGAAGAAGACTTTCATTCTCGTTACCCAAACACTATTAACCCTTTGCAAACCCTTTGAGCCGGTTACTTTTCTTTGATTACCCTCTTTGGAACCTGAAAGTATTTAAAAAATAAAATAAATAAATAAGTGAATCCAAAATGCAAAAGCAATTGAAAAGATGTGGAATGCTCAAGACATGACTGAATCCACGAGCATTGGAGTCCCGTTTGATTAGAAGAAGCTATAGAACAATGAACTAGAACCTACAGCTAGCGAGCATCAAGGTTTAGATCAGAGTCTGCATGAAGAACCAGTCAAGACTCAAGATCAAGTTTCAGAAGACTCATAGATAGGAATCTTGTAACTCATAGCTGATAGGCTTGTTTAGTTTCTTTTTTATTTTGATATAATAGCAGGACCGCGGACCGAAGCCTCGACGGAACCTCACTCGACTCCTCAACTCTTCATTCTACCATTCTCCTTGAACTACACGCGACCCGATTCCCCTATAATCCAGGATATGTAGGTTGTCCAAAACCATGACTCGGTTGCACCCTATCTTTTATTTCTTTTCCTTTTGAATAATGGAGCTGTGAGCACCTAATTTTTTACTATATTTGAATTTTTATCACCTTCTACTATGTAAATAGTTTTAGAAATTTAATATATAGTTTTTAGCTTTGTTACACTTATATATATATATATAATTAAATCAAGAATACAATTTACACAAGTAATTCATGCTTTGATTCTAAACTACCCGGACTTTAGCATTAATAGTAGTTACGCACGGACTCTCGTCACCTCGTGCGTACGTAGCCCCCACAATTAGCAATAATTATTACTTTAATTACCTACGGGGTATTTATTCCCTCACAAGATTAGACAAGAGACTTACCTCATCTTGCTCCAATTTAATCTACTAGTAGACCCTTTCCTCGATTATCCAACTCTGAATGGCTCGAATCTAACCAAAAATAATTCGATACAGTCACCAAAAATTATAGAATCAATTTCATAAGAAAATACTATATTTTCAATAAAAATTCCGAAATTAATAANTATTTTTATTTTTATCTTTATATTTAAATAAAATGAATTAAAAACCGAAAATAAATAAAACTTAATTAAATTTTTTAATTAATTTTAAAACAAATTTCGGATGGAAATTAAACAATAGGAAAAGTAGAAATATAAAATTAAAAAGTAAAAGTAAAAGTAGGTGGAAATTATTTAATAAAAAAAGTAACAAAATGTAAAAATTTAAAAAATAAAAAGTAAAAGAAAGTTGGAATTAAAAAATAAAAGTAAGGGTAGCTGAATTTTTTTTAAAAAAAGTAAAATTTAGTGGAAATTAAAAAAAAGAAAAGTAAAATAAATGGGAAATAAACAAAGAGAAGTAAAATAAGTGGGAAATAAAAAAAAGAAAAGTATAAAAGTGGGAATTTAATTATAATAAAAGTAAAAAAAGTAAGAAATAAAAAAATAAAAGTAAAGGAAAGTTGGGAATTATTTTTTAAAACAAATAAGGAAAATGGGAAGAGGGAATTCTTTTTAATTAAAAAACATATTAAAATAAATTAAACAAAAATCTAAAAATTCTGAAATTTTTTCTATAAATAGAAGAGAAATGTGAGCAAAAAAGGGGGAGGGAGAGATGAAAAAAAGAGGTAGGAGGGAATTGAGAGAAATTTATTTTCTTCTTTTAGGATAAAGGAATTTTTACTTGTGTCATTCTTTCTTCGTCTTTCTTTCGAAAAAATCAGTAGCTTCACCACCCAAAAACAACCTTTAAACCTCCATAGAACAACCCTTTTAATACCATAAACTACCATCCAAACCCAGTCGAAACAGTGAGGTTTTTAGTTGTGGTCGTCGGCGAGTTTCGATGCTCCGTTTGAGGTCTTGCGTGCAGTCTGAATGAGTTTAAGATTCAAAGCTGTAAAACCGTAAAGTTTTAGATTCAACTTTTGAGGTCCACTTATTATCTTGTTTTGATTAATGATATGAGTTGCTTCTTTTTCTTTTGGTATTCTTTGGTATTCATTTATATCTTGAATGAATAAAATTATTCTCTGTTAAATATGCCAATTTTTGAGCTTCCTCTTTGTATATTTATTTTAGTTCATTAGCATGTTCTCTTAAAAAAGGGTTCATCCATGAATGATTTAATGAAATTTGATAATTGATAAGTGAGTTGTGATTGTTTATAAAAAAACTCTTATTGAAATGGAAGCTCAAGCAATGTTATGTCTATATTTGGTTATTTAGTCCTTCATGTTAATAAATGAGCTTTAGTAGTTTCATCTTTGTTTTAAATTAAGCTGTCAATTGTCTAAAGTATAGAGTTAAGTTGTTAAACAAGTTTAACTAGAATTCTGTTACTGATGAAGATCCAATGTTTGGGCCTAGATACATGGGTTGTTGAAGGAAGTGGAGTTGTGAGGTTACTATAAGCTAATGAAGAAAATTATTTTGTTTTTGGGACAAAACTTGAAATCTGCTAGGCCTATTAATCCCATACAATGACCCCTTTTTGTAGTTCTTGAATAATTAATTTAATCTATTTCATGATTTTCTACAATGACATACTCTTATGGCTTTACAAATCTCAAATTAGTTTAAGACAAATAATTCATAAATTTCGTAGCTTACTTTAGGCGCGATTAATGAATTATTGTGGTCATGTGTACGATTCTCGTGGCATGGTCACAATACGTAAATCCCAATTCGAGTGCGCGTTTCACGCGACTTGACCATAACTTCAAATAATAATAAATAAAATTAAATACGTTGTAGATTGCGGGTGTGTTTAGGGTGACGCGATTTGCGATGTGTATAAACAACGAGTGTACGACAACGTAACTCGTCTCATATTAATTCCATAAAAGTTTAAAATGCAATAGTGTAATAAAAGTGGTAAAAGGAATAAAAATACACATATATGTTTAAAACATGTATTAAATCAGATAACTAGGCTAATTATTAATAGTTGAGCGGCCGTGCTAAAATCACGGAACTCGGGAGTACCTCACACCTTCTCTCGGGTTAACAGAATTCCTTACCCGGTCTTCTGTGTTCGCAGATCATAAATAAGAGTCAATTTTCCTCGATTTGGGATTCTAAAATAAATCGGTGACTTGGGACACCATAAATTATTCCAAGTGGCGACTCTGAATAAATAAAATAATCTCATTTCGATTAATGTCACTTTAATTGGAAAAACTCCCTGCCCCCTATCGGGAAAAAGGAGATGTGACACACACAACCCGAAGAGAAAGGGTCAGACGACTACCACCGTAGGTCAGTCTGACGAGTCATCGATGGTAGCTGCAGAGACCGTCAATATGCCATCCACTTCAGCAAAGCCTTCAGCCAGTCCAACTCCCATGATCCCACCTTCAACCTCAGTGCCTTCCATCTCAGCTTCGAAGCCGGTGCTTATGCCCACTACTCCACTTTCTGCGCTGCGAGTCTCCCAAACACTGGTGAGCCTCAATAACTGGATGCAGATAGCTACTGCAAAACTGTCTGACATATCCAGTCATGTTGTAGCACAGTCATCCATTCCGGCACCCCAAATTCCCCCCACAGTTGAAGAAACCTTGAATAAGCTTTTGGAAAATCAGAACACAATAATGGCCACTCTAGTGCAGCATGGGTCAGTGATAGAAGAGCGGGGAAAGGAAGTGAAGAAGATGCGGAAGTCCCAAGCCTCCAAGAAGTCAGTGGACAAGCTCCGACGACAGTTACTAACATTGCAGCAGCCGGAGACATTCCATTTGATATGCTAATAGACCCGCACTACCCAGGCCTAGATCCTACAGCACCAGCTGGCAGTCTGAAGAGCCAGACATTTTTGCTGACACTACCGAGGTAGTACGTCAGATGTTCACCTACCCAGCCACTCCCGGACTTGAGGATGATGAGATCCAATTGGATGAGGCTGAGGTAAGTTCCACTGCTGGGGACACAGATATGGCTACATAGCCATAGGGAGTTTTCTTCACTCTCACCCTTCATTTATTCTTATTTTGTTAAGCATTGGGGAAAGTGCTTATTTTTATTGGGGGGGGGGGGGGGGGGGTGTGGAGTTTATTTGATATAGTTTGATGATTCTGAGACATATTGGTTTGTAATAACTAACAATATTTTACTCTTTTTCATTACTCTTTATACTTTCTCCTTTTCCCTTATCAGTATGTATATATTCTCTCTTCTATGTCATTATGTATATTCATTACGCTTTCAATAGTTTTTTTCTTTATAGCTTCTTTATCTTTATGTTTATTTTCTTTTTGAATTAGTAGCTTCTTTTTGATTGAATAACTTCTTTTTATGATTCAGTAGTTAATAAGCCTTTGGTTTTCTTAATGCCATGGTTCTTTCCAAAGGTAGTTTTTGTGTGAACCGGGTGACTCTTTCCAACGATGGATGGCAAGACAATCTTCTTAAGGGATTGAGTCAGTTTTTTGTGTTTAGGTAACAATAGCAGTAGTAATGAATAAAAAGACCTAATTAAGTCATGATCGAAGAGTCAAACATGCTTCACTTAGTACCAACACACTTAACTACGTGCTTATGGTTAAAAACAAGGTTTTTGGAGAGAAATAGCTCTAGTTAGTGACCTCGTGACTCTTGTGTTGACTTAAGCAATCATCGAGTGGTTTAATCGAACCATAGTGATTTTCAATCTTGAATATGGTCATTGTGGGCCCTCGACTCTATCCTCTTTAACAATCCAGTTGCGTGAGAGGTGATATGTTTTTGTTGAAAGTCCAAGTACCCGTGCGAATGGTCTAGAACATGCCTCGAATGTGTTTCAAGGCGAAATCTTAAGTTTTACTTGGCTTGAGAAGTGATTGTAGGCTCTCCTTGACCCTCTTGTAGTCTTCCATTTCCCATCAATAATGTTATCCCCAGTCAACCCATTTGAGCCTCGAACCTTTCTCATTTGATAACCATGTTACAAGCCTTTACTCGTTTTATCGTGACCCTCTCTTAGCTCCCGAGATTTCCTTAACACTCTTATGAAACAATTGGCTAAAAAATGTAAGTTTGGGGGAGAGACGAGGAGCTTGAAAGAGGTATCAAGGCACAAAAATAGAAAATAAATGAAGAGAAGGGAGGGCAAGAAAAGGAAAGAACAAAAAGAAAAATGCAAAAAGATAGTGAATAAGTTGAAGAGTTGAAGGGATTCAAAGAAAAGTAATGATGCAAAGCATGAAGAAATAAAAGAAGGAGAAAATGAATGTCATGATCAAGAAAGAGTGATGTTAAGTTTCTCTAGTTCCCCCAAGGAAAAGAAAATGCCTCAAAGAATTGGCAGAACAGAAAATAGAGTGCTTAAGTAAAGATGAACATGTTCTATCATAGCATATCCAACCTTAGTTCAAAAGCCTTCATTGCATTACGAAAAAGCCCTACGTGATTTCAAGCCGAGTGAGCTTACATTAGTGGTTATCTACATGAGAGGCAAGCCTATGGTACTTAAAGTCGTACTTGTGACATTCTTTTAAGAGAGATGAGTGAACCTTTCGCACATCTTTGGATTGAGTGCTAAATTTCTTAAGAGAAATAGGCAAACGGAGAGTAGAAGAGGAGGGGTTTGGAATCCACAATGAGCGACATGAAAGAGCGAGCTTCCTTGATAAGTAAAGTCAACTTTTAATGCCCAAGTGTCACATTTGAACTATTTGTGTATAAAAGTTTAACTTGTTGCCTTATTGATAATTCATAAGTGGTGTGAGTAATTGTTGGTCCCAATTGATGTGTGAATAACTCACTTTTGATTAGTTGGAATAGACCTTAACTTGTGGAGGTGGGAACTAATTTATTTGCTTGAGGACAAGCAAAAACTTAACTTTGGGGGAGTTGATAAGTTGAGATTTTGACTACTTATTAGCGCTTTTTAGCTTTTGTTTTTAGTCCAAAAGCGTTTAATTGTGTTCCCGAAAACTAATGAAATGTACATAATTGCAGGAGTATTGGAAGATGATCTCCCGAGATGAAATCCAACTCAAAAAGGAGTAATCTGAACTCAAGGACATAAAAAGCATAGAAGCTCAGAAGTGTGAACCGCAGAATATCCTCTGCGGCCGCAGATGATGAAGTAAAAGCCAATAGAGTTTGGTGCAAAGTGCGGTTTGTACATGAATTATGCAGCCGCAAAAGCTGGGCCAGGAGAAAAGTTCAGAGAATATGCATTCCAAGTCCATCAAAAGTGCGGACCGCATAGGAATTGTGCGGCCGCAGGAGTAAAAGCGTGGACCGCAGAAGATCAAGTGTGGCCGCACATGTAAAAGTTCGAACGCAAAAAGAGTGCCTTGCGACCGCAAATCATGATTATGCGGCCACAGACTTTCAGTTTTGATAAGTTGAAGAAAAGTGCGGACCGCACATGGAATCGTGCGGCCGCAGAACTTTCCGAAGGGTATTTTTGTCCGAAATTTCCAGCCTTGTATAAATAGACGAGTTTTACAATTTTAGGTCAACTTTTGACATTAACAACTATAGTAGCCATTTTGTTTTACTTCTTTTAGTAGTTTTTCATATCTTGAGCTACTTTAACATAGATTTTATCACTTTAATCTTGCAATATGAGTTTAATTATCATTTCTTCTTCTATTTCTTCAATTTCAAGCATGAGTGGCTAGATTTTTACTAGGGTTGTGACCCAACCCTAGTGTGTAAACCTTATGGGTGTTTAATTTAATGCTTGCTTATGATTGAGTGTCTATTATTTAGCCTTGTTCTTGCTTTAATTTGTGGAATTAATGGTTGCAAATATTAGTTCATGCCTATTTGACTTAGTCTCTACTTGAGAAAGGGAGACTTAGTCTAGGAAAATTTGGCTAACAAGAAATCGGGTCAATTGAGAGATTGATAATCCCAATTAAAGGGTTCAACCTAGAGATAGTAATAACCCGATTTGAGCTTTTATCAACCATTTTGTTCAATACCATTTGGACTTGAAAAAGCCAAATTGGGCAAAATCACTCTATGACCGAGAGGTATTGAGTGGGTAATTGAGTGTTGATAGCTATAATAAAGCCCGATCAATAAAACAAGCATTAAGGTTTATATACCATTAGGCAAACACCTAGGTGATGGTCATAGCCCTAGGTTTTTTACAAAACTTGAAAAAACAACAAAAACAATCTCTTAGATTTATTTCTCAACTTTTCAATCTTAGATTTAAATTAGACTTTAAAACAACCCCAATTTGTGGAAGTGTAAATTGAGATAGTCAAACTCACACGCTACAATATATACCCCTAACTCCCATATATAGTTCCCTGCGGAATTCGACCCTGACTTTTATTGGGTACTATTATTGCATTGACCGTTTCATAACCTTGACTTGAGGCATGAAATTGGACGAGATCAGTCCTCAACCAAATTCTGTAGTTTCTATTTTGCGTCTACATCATTGGTTATTGTGCTTGAAATCACCACTAAGTTGATACTTCTTGAAGCTTGCTGATCTCCACGGATTTGACGAATTCCCCACTGTGAAGGAAATTTGATAACTTGATGTAATGTGGACGGGACAACGTCCATATAATGAATCACGGTCTTCCCAGAATAATATTATAGGCCATGTCCGCGTCTATCACCTGAAACTTTATATCCTTGACAACTCCTTCTGTAAATGTGGTGAGTACAACTTCCCCTTTTGTGGTAACGCTTGAATTATCAAACCTGGACAAGGACCGTGCCTTTGGTGTCACCTTATCATTAGCTTGCATTTCATTTACTACCCTCAGTAAAATGATGTTCACTGAGCTACCCGGATCACTCAAAACTCATTTCACGTTAGTATCATGTACAAGTAAATATATTACCAATGCATCGTTGTAAGGAATTATCAAGACGTCTGCATCCTCATCATTGAATGTTATACCGTTACCATCCAAGACCTGGCGAACTCACTTCCCGTAAATAACCGTGATTTTTGACATCTTTTTTGCAGCTGTATATGTTACCCCATTGACCTTATCTCCTCCGGTTATTACTTTGACTGTTCTTTTTGGTGATGAAGGTTTTGGGGGATCTTGTCTGTTCTTCATATATGATTGTCTTCCTTTCTCACTGAACAAATTAGTTAGATAACCTTGCTTCAACAAATGCTCGACTTCTTCTTGTAGAAGTCTATAATATGTTGTTCTATGGCCATGATCGTTATGAAACTCGTACCAGAAATCTAGATTTATTTTGCTTGGATCTGATCTCATTTCTTTAGGCCATCGCACCTTATCCCTCATACCTCTTAAAAAAGCTACTAACTCGGAGGTGCTGATATTAAAGTTGTAATATCCTATCCTCGCTTGCGTATTTGAGTCATTGCTTAGGGCATCCCATTCCTTTTTGAACCTCGATGAAGAACTCGTATCTTTTTGCCTTGGTCTTGAGTCGAATCGTGCACTTTTCTATTTAGAATGAGAGTCTCGCCCAGCAGGTTCCATGTACGGCTCGTACCTGTTTTTATCGGATCTTTTTTCTGATTCTGCACGTCTTGATCCCGCTCTTTCATCGGCCCTTGGTTGTGCGACTATATCTTCTTATATCCGCAACTTCGTATTGTACCTGTTGTACACATCGTTCAAGTCATTGCTGGAAATTCTCGTAAATTTTCCTTCAGCTTCCTTGTGGCTTTAGAACTTTTCTCGTTCAGGTTGCTCGCGAATGCCATAGCCGCCCAGCTATCAGGTACTCGAGGTAACATCATCCTCTCCCACTGGAATCTGTCTACGAACTCTCTGAGCAATTATGTATTTCCTTGTTTAACCTTAAAGATGTTTTCCATCCTTTTCTTAACTTTTTGAGCTCCCGGATGTGCTTTTATAAATGAATCTGCAAGCTCAGCAAAAGAATTAAAAGAATTTTCACGTAAAAGAGAATACCACGTTAACGCTCCCTTTGTGAGTGTTTCACTGAACTTTTTAACCAGAACTGATTCGATTTCCTGTTTGGTTAAGTCGTTGCCTTTCATGCCAGTAGTGAACGCAGTCACGTAATCTCGAGGGTCAGTTGTTCCATCATATTTGGGAATATCAGGCATTTTAAACTTTTTAGGAATTAGTAAAGGTGTTGCACTTGGCTTCCAGGGTTATTGTGAATACTTGTCAATATCTACCCCTTTGATTATGGGTTGTACGCCTGGTATCTACTCTATACAATCATTTTGTTCCTTCAAGTGTTTCTGCAAAGTTAGCACTAAACTTTGTAAACTAGAATTAGTTGGAGTACCTGACCCTCCATCACGGGATTCATTAGGATTTTCTCCACTTCCGGAATTATCAAGCCTTGAACGCGGGTTCTCCAAAGTTTCTATATTAACTGGTGGAGGAGTTTGGGTAATCCTCTAACAAAAGATTGCAGCGCATTATTCACATGCTCCGCAATTAATTTCTTTAGAGCGTCTTGCTCCACAGTTTGGTCGTTTCCCTATTGATCATCAGTGCGAGAGGTGGACCTTGCAGGCGAACTCCCACGTGATTGTTGAGGGGATCTCGTTGGTGTGTGGTGAGGTGGAGCTACGCCTTATTGGTTCAACTGGTTGTTGTCGTTAACGGTTGACATATTTGATTGTTAAAGATTGAAAAGTGAAGAGTTTATCAGATTCCCAGTTACGGAACCAATTTGTTTAACCAAAAATAAATTTGTTGGTCAAAACCAATATCTAGAAGAAATCAGGCTACTGATAACCAAGATTTACTTCACTTTCCCAATAATTTTGGAAAAATAGATCAAAGTATGGAAATGATTGACAAAGGAAAATAAGAAATAATAGTGTGGATTTCAATAGTAATCGTAACCTGCCCTTAAAAATGAGATTTCTATCCTTATATAGGAGCATACAATTATAACGGTTTCCATACTTAATTTGGGCTTACTAATGGCATTAATTGTATTGATTGCCCGTTACCATATATTACCGTAACAGATACATTTATGACTAAAGATTCCTTGTAACTATACCGATTTCCCTTCCTTATTTATATCAAGTTCGTGTACCTTCCCTTCTTTGCAGCCTTTATTCATTTCGCTCATGTTTCTCCTTTAACAGTTGTCAGGTCCGGTTCATTCCTTAATGTAACCCCGTGGATGTTTCTCCCATGCCCTTTTTGCATTCTTTAATTCGTCTAATTAAGAGTGTCACTTGTCCTTATATCGATGTTCCATATGTCATGCCCCGTCATCTTGTTGATAGTCCATGTGTCATGTCTTTTTTCTACCAATACACTTCCGTAGGCCAAAAGTCCTCTAACTATTATATTTGTGATGTATTTACACCCCGTAGGAACGAGCCCGGACGAAATTATCCTTTCTAAGCATAAGTAGGAAAGTTTGGCACTATTTTATACTAGCGCACCGTCCCATGCGGCGCCCCATGTGCCGCGCACATGGGGTTTATCAGAGAGCTAAAAATTTTACTCTGCAGGAATTTTGCACTAGCAACCCGCGCCCCGCGATGCATGGCACGGCGCGGTAGTGTATTTTTCGTAGAGTAATCTTTTATCTCACTTTTTGATATCCAGACTTGGTCCTCGATCTCCGAATGTGATCCCGGCTTAATTATTTGGGTTTCTACTCAAACTTGAAAGCTCCAAATCATCCATTTTAGCTCCAAACTTGCTTCTTCACTCGAAATCACATCCTACACAGTATGACACACATAATAAGTACCAAATACTAACAATTAAGCTCAAATACATTCAAAATGTAGTAATTAACATGTAATAATATAGCCAAAATAGGGGCTCCTAGCCTACATCACGTGTGTTGTTAGATAACAATATCTTGGAATAATAGTGGAGCAATAAATGATTCAAGAATGTGAGAAATAGCAATATATGATAATAAATGTCATTTAAGTAAATAATGGAGCAAGTTTCACATGACTGGGGTGAGATTTTTTCACTAATTCCTCTGACAATGATGGACAATGATAAGCATTTGGATATTCTGATTCTTCTTGAATTGGGAGAGGTAAGTAAGAAAAGAGGTGTAAAGGCAAATTTTATATGTATATAATAAAGAGAGAGAATCTTCAAAGAATGTCAATGTTGTTCTTTACAAAAGTGTTTCATCCCCGTTCTAGAACTACATTTCTTCCTATTTATAAGGGTACATGAACCACAAAACCTAGATAGTACAACAAAGAAGAATATTCACTAGAATATTCTCTAGGGAATCTAAATCTTTAAACTATTACTGCACGTCGAGGACAGGTGCTCGTCCTCATCCTTGTCTTCTATTTTAAGCTACCTCGACCTCGACGATGATCTGCCTTCGTTATATGACCTCGACCTTATGATATGTTATCATGCTAATGCATAGTTGCCTTTGAAGGCTTTTTACTTCCATTGACCAAGTCAAATATGTGACTTGAAGATTTTTGCCCATACATTATATATATATATATAGTCGAAAATAGAAAAATACTACACAACTCACATACAACTTGAAATTCAAATGAAAAAAATAAAAATAGAAAAATATGTGAAAGCCGCAAAGAGGAGCAAAGAAAAGGAAGAGTATGTCAGCTTTGATGAGTGAGAGAGTGTTGATTCTGGATTTTACAATCTAGGTACGTGAATTAAGTGAGCGTGTGGGAAATAAAAACGAAACTGGAAGAGGAAGAGACTGAAGAAGGTGATAGCACACGTGGTAGATGAAAAAAGAAGTATAGGACACATGTAAATAGGAAAGGATTACTAATGAAATGGGCCCAACTTCACTGTACAATTTATATACGGTAAATGTCCAAATATATCCCTGTATTTTTTAAAATAGTCTAAGAATACTCTTCATTATACTATTGAGTTATCTATACCCCTGCAGTTATACTTTGGGTTCAAATATACCTCTCATTTAAACGGAAGGACACGTGTCATCGTTCTGTTGGCCAATTCTAAATATCTCTTAATTAATTAAAGAAGACTCATTACCCATACTCGAAAAGCAATTTTTTTTTTGTAAAAACTGGAAACGTTTTTACTAAAAACTAAAAAAAACGAAAATATTTTTTTTTCAGTTTTTACAAAAAAAACTGCTTTAAAAAAATGAAAAATATTTTCTAAAATAATATTTTTGTAAAAACTAGAAAAAAACTGAAAAATAATTTTCTAAAGCAATTAAAAACGGGAAAAACTGAATATTTTTTACCAAAAACTGAAAAAATCAAAAATATGTTTTTTCCAGTTTTTAGAAAAATATTGCTTTAAAAAAAACTGAAAAATAATTTCTAAAGCAATTGTTTTTGTAAAAACTAAAAAACAAAACCTGAAAAATAATTTTCTAAAGCAATATTTTTGTAAAAACTGAAAAAACAATTTTTTTTTTTTAAGTTTATAGTTAAAAAAAATTCAGTTTTTTCCAGTTTTTAATTGCTTTAGAAAATTATTTTTCTGTTTTTTTCAGTTTTTACAAAAATATTATTTTAGAAAATATTTTTCAATATTTTTAAAGCAGATTTTTTTGAAAAACAGGAAAAAAAAAATATTTTCGTTTTTTACAATTTTTACGAAAAAAATTGCTTTATAAAATTGCTCTTCGGATAAGAAATGGGTATTTATAATTAATTAGGAGATATTTAGAATTGGCCAACAGGACGATAACACGTTTCTCTCCGTTTAAATGAGGGGTATATTTTAACTCAAAGTATGACTGCAGGGTATAGATAACTCAATAGTATAACAAGAGATATTTTTAGACCATTTTCGAAAATACAAGAGTATATTTAAACTTTCGCCGATATATATATCCATTTGTGCAATAGTGGAATGTTGAGTTTGTACACCCCTAACCATTTATATATAGTAAAAATATATGTGTGTATTTTAAAGGAAATTTTACAAGTTGGGCCAAACATTGATTTAGCCTTAATGCTAGGGTCTAGGAATCATCATATAATATAAGATTCTCCTTAAAAAGCTAGTACTACTCCATAAAACTGATTCTTGAAAACACGTGCTTTAGGCAGGAAGGGAACCCTCACATCCATTTGTCACCGCCGCCTGAATATTCAACTGTAAGGGCCCTGCTTTCTGGAAGCTGTAGACTAGTCAGTCAGTACTCAGTTCCAACCCTTTTCATTTTCTGCATACAACTTACTACGTAATTCTTTTCCCTTCTCTCTCATAACCCCAATGCTTAAAAAAATCCATAGAAAATTCTTCTAAGTACTTTCTATGGTACTTGTCAAATGCAAGCAATAATTCTCTCACTTTTACTCTGATAGATAAGGGATGGGATTGTTCCTTTTAACCCAATGCAGATGACTAGGAGCTGAATCAAAGGTGGTAAGGTGTAGGGATCTTGAAATTTCATTTTTGGGTATCTAAGCAATGCTTCTTTCACAGCAGTTCAAGTTTCAATTTTTTAGCCACCATACTTCTCATATAACTCATTGCAAAAGCTCAAAAGTTCCAAATTTTAAGCAAGTACTCAATAACCCCACTCTGGAAGTATTTACAGTTAGGTGTGTAAAGCATAAACCTTTAGCTGTCTCTTTGAATGCAAATGAAGCTAGTTTTTCAGATGAACAATGTAATGTTGAAGAAAAGATTGAAGTGGCTAAGGAAAAAAGCTTTTGGGGTGCTGTAAGTTTGGTTGTAGGTACTGCTGTAGGGCCTGGAATGTTGGGATTACCTGCATTAACTGTAAAATCTGGTCCACTTCCATCAACTATAGCACTATTATTGACTTGGGTATATGTCATTTCCTCTATCATTCTTGTAGCTGAACTTAGTTTTGCTGCAATGGAGGAAGACGGAGTTGATGAAGTTAGCTTCACTAGTCTTGCAACCAAGACATTAGGAAGTAAAATTGGTTCTTTTGTTGCTTTGGTCTATGCTTCACTAACTTTTGCTTTGTTAGTAGCTTGTGTTTCAGGGATTGGTTCAATTATTTCTCAGTGGTTTTGCAAAATTAATCCTGTTATTGCCAATGGACTGTTTCCATCACTGGTTGGACTAGTTTTATGTTTGTTACCTTTTAAGGTTATTGATGTAGCCAATAGGTGCCTATGCATTATGATGCTTTTCTCCATTACATCACTTGTAGTAATTGGACTGTTTGTTGGGAGAATGAATATTGTAAATTCTTTTGGATTTGCTTCTTGGAGATTTTCCTCAATCTTGCCTGCTATTCCTGTGGCTGTGCTTACAATGGGGTTCCATGTAATCACACCTTTCATTTGTAAAATTGCTGGGAATACTGTAAATGATGCTAGAAAAGCAATAATTCTAGGTGGGACTATTCCCTTAGTCATGGTTGTATCATGGAATTTGATTGTTTTGGGACTTTCTGGGAACAATGCTTCATATGTCTCGAGCGATCCGATCTCACTCTTGCTCTCTGTTAATTCCTCTGCTCTACCAACAGTTCAAGGTTTTGCATTTTCAGCATTGGCTACTAGCTTGATAGGATATGCAGTTAGCTTCCCGAAACAGGTTGTTGATACCTTGGATTTGATCTTCAATAATTCTAGAGGAGTAACAACTCAAGGTGAAGTAGGCAAAGTTGGATCAGCCACTTTCAAGTTGGGGCAAAATCTTGGAAATGCAGGGGAAGTTTCTTATAGTGGAATCAAGAGTGATAATGGTTCGGAAATTAGAGGGAAACATGGTTTTAAATCTTTGCAAAGCATTGTGATGCCTTTTATTCTAGCTTTGCCAGTTCTCATTGGCTCTTTCTTTCCCTCTACATTTTCAAGAGCTCTTGATTTTGCCGGGATTTATGCAAACTGCTTTCTGTTTGGCATCCTTCCTCCGGTGATGACATACATTTATCAGTTCAGGAAAAAGCTCAGGTATGCCACTACTAATTATAGAAAGATAAGAGAATCGATAAAAGGAAGAGACTATGCTATAAAAATAAGAAACCAATTATGATTTCAACTCATTATAAGTTGTCTAATACACAGCAAAAACAATAGCATGAAATTTTACTGACATTTTATGTGGTGTTAACTTTTCAACAGGTTAGGCATCCTACCAGGAGGGGATGGTGTGCTACTACTACTTTTAGCCATTGCTGTTACTCTAGCCATTTGGCATTAGGTGGCTAAGTATGCAACTACTTCTGTGCTATACTTGTTCACCCAATTTTCCCGTTTCTTGAAGGTTCAATGGTGCTAGACCAAAATCTGGACTTACTATGTAGTTACTTTTGCACGGGAAACAGGTGAGTCAAGGGTTCACCTGTTTGTGGAATGTGAGGGCTAGAATACTTGTATGGCTTAAGTGGCAGCACCACACAGCTACTATGTTGGAGTAGCATTTGGCAATGGCGGATCTACGTTATGTATTTTTGGGGAACCATTGCTTTTGGGGACAAGCAGAAACTGGCTTCTGTTGGTATTAGAAGATTGATGCAGTCTTTGTTATTGTTTTTCACTCTAGGGAATTGAGGAAACTCTCCCGTGTGCTTCATATTCTCTTAGTAGTAGATTAGCATTGCTTTTTGTTCTACTGGTATTGTTTTGAGACAGCTAGTTGAGTCTATCTAGCTGTGGATTTGTAACTATTTACTTGGTGATTAATAAAATATCTTGATTACCAGAAGGGAAAAGAAAAACTCAAATTAACAACACTCACTAGATTATATAATAGAAGTGAAGTTCAATTACAACTTTGAAAGTAAAATGCAACAACTGTATTAGTAGTAGCAGAAATACAAAGTGAAGGTAAAATACATCTAGGCAGACTCTTGTTGACTTTCTCACATGGAGCAGCTGTGTCGTCAATCAGTACTCTCCGGCCAGTCATTGAAATTTTGGCTTTTTTTTTTTTTTTAATTATAAACAAAGCATCAGTGCTTACCACTAGTACTACTAATAATAACAATAATAATATTATAAGTAAAATACACTGATATACCAACACAGAAAGTAGATAACACATATAGGAATAATGACGCAAGTGGTGATTAGAATAGCAATGTTAGGTTTTGATTTTTGTTCTGGAAAAGATAGAAAGTGTTCTTTTTATTGCTTCCATAAGCCAATCGCAACTACTGATGTATTGTTTTACTGTTCACATGGAAAACTATAACTCTACTTTCAATATTAGTCAGCATTTAAACAAAACCCAGGAAAATACACAACTGGACCAGGAAAATGATTCAAATTTTTTGATTAATAAAAGCGGAAAACACTAGTGCTAATATCCTTGATCCAAAGTATGCCACCTTGCTGAGTAGAAATACTTGTTCCAACTTTCACCTGATTGAACTTGGTCCAAGGGCAAAGTCCAGAGATGATCCTTGTTAGACTTGATAAAATATGCAAAGTACTATTGAAAGAATTATCCAATTTAACTCACAAGCATACCATTCAAACAGCACGAAGGAAATATCTAAAAAAAGCACAAGAACATAATCAGGGGAATCCAACTTTGGACAACTCAGTTTTTGCAATAATAGTTGCTTGAATTTGGACAATGTGAAAAAAGGGGGTTTATTAACAATTCCAACAAATCCAAAAGGAATCCATTATGATTCCACATTAGAAGTTAAAAATGGCTTTCAGCTTTAAGGGCATACTTCAACCACATTGCAACCTAGTTTAATGAAGTAATTGAAGCAGAAGGTTCTTTCTCAATTTTTCTTTGCCTTCTGAGGCTTCTGCTTTACTGGAGGTGCAAACAGAACACGAAAAGTCCATGCAGCCATTATTGCCCCTACGAAGGGACAGATCCAGTAGACATAAAATTGCTCCCATGTGTTGTGCCAATTGTTTATGTACGCCCAACCAAATGCCTGCAAACAATCAGCTCAGTTACGAACCCATTAATAAATTATGCAGGCAAAAAATGAAAAGCGCATAAATTGCTACAGCAGTGTTCTATATGTAAAGCAGCATGTGTTCGATAAAACATTTACTACCCTTGGACTTGACATGAAAGAGTCTCCATTTCGGAACATTCCAAAAGATTTGACACTTTGAGTTACTCTCTAAAATTTCAATTTTACATACATGTAATTACAAGAGAAAAGGTTTAAAAATTGATATAGGGGGAGCGTCTGTGAAACTAAATAGTGTACAACTATGGATAGCGTTCAGTTTATCAAAGAGTAGAGCTAACAATATCTCATCTAACAGCCACCAGTTGCTATCACTTTGGAGTACCAAAAATAGTACAGAAAATGATAATTTGATGATTACTTGCATATGAAATTGATATTGAAGAAAAGAAAAACTTCACTCCCTGCAAAAGCTAATATCTCCTAATTCAGTGTCCTACAGCTAGTCGTCTAGCTACACAAATTAACATGCAAAAGGTAATACTTATATGCAAGGAGAGCTATTTAAGTTCAAGGTAAGGCATAAGATACCCAACTAGGAAACTAACGGTTGTTACAGAAAATGCAGGGTCATGTGATTAGCTTGGTCGGTCATCTTTACTAGATTCTTGGATTGGACTCATTCCCATCCCACAAAAAAGAAAGTAGCATTTGAGATTTGCAACGGCAGAAATGACTGCAACCAGTCGTTAGCCAGTAGAATCAATGCAAATTGAGATCTATGATTTGTGTGACAAAGCTACCTTAAAAAAGGCAACAGTAAATCGCAGCCCAATACAGCAAAGAAATATGATTGCTTAGATCGATGGATATTGCAGTTTAGGTTAGAGGACAAATGGTACGTAATGTTTGTCTAAATCCATTTTCCATCATTATATTATTCCATGAGGATGAGGCAAATACATGCATACACAGGGTTCAAATAGTTAATGTTCCCTAAATTAAAACAGTTCAGATTGAAAGGCATATGTTCCTAATATTTTGTTCTTTGGGACTATGACCAAAGAATTCATTCGTTGCAATGTAAAGATATGAAAATAATGAGTAAAATGAAAAGAGCTTATCGAGAAAATAAAATATAGCATCTACCAGACAAAGTTTCTGCTCATATAGAAAGTTATTCAACCAAATAGCAAGAGATACACCTTGGTGACCATAGAGAGCTCCTTTTATTAACAGCCTTGGCAAATCAATTTCAGAAGAATCTAGCATTCACGCTCCAATGGTCCAACCAACAAACCATTACTAAACCAAATGGAGCACATATCCATAAGATCATCCAATTTTTACCATAACTCACATTCCCAATGTTACAATACCAAATATAGATGCTATAATGATGTGTATTTCAGATAACAAGCAAATAAAAAACAGGTTCAACATGGAAAAATCACCAAGAAATGACTCAAATCTAATTGGTCCTCTTCCAGAGAAATGAAATAGGTCCAAGCCAAGGAAACTTTGGAGGCAGGTAAAGGATGAGATTTAAGATGGGACTGAAGATCTATTCTGGTTCCAAGGCACTAATTTGAGAGTTGAAAGGGTCTTGTTTCTTAGAGAAGTTAGCTTATAGGTATTGAAACAATAGCGATAAATCAATAACTTTTAGTCTTAGGCATCTCTTGATTTAAAAGAATTAGACTGAACTTCTCTCCCCTTCTATTGCAAGTCATGCCACCAATTTTACCTCAAACCACAGGAACTAATTCAGGCTCACTAATGTCAAAAGAAGATGTAACTTTCCAATCGAGAAGAAGCGAGATAACAAGTAGGCTTCATGAATAAAGACAGTCGAACACAAATGCACAAGAGAAACTATCAAAAAGTTATACATTCTGTGTATACATTACAGACAAACAAATGGTACTACGTCAGCCTAGAGCAGCAGAGAAGTTCAAAGGTAAAATAATGCAATAAGCTCCAAGATTTAAGACTGGAAAACAAGAGCTAGTACAGTTCAAAGGTAAAATAATGCAATAAACTCCAAGATTTAAGACTGGAAAACAAGAGCTAGTACTTACATTGGCTGGATTCATAGACGGTCCAGTGTATTTTGAACCTGTAACTACCATGGTAACAGTTGACATTGCAAGTAACCAATTCTTTAGAAGTGCATTTCTAGGACCCCTCAGTACAATAAGAAAGACCAGAAAGGTCATTATGAAAGTCAAGATGCCCTCAGCAATGGCTCCGTTATGCAAGTCAACTTTCAATGAAGGCCCACCTAGCATGTGCTTGTACTGCGTAGGAATAACCTCCAATATCGCCAATGCACCAGCAACTGCGCCAGCTGCCTGTAACAGTACCCAGACGGTTAAGAAATATTTTTGAAATATCAAGAAATGGATGGTCATTCTTACAGGTAAATTTTTGCTCCTTTCTAATTTTTCTGCGGTGTCAATTTGAACCAGATGCATTCTTGAACTGAAAGTTTTAGCAGTTCTTTCACGGAATTCTTCAACTTTTAATGAAACTATGTTAAACGAACTATGAAATTAAGCAACTTTATGTGCTCTATCTTATTGAACTCTACCACTAATAATTTATGTTCTTAAGGAAAATCAAACACCGCTACTGTGAGTTTAGCATCAGCAGTCTCATGCATAGATAAAAGGAGGGAAGAGGTAGGTTAACGGCCAACTTTAAACAATTACGACATGATGAACTTTCTGAATAAACGGATTTCTTTCCATCATCCATTAGTACAATAGCTGCCTGCCATAATTATAGGCACCCAGGCTGACAAAGTTAAGCAAAACCATATAGACAGCAGGCTACACCTAGCTTAGCCTATCGGATATCAGGTTTAGAAAGAGCTTCTTTTTTGCTGATATTCCTTTCTCTGTATAAAGTCAAGTAACCCCGTTCTCGGGCACAGCCCATTGTAAAAGTATAGTTTCACTGGAATGCTTGGTTGAGAATATTCTCCTATTAAAATAAACTTTTCACTCAGGTAAGGCTACAACCAGAATGAAGCCGTTCATATTGCCTATTCCTTATAAAAGAAAATATATATAGCCTATTCCTTATAAAGAGGGAAGTAAATCTTTTTAGGGATTCATATAGCCAACCCCAACGAGTTCAAACTGATGCTTAGGCAGGGGCGGAGCTAGTAAGAGGGAAGGGGGTTCAATTGAATCCCCTTCGAAAAATCATATTGTATAAATATTTTTTTTAATTATATATAAGTTGTTGAATCCCCTTGCCATCAGGGAAAATTCTAGCCTAGTGGTAAAGAGGGTTCAAAAGTTGTTTTATGTCACAATATCAAATTCCAACCATGACATTCTAGTAAAAAAAAAATCCTTGCTCCGTGACAGGACTTAGGGATTGATTGATTGATTATTGAGGAAATTAAAACTCTACTTTGATTATTATTCAAAATTCAAGTACGTAACAAGTGGAAATTACAAGTATTGAAAAGTAAAAAAGAAAAAAGAAAAAACCTGAGCAGGAAATCGAGCGGCAACAGAGAAGAGAGAGTCCGTTCCAACACCGGCAGCATAAAAGGCGGCCGTACCAGCAGGATTAAAAGCGGCACCACCCAAAGCATCACCAATAATCCCAAACACAAAAAACAGAATAAAGAGAAGCACAGTAGTAATAAAAAGAGTAGTAATTCCTTGAGCAATTCCAAAAGCAGAAGCAATTAGGTAAGTGAAAACCCCAAGTGTTGATGAACAAAATACCCACATCGATGTTAACACAAAATCAGCCACAGCTGCTTTTACAGCACCCATTTTTAATGAATCAATCGACTGTAGAATTTCGTCAATTATACTAAGGTACTGAATACTGAGATGATGATCCACCTAATATTCAGCTAATTGGGATAAGGACGCATAATTTTAAAGAGGGGTTGATTCATTAGAAGTATATTTGGTAGGAAATTTGGTTTGTTATGGTTGTTTATTTAATAATTACTCATATTCTATTTTGGGTTTATCTTGTTCTATTCGATAATGATTTGTCCGCTAGAGTTTCGCTGGAATAAACTACGGACCAAAAGTATTTTTTCATTAACCATATAGTCCGTGGAATTCACTATGACTATTTCAGATTTGGTGTACTACGTGCTCCAAAAAAATAATGCCAACGTATTAAAATAAAAAGGACTCACACATTATTCCGTTAAGAGTAAATTTAAACTATTTATCAAATAATAGGGATATTTTTTGCCCTTTTTTATTTTTTTAAGGGAAACTATCAACTATGTCTATTTATAAATAACTTCTAACAAAAATTGGTCAATTCATAAAATATTACTAGTATTAGCCAATTAGCTATTTGTAGTCAAAAAAGTTAAATTTTTGCTTTCTTTTGAGTAGGTGTATTACAATAGATTGGGTACATCTTAAGGAGTTTGAATCTCAATTTGGCATGATTTGGTGGAGTTTTGAGGTGATTTAAATTGAAAATTCGAAGTAGAAGATGAAACATGAATATATATATATATATATACATA